>MU390242.1:0-467944 GCA_022578715.1 Nemania sp. FL0916 | reverse complement strand
ATTTTTTATATAAATATTAAAAAATAATTAAAACAGTTAAACGTTTATAAAAAAAATACGATTTTTTTAAATTATAAAAAACTATAAAAAAAATAATAAACGTTTATAATATTTATAACAAAGTTAAAACCGCTCGATATAAACTTTACAAGCTTTTATAACCGATACAAATATTTAATAAAACATAATATACTATTATTTAAAATTTTATTATTATATTATTATTATTAACCGACCCGGTTATAAAAATATAATACGATAGAATATAAGTTATTATAAACTAACTTACGAAATACGGCTATTTTTTACTTTTTAAAAACAATATTACCGTTAAATAGCTAATATACGTTTTTATTTATTAATATTTAAACAAATATAAATTATTTAAACGAATTATTTTTAATCGAAACATTTTTTTTACGTTTAAATTTAATACAAATTTTTTTAAAAAAATTAATATAAAGTTTAAATTTTTAACTATTTATTACTTTTAAACAAATAAATAAATAAAAAAGTTAAATTAAACATTCGAATAATACTTCCGAAATTATATTAATCGCGAACAAAATAATTAATACGAACTTTTATTTATAACTTAGCTAACTTATAACATATTTATAAATAAAGATATAAATATATTATTTTACGAAATAATTTATAAGTATTAAATAAATATAAACCGATAAAAAAAATCTCGAACTAAAGCCCCCGCTATTAAAACAATCGCCCCAAAGGCTAAAATACTCGTTATAAAAATTAAAATAATACAAACTAGGTTATAAACTATATTTTAATTTATTTAATAACATATATTAAAATATTATAATAAAAAAAAGATTAAAAAACTAATTTTAATAAAAAAAAACAAAGTTTATTTATTTTAATAAAAACAAAATTTAAATATTAATATTTTTTAAATTAAAATAAAACAATTAAATAATAAATTAGATTTTAAAAAGCTTGGACTTTTTAAAATTAAAAAAATTGTTTTATTAACTAATTATAAATTATTATTACCGAATATAATAAAAATTTATTTTATTTTTTATATTTCTTTATTCGAACCCGCGTTAAAAAATATACCGTTAAAAATATAACTTAAAATAAAAACCGATTAAAATATTTATAAAATCGAAAAAATCTTAAATTCCCGTTAAAATAATAATAAATTCGAATATTTCGTTAAATAAAAAAAATACTTATATATTAATAATATTTAAAAACTTAAAAAATATTTAAAAATTACCGCGATAATTATAAATCAGTTCTATTATTAACATTTTAACTAACCAAAGTTAAAAAGGCGAAATCGACTTTTAATAAAATATTAAAAATATTTTAATCGAAAAAAAAAAAAATTATAACAAATAAAAAATAAACTTGTTTAATAATTAAACGTTTTTATTTTTTTTTTAAACGTTTAAATTTTTTTATTACTTTTATACTTTCGATTTTATAACAAATTATTTCGATACTACAACGACAAAAAAACTTACGAGTTTTTTATAAACGATTAAACTTATTAAAAATTTCGCGTAATATTTACCGAGTACGTTTTTTTTCCTATTTTAACTTGTTTTTTTTTTCGATAAATTTTTCGTATTTATAAAATAACGGATTAAATATATCGTAAAAACTATTATAATTAATATAACTAGAACATTTCGACGAACTAATAATAATAACGTATTTTTTTTTTTTTTTAAAATACCGAAAACAAAATATAAAAATATCGAAACTAAATCGTTTAATACGACGAACAAAATCTAATACATATTAACGTTTACGCGATTTTTATTTAATATAACGATTAAATATAACGAAAAAAACGGAAAAAAAAAAAAAATTAAAACATATTAAAAAAAAACACTTATTATTTATTATTACGGATAATAATTTTAAAAAAAAAAAATAATATTACGAACTAATAAAAAAATAACTTATTAAAAAATTAAACAAAATAAAAAAACTAATTAACTAATATAAAAACTAAATTAAAAAATAAACTACGGTTATTAAATATATAATAAAATTATATAACGGTTTTAAAAAAATTAAATATTAAAAATATTTAAAACATTTAAAAACAAGTTTTTAAAACGTTTAAAAAACTTAATTATTTAAAACGGCCGAAAAACGTAAAAAAAAACGTCTTAATAAAAAAAAAAAATTACTATATAATTACGATAGTTTCTTTTATATTTAATCACTCGTTTTTATTTTTTAACTATTAATTTAACTTACGTTTTTATTAAATAATACATTCTTTACCCAGAATTAATTACTTTTATTACATAATAACAGGGAGTACTTTGAAAACCTCCTAACGGACACTTACTAAAGATCCTATTATTACTTGCAAATCAAAACCCCGTGCGCTCTCCTATATTGTTGTATAGGAGGTCCGTTACAGATAAGCCTAATGATAAACAATTGCGCCATTTCTTCTTGATATGCGATGATTGTAAACATGTCATCACAAACGAAGACTGCTGCCATAATAATATAGGTGCAACGTTTGTTGATAGGCTTTTGGATTACGGTCCCTAGGGCTCCGGGCCTTACTCCTTTAGGTTGCACACTTACACGAGAACCCGACGCGTAGGTTCTGTTCCTATCTACATGGATGCCCAGACTTGGCGAGATCTTGTCTCCAGAAATGTGGGGGAGTGCAGGATACACAGGGGTGGTTCTATCTAACTCCGGTTCGGGGTTTGGTGCCCCAGACGCCTCGCAGATAAAGTTACTCGATCGAGATTGGCGAATGAAAATCTTTGCCTGTATGTAATTCGTCCCCACATGATCTCTGCCAGGGGTCATTGCGAATGGTAGCCAATCAGAGCGAGCAGGCACCTCTACACGACTACAGCGTCATGATACACTAACTTGGTCCCTGCGCACAATCCACCACTCACATCTCAACATCGGCCAACTTATGCTTTTAGTACTGGTGTTCATAGATTTAGGCTTTAGCTAGTTCCTATGTACAGCATAATACATGGAACCCTTGAGCTCCTAGTCCCGCCGCGCCCCTTTTATTCAGAAGCGATATCTACCAGGGGATTTCAGTACCCGCGATCGAGTCGAAGAACTTTCCTGAAGTCTTCTCTCGGGTAGCATTGTCAATCTAATCCAAATTAGCGTTTTGATTCTCAGTTAAGACAGGGTCATAAACAACTCACCAGAGAAAGAGTACCATTGGTGCTCTGCTCCTTGGTATGCGGGGCCTGGGGAAGACCCATGCCCTTGGCAGCTCGGTTACCACCATCGGTCTGGACGAGGCTGTAGAACATGATATCAGCAAGTTATGTTACGTCGCATAGGAACAGTACGCCCAGAACACCTACCCTGGGTGGACAACGAAGGCGATCATCTCTTTGTTGCCGCAGTGGGCCGCCCTATAACAAGGTACCCGCGTCAGTATATGGCTCATCCAACAAAATAGGCACCGAGACTAGGAATTTCCATACATGGTAATCCAGTTCAAGCTAGCCTTGCCGATACCGTAAGCCGGCGCTACGTGGGCTCTGAATGTCTCCATGTTGCCGATAGAACCAACAGCACTGGAGATTCCAACCCACTTGGGCGACTTCGACTTGTCTAGTAGCGGCTTGGCGGCTTGGTATAGGGCCAGAGGGCCGAGGGCGTTAAGGGCGACGGCATTAGTCACCTCCTCGGGAGTAACCTTATCGAGCGGCGAAAGGCCGCCGGCGCCACCCACAACGGAGATGGCAATGTCGATGTGGTCGACACCAGCGGCTTCGGCCTCCTTAATGGCGGCGGCAGGATCTGAAGGCTGAGTACCATCAATCTTGACTAGGATCAAGCGGCTCCCATCGGCGGGAGTTACCGCCTTGAGCTCTTCAGCGGTCGAGGAGGTCTGGTCACGGACGCTACCAATAACGGTATGATTAGGACGGGCGAGGAAAGCCTCAGCCAGACTCCTTCCGATACCTAGATAACACTTTTGTGAGCCAAACTTGTAGCGGTGAGAGAGTTAGAACGCGCGTCAAGTTCACATACCTCTGCCAGCGGCGGTGACAAGCACAACGGTCGATGCAGCCATTTTGATAGTTTGTGGTATGAACAGTGTACACATGCGCTTCAGCTTACTCTGCGATGACAAGGACGATAAGAGATGAGACTGAAGGATGAACTGGCTGGTAAATTCCCACCGCCGAAGGAGATGGATTATATTGGCTATCGAAAAATTTCTGTCATCTTCGAAAAGTGACTCCCGTGTCCATCTCGGAGACATTTCCAGTTCTCCACGGCCTGATTTTACCCCGGTAGGACGCTTCGGCCTACGCGTGTTGGGAATTGTGGAGGATCTTGAGCATTATTTGTTATTCACTCCTTACGAATTGAGGGCTTTAAGCCGCATCAGGGCCGGTACGTTACATTCCAGAGTCCCGCATCATGAAATTCATTGGCAGAGTCGTGTCTGTGAACGAAGTATTTCATATGGCTTCAGCCGCGTGAGCAAACACATATTTTTAAGTCTCCGCAGACCCCTGCACCACGTCATGCTAAGAACCCGTTGGCGCTAATTCTTCGCGTGCGGGCATGAGACTTAGCCGCGTAGGGAGGGACCGTCGAGACGAGTTAGGTATCCATTCCAGGGTCTCGCCAAGACCTCACTACGGTTTACGTTCCCTTGATCCTAGACTCAATGCTGCAACCGAGTTAGAGCCTTGAAGTCACATAAGTACAGAATACATACACATTAACGTCAATCGAAATCCTTCTTAACATCTGTCATCCAGTAATCTAGGGCGGGTGTATAGCATAAGCAGCGAGATCGCAAGCCCACCAGACCACCGCTACTGCATTAGTTACGCCATTAGCCCAAAGAGGAATGATGGAATTGAGGCTCGTTAGTGACAATAGAGAATGACACTTTCAGCAGATTGAGAATCATCTATCTAGAAGGACTGCGCTATCTAGTCTGCACAACTTTAGGGACGACGTGCTTTGACTTCGGCTTTTGGTTCTCTTCCATTGCTGTTGAGTCTCCTCTCAAGCTTTACACATTGCTATCACGCCTCACCATCATGGCCGGCTTAGAAAAACTCGGGCTGGAGTTGCCAAACTCTAAGCTGGGGTTTGCTACAGTATTTGCTGTGTTATCTGTTCTGTTCTTCATCGCAAGGGCAATTTGTTTGATCATTTACCGATTGTTCTTCAGTCCCCTTGCCAGATTCCCTGGCCCTAAATTGGCCGCTACATCAACTCTCTATGAAGCATACTATGATCTCATTCACAAGGGCGGCGGCCAGATGGCCTTCAAAATCAAAGAATTGCATGAAAAGTATGGACCTATTGTCCGTGTTGGGCCCAATGAGGTTCACATTGACGACCCAGAGTTCTACAACTCGGTCTATACCAAGAGCACTGCTTCTAGGCCCATCGATAAACTTGAGAAGTACAAGCATCGCTTCGGTATGCCGGAAGCCACTATCAGCACAGTCGAGGGAGAAAAGCATCGCATGCGCCGGCAAGCTGTAGCTCCTTTCTTTTCCAAGTCGCGTATCAATGGCCTCAACGATACCTTGTTGGAGGTTGTGGAACGCATTTCATACCGCCTCAAGCACGAATATGCTGGCACTGGCCGACATATTGATGTCTGTGATATGTGGGGGGCTCTCACAGCAGATGTTGTATCGGAACTGGCATTTGCTCGCTCAACTCGTTTCTCAGCTGACCCTGACTTCATTTCGCCTTATTCGTCAGCCCTGATGAGTTGGGTATTTGCTGCTCACTACACGACACACTTCAATTTCTTGATCGGAACCATGCACTGGATGCCTGATAGCATTCTTGGTTGGCTCGTCCCGTCATTCAAGCCCATCCTAGACTATCGCGTGGTAAGCACAGATATCTGAACTTCTTGCGAGCACAGAAGACTAACAACCCTAGGCTATCCGCCATCAAGTCCGTGACGTTCTTGCAGGCAAGAATATGGATGCAAAGGATTCTTCACATCCTACGATTTTCCACGATATCCTGGCTTCTGATCTTCCAAAGGAGGAACTCGGATTTACCAGGTTGACTCAAGAGGCCATGAGTTTGAGTGGTGCAGGCATTGAGACAACCATGTGGACCTTGTCTGTGGCAACGTTCCACATCCTCTGGAACCCGAAGGTTCAGGCTACCCTTAAGGCCGAGCTCGAAGAGGCGATGCCTAACCCTGAAAATATTCTCCCCTGGGCTCAACTGGAGAGACTGCCTTATCTCACAGCCGTTATTCAGGAATGTGAGTCAACTTTCCCCACCGCTTTGCTGAGCTATTTGAGATCCGTGTGCTAACCAATACGCAGCTCTTCGCCTCTCATTTGGCTCTGTTCAACGGCTTCCCCGCGTGAATCGCTATGAAGCAATGAAGTACGGAGACTGGACTATCCCGGCGGGTTCTGCTATGAGCATGGACGCGTACCACATGCACATGAACGCCAGCATCTTTCCTAACCCTGGAGAGTTCATCCCTGAGCGATGGCTCGGTGATCCTAAAGCGCCTGGCCGGGACCACCCGCTCTCATACTACCTCGTTTCCTTCATTCGAGGTTCTCGTGTCTGCTTGGGTATGCATCTGGCTATGATGGATATGTATGTCGCTCTAGCGATGCTGTTCAGGCGCCACGATCTTGAGCTCTACCAGACTGATCGCAGCGATGTCGATTTCATCGTCGACCTTGTGAGGCCGATGCCGAAGTGGGAGACAAAGGGCGTCAGAGTTGTTTGCCACCGTTGAGAGATCCGTACATAGATTTTATGATTGCTTAGGTAGACACTGGATTCTCCTGTATATTCTACACAATCAACTTAGACATAGGCAATGATAGAATATGAATAGACTACATTGAAAAATCATAAATCAGGACTTTGAGAATTTCATTATGAGATTAAATCATGACATCACTCTAAGATCATCTTTTGACTTCATCGAATATGCGAATGTAAAATTCACATCATCATAGAACTCATCTCATCTCAGTACTCATACGGTCACACCTCATACCCTTCACAACTCCGTAGAGTCCGTAGACTTAGTCCGAAGTCTAGCTAAGCGAAGCTTTTGCCGGCTACAGACATTCTTTGTCTTATGTGCATATATCTACTCAACATTTATGATATTAGTTCCATGTCTGTTAGTAGTTTAGTAAGCGATCTAAATTAGCCTGGTATTTGATATTTGAATTTCGGTTGGAGCTTTACGACGGCGGTATGAAGATGCAGATTGTAATGAAGCGAGGTATGAACAGAGTCCCGACTCCGGCCCCTCGGGACGATAGCTATACGCAGCTATCCCTGAAACCCTCTTGATCCTTCGTAAGGATTCCTGCAGGGATGTTCAGGAATCTTGTGGACTCTTGTTTCTAGCGCCCATCTAGTGTCAAGACTTATACTCGGTGAATCCTCTTCTGCTAATCTAGTGTGCTCTAGCTTATTTGGGTACGATCAGGTACAGTGGGGTGTAGGAAGTCTGTAGACAGCTCCACACCCTTGATTCTATAAGCTACAAACCCGAATTTTTAAATATCTTAACAACTACACAAGTTATAAATAAACAGTTTGAGTTTTTTAAAAACGTAAAAATTAAATAATTAAAATAAAATTTTATTTTATAAAAAATGTTATATATAATTTATAATATTAAAAATAAATATTTATTTATTTATTTTTAAAAAAAACCCGGATTTTTAATATTAAATTATTATTTAAATATAAAAGTTTTTAAAAAAATATTTATAATTTATTAAAATATAATAAATAAAATTAATATTAAATATAATTTTAAGTTTTAAATTTATTATTTATATATTTAAATTTTATTTTTATTTTTATAATAAAATTTTAAAAATTTTAAAAATTTTATTTTATTTATTTTAAATTAAATTTTTAATTAAAATTTTTAATTTAATTTAAATAATATAATAAAAATAAACTTATTTTTATATTTTATATTTTAATATAATATATATTTAAATTAATAAAATTATTTTATTAAATTAATAATATTATTTTAAATTAAAGTTTTTAATATTAATATTATAAATATAAATATAAAATAATATTAAATATAACGTTTTATATATATATTTTAATATTATATAAATTTTTTTATTATATATATATTATATAAATAATAAATATTATTTAAAATTAAAAATAAAATTAAATAATTTAAATATATTAATATTATAAATATTATCATTTAAGAATTAACTTTATTAAGTTTTTTTTTTAAAATTTTTATTTTAAAAAAATCAAAGTTTGTAAATTTTTAAACCGTTTTTTAATACCTTGTATAATAGTGGAGTTATTCCAAGAATACGGTTTTAGCTTATAAAATGGGCTGTCTACAGACTTCCTACACCCCACTGTACCTATAGATTTTGTAGAGGTACATACAAGGAATGGTCACGACTCACCCCTGTCACTGAATGCTGATGGAATATGGAAAATACCGTTTTCAGTCTCTGAACATCCATATGGTCTCGAACAGCGGCGTAGTCAATGGCGGACAACTTGGCAGACAACTTGGCAAGCAACTTGGCAATGCTCTGGGCAGTTGACTTGGCAGAGGATCACGGGCACTTGAATTCTGTAGGAACTATAAAGGCCTTTGGATAGGATCAAATAGAAGAAATGGATGTTGTTGAAAGGGATCGTCTTAGAAAGGCGCCCTGAGCTTCCAAAAGTATACCAAAGACTTATCGGGAACTTAGTAATTTCAATCTTTGAAATACACTGCATATGATGCGGTAATAATCGACACTCCTATCGATTACATCACATCCACTAGCGCTGCAGGTATCTGTGAGGAATATTTCCGATTCCAACATGAGATATCTGAGGTTAGCTGGCAACTATGCCTCGATTCAGCGTCCCAGCGCGTATCGCTGCACAGGTGGTTCCGCGTTTTCCGGCCTCGCTCTTGTTCGTATATCATGATTTTCTATACGCTGGGCTCATAAAAGGGATGCTAATTACCAGCGCAGACACGTTCTTGGCTGTCCTGTCAAAATGCGTCTCCTGCTAGTCTCCGGACCGGGAAGTTCTCCAGACAAATGGCGATCCAATCACAATCACAGCCCAAATTGGGAACATACCAAATTCGTCCAAATGGCCCTTTAGCTTCCTCAGCAGAATCTTGGCGATTGTCTACTATAGACCATATCGTCACGCAACACTACAGCAACTGGGCAGTCATTTTCAAATTAGCAGATGAACAGAAACCAGCTATCTTGGATGTCATCAAGCGTGGGCTGGAAGCTACCTTGGGCCAGGCCCGTCATCTTGCTGGCAAGATCGAGATAAACGAACATGGAGATTTCTCGATTGTCAAGAGACCTGACAGCAGCGTTCGACTTGACGTGCGCTGGCTCGATGGTCCGGAGGACAAATACCCGTCGTTCTCAGAAATTGAGAAAGGGCTGTTCTCCGCACAGTCACTTGGCGATCCTGCCCGCTTGACCATCGAAGGCATGACTATGGCCTGCCAGGGCCATCCACGCGATTGTCCCGATGCGATGGGTTTCCAAGCGAACTTCATTCCTGGGGGTCTTATATTCACCGTGCACAGACATCATTTGGTGGCGGACGTTTCCGGCTTGGCAAGCATAATCCGTACGATCGCGGACAATTGTGCGGCTGTCGTCAACGGAACGGGACCACCTGCATGGGACGATGCGTTCATGGATAGGTCCCGGTGGACCTCGCCTCCAGTCCCCATTGAGGATCAGGTAGCGCCCCCGCCAGCACGGCAGCGGCACCCAGACTGGCATCCGTGCTCTTGGCTCCTGTTCCATATCCCCGAGAGCAAGGTTACGGAGATAAAACGCTTGGCCTCTCCTACTGATGAATCGTGGATCTCGACGTATGACGCATTGGTCGCCGTGATCTGGAGAGTCTTGATGAAAAACAGGGCTCAGATTTACAAGCCTGATCTGTCTACTCCTGCCATCTTCATGGAGGCTATCAACATGCGCAGTCGCAGTGAGTCGTTCATTCCCTATTCTTTAGTCTCCGTTCAGCTTCGAGGCTAACTCATTACCCTTTTTCTTCAAATAGTAAACCCATCCGTCTCGGAGAGATATCAAGGTAACCTCCTATGTGGAGGTCTATCGTTCCTCCATGATGATGTTCCGACACTAGCCGAAGTCATTTCCGAGGCGCCTCTTTCGCGTCTAGCGACTTTCATCCGCAAAGTCACAAACAGCGTAACCGAGGAATCACTAACTGGTATGCTCAACGCCGCGACCATGATAAGGGACAAGTCAACACTCCACCAGCGGATGGACTCCGCCCCCCCTATGTCCATGTCCGCTACAGATTGGCGCAAAGCAAGAATCTGCGACTACGATTTCGGATTCGGCCGCCCCGTAGCCGCAAGACTGGTCTCTGACACTGTCTTCGATAACATGGTCATGATCTATCCACCCCGCCGCGGAGAGGGTATCGCAGCCTCGAGTCCTGGCATTGAAGTTGTGATTCCATTTGAGACGCATGCTATCGATTTATTCAAAGATGACCCTGAAGTCAAGGAATATTTCGAATTCAGGGGTGTCGAGACCGGGCGCTTTTAATTACTTTATAGAGCTAGACATGTCTGAACAGTTTACTTGTAGTCTTTTAGAATTCCGCAGCCTTTGTATGTCGCCCTTATCTACGATTTTTAAAAGTGAGGCTCTCTTCCCTCGTCCCATCTACTATCACTCTAGCCTCTCGGACTAGTTGGATGACAGGCGTTTTGATACCACTTCTAGCTAATTTAAAACTGTTGTATTTGTATACCAACTTAAGTATAACTTGATAGAACTACTACTATATCAGGGCATCCATTGCCCCTATTAGCCTTCATGCAACAGGCGATTTATACGGCATGCTTCAGCAACTAGCAGAGGAATTCCGGGCCCTTTCTCTTGCGTCGGTGCCTTGGTGGAGATGGGGGCCCATTTTGAAAAGATTTCATAGAGCAAGCTTGTGGAAATATGTGACCGAACTTGGTCTTGTGCCATGCGCACCAACAGTGAAGAAGATTGAGGTAGCATGAGCCTGAATTATAAACACCACATACAGCCCTTAGAAATCGGTTCGGTAGCGCGGCTCCTATGAATCCAGCTCCTGTAGAGCCCAAAAAATAGCGCATTTCGCTGGGAGAGCTCCCCTATCGGGATGTTCTACGATTGTTAGGCATCAAAGTGTCTGTGCCACGCTCATGCTCTAACCTTCAGACAAGTTGAGAAGCTAATGTACTATTGATCGAACCCTATAATCCACCAGCAATGACCTTCTGACCCATTTAATATGCTGCAAGTCTGCTATTAGCATAGAATACGAAGCGCGTAATGTTGCCAATTCCGGTCAAAGCTCCGGGGGGGACCCTCACAATGGTACACGTAGCAACCATTCTCCGTGTTAACCATGCGGCGTTTTCGAGTGCCACAATCATTTCTCGAGAGTCACTGTGACAGCTGACATAGGCTTCCCTAAATGCAAAAATCCTTTACGTTCACGTTAAAGCAATCTTAATCGTTTGTTGCAATTTGCTAGGGGCTACCACGGGTACCTACTTACAACAAAATGGACAGTATGTCTTCGGCCGAGTGTTTATTCTTAATCAAATCATCATACGGAGTACTTAGACCCAAGGATAATAGAAGTGGCTCTAACAGTGTAGATCAAGCTTCAGGGTGCATTGGCGAGAAGTATACTATCATACGCAGATTAAAAGGGGTTAGCTAAAGTTGAACAGCACCAACTCCCAGACACCTCCCGAGAGCCGGGAGAGATTCTAGCCTTATATATCCATAAATACTAGTAGACACACCCCAGTGCCCTATTAGTGACTATTCTCCGATCCCCTTACGTCTCTATCCCACTCCGTAGCTGGTTTCCATCCGTGTAGGCCATGTCTACCGACATGAATATCGAAGCTACTGGCCCCGGCTGGGTGCCGTTCTTCCGAATAGCGATCAATGCAATGCAATGCAATGCGATGCAATGAGATCCACTTCATAAAAAGGGCCCGGCGGCGTGGATTGCACTATACCGACAAGGTTAAGCCAGGGAGTTGTTGTGGACATGTGGCGCTGAGGCCACACGTGAGCTAAGAGAAGGAAACAAGTCAAGTGAAAGGTAGTATCGTGAGCTAACTCCTAGAGGTTCGGTATTCACTTGTATTACCCCCTGTAGCAGCATCCCGAGCTTCATAGGGGGCATGAGACTTGACTGTCAATTGCCTATATATGCTGTCCCTATTTTTAATCTGTTGAGGAACTTCAATGTTAATTTTTCTTTCTTCATTCGATAGGGAGCTAGATGGCCAAGAGTCGCAAATTATCCGACCGTTAATTATACGCTGCACATAAATGACCAAAGATGGTCAGAGGCTTGATATAACAATGTTTTTTCTTCAGTAGTGTAGGAAGAAGGTTATATTCAGCGCTACCCACAAGCAAAGTATTACTTGACCTGACTTGTAAATAAACTTGCCAATCCAAACCAGTCAATACCTCCCAAAATGATTAACAAATCAATTCATAATACTTTATTTAACTAGTTACTTGCAATTAATTGTAAATTATTGTAACTATTCTATCTATAATTTTGAAATGTTAGTTTTAGTACTGTTCTTAGTATTGTTAGTTAACAGAAGCCTTCGAGAAAATGGCTTAGTTAACAGGCCCACTATATTCTACCAATCGGAGCCCGTACCTACTGCCACCACCTACTGCCACTACCTACTACCACTACCTACTACCACCACCACCTACCAATACCACCTACCAACACCACCTACCAACACCACCTACCAACACCACTTACCAACACCACTTACCAACACCACCTACCAACACCATTTACTAACACTACCTACCAACACCACTTACTACAACAACCTTCGACCTTTCGATCATCAATAACCCCGTACGCTTCACGAAAAACATTAAAACACTAGCTATAAAACGATTCAACCGGTTTTTAAAGCTTTTTAAAACCAATAAAAAGTTCTAGCTCTATTAACCGCCTACCAAAATTACTTAATAATTAATTACGTCAAATCAGTCAATAAGATCGGCTAAATCAGTCAAATAACCGATTTCAGAGCTTCAAAGCAGGTAAAATAAGTCAATAGTTAATTATTTAACTGACTTTACCTGTGGGCAGCGCTGGTTATATTACTACTTATTTAGCTTGAAACGGCTTATTAGTATGATATTTTCAATTTCTTGATTTCATAACTCCTAAATACCACGCAACGCACCCTAGCATAACAATAGCTAAGCTCCTTCGACCCTATGGTAAATGATCTGCCTAACAACAGTATATGTTACAGAGTCCTTCCATCTCCCGTTTCACGAGTAAATCGAGTCGTAGAAATCTTTCCAGGGTTGTGTCTTGTCCTTCTCAGGTTTAGCGTTCGTAATCTTGTGCAGCAGGGAGGCCTTGTGGCATTCTAGTAGTTGCGTGGTCGCGGTGGTTCTCAAAGAATGGAGTGTGAAGTTGCCCCTGCTCGCATTGGTCGTATCCTTGTTGACCGGATTCCAGGTCAAGTTGAAGTCGAAGCGGGCGACGATGCGCCATTTCTCGCCATCTTTCTTCACGAGATAGTCTGAGAAGTAGGCGCGAGAAATTCCGTTTTTGTCTTTCAGCTCGGTTTTCATTGCCACCGAGCCAGCCGGAGCATCTTCGTATAATGGATCTTTCTCTGACACTTGTTTGCCGCCTATGGGAGTTGGAGCGTCGAGGATAGCGGTAAACTGCTTTTTCTCAGAGATGGCGTACTCGTACTGCTGGCGGAAGAAGGGCTTGGGTTTCGGGAGGATGCCGGAGTCCACCTTCCAGCAGGTATCCCAATTAGCGGGCTTTGAGCCGGACGCGAAGGTATAATCTGTGATCTCCGCCGCCGATTCTACTAATTGATAGGAGACCGTGTTTGCTTGGAAGACCAAGTTGCCCTTTATGGCGGTATTATCAACAACGAGTTGCCGGGTGATGAATTGGAGCCACTCAAAATTCTTGTAATTGGTATGATGGAAAACCAGGGCGAAGCCGTCATACTTATTGGCATCCTGCTTCAGCTTGCTCACCAGGGCGGCGATTCCAGCGCCGTCAATGCTTGTGAGTCGAGCATTGACAGCATTTTCCGCTGGGATGGGATCATCAACTTGCTTTGCGGCCAGCTCCGCAAGCTTGTCGCCCCATTCCTCTGTCAGATCTGTAGGCATGGCTGTTCTCTTATTGTTCTCGTCGAGAGTAGTACAGTTTGTGTGCACGACTTAGTAAAGAAGACATGCGGCCAGTCAGGTTGTGAACACTGAAGTGGCAGATAATCTTCCCTTAGCTTTGAATACAGCAGCATAAACTAGTAGAGTGAGAGGGAAGAGAATATTTATATAAATCGTGAGAATTAGAGGTAAGAAAGTATGCATCAGCATCCATCGCAACGACACCTCTCCTTCGACGCTGTGACACAGCGACGGTTGGCTGAGAGCCCGCGGATTCAGGTCTACTTCGCATATCACATGCTTTGTCAATCTTGGTTGGACAGAACAACGTCTCATTGCAGCTGAATATAGGCAATAAAGCAACGTAAGCAATGTAATAATTTCGACCCCGCAGCTGAAAGATACAAAGTAGTCTTTCAACTGGAAGCCAGTGGACAATTTGACTCGTCCTCTTGCTGTCAAGGTAGACATGGCTGGGCTAGAGTCGCCGTAGGTCTCATCCTGTGGCTGGTAGAAGACAGCTGACACAAAATAGCCTATAGTGCACGAATTCTCGTCCTCAGCGGAAAGAGTCTAGCGACTATGGCGTATATGCTAAGGGATCTAGAAGCTCCTAAGGCAATTGAATATGACAGGAAGTATGGATGCGTCTGCGATCGGGAGCTATACCTAATATAGAATACTGTTGTTTGCGTACCTTAATGGGACTAGTAGTTTTATTGGATCCCACAGTGCAACAGTCATAGCGATTATAGAATACGAAAGCTGGAGTATCTCGGAGATACATGGCGCTAGGTGGTCACTTTTGTTCATAGATTCGTACAAAGCAAGTTGCTTTCCATATGGTCACCTTTGATCAAATGATAATTCAACTCTAAGTACGAAGTACATGCATACTTGCTTCTTGCACTACCCAGGTTAAGTAGTGGATTATGTCATCTAGTTTTCAGGGGTTCAAGATCCGCAGTAAAATCTAGGCTCGGCGGCTTGCAGCATCAGGTTGGGATCGACGCGGCGCGCACGCTGTGCTACCGTACACTGCATCTGCTGGTATCAACGCACCAACAGTCTGACTTTCATCTGATTTTTCTGATATAAAAACGGCAGAGCTTGACACCGACCGTAATTAAAAAGATTACACTAAGTTAAGATTCCTATCTCGTCCGTATTTCGAGCTTGTTTACTAGTTCGGGTTGGCCGTAGGGATAGTAGAGAAACCATCCAAACCCGCTCCCGTCTGCTCCTCAAGTTCTCCGTTAACCCCCAAAACACATTCATCTCAAGTTGCTGTGTCAAGCACCATTTTCGTCGCGGCGGAGCAGCCCTAGACTGAGTAGACAGTTTGCCCCGGTCTTGAACTCATGGATCTTATCCGTCATATATACATCTGTTATCTGTATGGAGTATCGCTATTACTAATCCTAAAACTAGCATATGTGCCATACTCTCCGCTCCTTGAGCTCTTAGTAGTCCTTGTGTATCGCGACCACTCTGCAGTCCTATGACTCTCTCTATCACCGAAGCACGCATCGAACACCGAGCCATTGCAGTCTCGGCTGCGCGGCAATGGGTTGGCACAGCAGACTCTTGTTTGACGTCGGGGGACAGGATCGACGTCACTAAGGCTATTGGCTTAAGTGGCTATCATCGCCGATTGGAAACGAAGGAGAGGTCGGCCCAATACATGAAGCACACACTTCCTGACGACCTGAATAAAATTCCCACTCAAGGCTTCCCAAGGCCAATATAAAGAAGACATGTGAGGGTAAAACGCTAAGTAACGAGGAGATATAAGCGGAAACGGGTATATTTGGAAGGCCGATGGAGTTATAGTGAATCCGACAAGTTCGTCCGTCGGAGGCCAGATCTTTCTCGTGGCTCAGCCCATGGTTTGCATTTGAATCTGGTTCTGCATCTGCATCTGATTCTGCTGATTGATCTGATTCTGCTGGATTTGATTTTGCACCTGGATCTGGTTTTGCAGGTTGATCTGGTTCTGCAGTATAATCTGCTGGTTGATTTGGACGTGCATTTCGTTTATGTTGTGCATGATCCGGTGTTGGTTCTGATGCTGTAGATGCGCGTGCAGCTGGTTCTGCGCGGCAGCTTTGTTCGCGGCGATGATCTCGTCTGGCGTCATAATTTTCAGCAATTGGGTTTCTTGATAATGTGTCTTGGTGTTATCGCGGAACCATGACCAGTCCAAAGCCTTTTCGGAGATCACCCTGTCTGCGAAGGTTTTTAGGAAGTCCTGACAGTTGTTCCAGACGATATTATATCTGCCAAATTGAGTCATGACTTCGTCGCATATCATCGCAAGCTCCTGAGGCTCCTTCCTGGTCCATCCAATCAGGCAAACGTAGTAGCCATCGACGTTCGGCATCTTTCGCTCTGCTATGGCTGCCTCTCGCTTCTCCTTGTCGATCGTCCAGGGGGCGACGTTGGCCGTATATCTCCCATTGGAATCGTCGCGTCGGAGCTCGTATTTAGTGTCATCGATGACGAGGACCCAATGCTTGAAACGGCCATTTTCGACATACCGGGAGAACCAGATGGGCTTGCCTTTGGTCAGGTTGTCTTCCTGGGCTTTGCGCTTCTCGACTTCGGCTTGCATCTTCGCATCTTTCTTCGCTAGTTCTCTCTGATACTTCTCCTCGAGCTCTTCTCGCGATACGGCACTGTATCGGATGACTTTTCGACGTCGATAAACATTGAAGATACAGCTCCCAATGACCAACACCCCGATGGCTATAGGAATCGCAATAAAAGGTTCAACCGTCATATCGGGAATTGACTTCACGAGCTGGTGATACTCGCTATCAAATTATGCTGGGCGCTGATAGGCTGTAATGAGATGCGCTGTGATAGTTATCTGATTATAGGCAAGATGCTCGCTGTGGCATGTGGCCGAAGACTTCAGGATAGACATTCTGCTCCGTGTGACACCCTCATTTGCGATACCATTGCGCTTTTATAAAATCGACGATGGCAACGTTTGAAAGTACCCTGTCTGAAACTACCTATTTTTATTAAGCCCGATCCTGCGATCTCCACACTTTGGGGAAACAGCTGCTCTCAATTGGAACGCTTGGCTTTTGGCCCCCAATCACTATGCATGAAGCCCCTGTCCGCCTGAAAACTTGCTAACCTAGGACTAATATCGTCCTAGGCCTGCAATAGGAGAACCGCGCTGACTCAAAAAGTCTAGAGCGGTACGAGTCAAAACAATAGACACGCAGATAGGCGCTGGAAAAACGCGAGGGGGGACAGCGTGAATGCATGAAATCGAAGAGAGGTGTTCGATACGCCAGCCGGCCGGTCGAAGAAAACCAGGAGATCCAGGGAATTATAGAAAGTGCCTCTACGTATAATAGCGAATGAAGAACAGACACTAAATTAGCTATACGACGAGCATTAGTGTAAAACAGTACCTCGAAATACAGAGTCGGCTTCTTCACAATTTGAGGTAAATTTGGGCCTACCAGCCCTATTATGCGGGCGGGGAACAGCGGACCTTCAGGCTACCTACAAAGTCATTATTGTATGCGGTGAAATATGATAGAGATGATCGTGAGAAAACAATATGCCAAAGGATCCGCACAATTTCCGCATCAATGACGTCACTATATTTACCTTGGGGGCCGCCTAGGACTATAGAGCTTAATCGTGCTGGCCAGAACAAATCATCTCACTTAATTTTTACTTACCTAATGTCCGCGATTCCGTGTCGGGCAGCTTGCCTGCCCTCGATTTCCCTACGCATGGGCGGGGCCTAGTAGGTGAATGTGTTTGGTTATTCGAATGGTCATTCGATGCGATTGAAAAAATCGTGCTTTATATACAATAGCACATCAAGCACTTGGTGTGTGAACAAGATCCCATGCGGTAAGATCTTTCGTATCTATTCTAGAGCCCCGATTTATTTCTTAACTATTAACGGGCAGTCTGCTCGCACATATGATGGGCTCTCATCCCCCGGCCCGGGTCGTTCCCCCTTTTCCGTCATTGCCCGAGCTAAAAACCGCGATAGTAGGACAGTTCCCTTCCATACTACGACTGTGTTCTAATCTAAAGGTTTGATTGATCAAACTAATACATTTGGACCTTTCTTAACCGTCCTTCACGGTGAAAACTCTTCCAGAATATTTATGCCGGTCTGAGGAGATGCACTAATCACGTTAGATACTCGTACAGTATTGTCATACTATATGCCTTCGTTGAATACTCGGGCGAGGCCGGCTATCTTCAGGTCTCATCATTCCATAGCAATACTTACCGGTCTCTCCATAACCTTTGATTGGTCAATAGACCAGACAAATAAATTTTCCATTCAGAAGCTCTGGATAGTACCAATTCCTCCCCACAATCGCCCATGTTCAGTCTAAGTATCTTACCAAGTATTATAAGGAAGGGTGAACTTATTGTGCCATTTCTTTTCTTCTTGACTACGATGTTCATGCAACTTTCTCGCATTATCTAGAAAGTCCGAGCCCAGCTCAGTGACCTGCCCATTGCTGAGTACCTAGGTACCGATAGAAGGTCAATATTGGAAGGTAAGACTCCTAATTTATAAACGATAATGGCTCGTATTTCGGCTACCTCATATAGACGGTGATCACTGTTATCTGACCCCATATCGAGAGTCGTGCTGCTCAAGAAACCCACGAAGCCCGGCGACCTCGAAATTTTCCGGGCTGAGGGCTTGTGACGCCTGCAAGTCAGTGATGATGCGTTCCTGACGCGGGCGGGTGAAGGCTTAATGAATAGGGTATGAATGACTCGGCGAAACGGTCTCAATAATTACTGTGTATTTGTAGTGATCCGATAACCGTTGAACCCTCTAGTACTAGATCCCGTACTCGTGGCCAAGGCACGCCATTACGGTCTGAAACAAGCATGGGAAAGGCGAAATTCTTAGCGATAATCGGACTGATTGGAGCGGAAGTACTCAAATTGGCCACCGGGCGACTCGGACAGCTCGAGAAATTGAAAATCCGGGCCTTGGTGTCAAATATGCCGTCGCCACCCTAAATCAGGATAGCTGAGGATATGAGGAAGTCGGCAGCAGATGTAGTAGGTTCGAGTAGTGCGTCGCCGAGGGCGTTCTATTAGAGCCAAAAATCCCTAACTCTAATTACCTACTGTAGCTCATATAAATACATGATAAAATATGTACTTGAATTGGTAGAAGTTTTAAATCCGATTTTAAGACTGTGAATATATACATGCATCTCTATAGTTCTGCGTATGACGTGCACGTGCACACCTTAATGAAAATGTCTAATACGCCCGAACTTCAAAGTGAAGTAGTAGATATTAAATTCCTGTGTATATAAGCTAGTCCAAATGAGTTGAAGTCTTCTTAAGGGTGCATAGGTTTCGCGAGTGAGTACCACAAGGCTAATTATGTGGCTTCTTTAATAACTCAGCTGAAAGTATGGTGATGCAGGAAAGGTGTGCGATACGTCCAAGAATTGCATGATCTATCCGAAGTGAGAACAAACCACGTAACCTAGATTGAAGCATGCATGACAAGATTTAAAGTATACACGCATCCCTCCATACCAATTCTTGCGATCAGAAACCTAGCTGAAGTTACAGTGTCTAGCAAATGGGTGACACTCCACCCCTATAAGATATAAAGAGTTCTCTCAACCTATAGACCTACCCCAACCTCCGCAAATTGCTATTCACCAATAACGGCTGTACAACCGGACATCAAGAGATTCTTCGCTACCGACCTATTTTTCTTCAATCACTGGATCATCTCTCCCATTTAATTTCAGCTTTAGTCACTGCGTCTGCGCCTATTCACTCAACACCAGATCAAGCCAGACCCAAGAACATTGCAATGGATCCGTTCAGCAATCTACCGGCTGAGCTGAGCTTGGAAATTGTCATCTCTACTCGTTCTAGGGACACAGTCCGTCAGCTCATCCAAGCCTCACCGACCATGCTACGTCTGTACGTGGCGAATAAAGAATATATTAATCGGAATCTATTTGTCACTAGGGGTGATATCGACGACAAAATGGCACAGGATTTCATGGTAAAATGCCTATCCCTTTTAAAAGAAAAGGCTGCATCGAATGATAATTAAGCATGAGAGCTATATCATGGAGATCGATAAACTGTACCAAAAGCAGTATTCTCTGTCGAAAAAAATCGAAGGAAATATAATGTGGCTCATGATAATAGCATGGAACGACATCGTCTTTTGAGAGAGTTCATAAGGAACGAGCTGATGTGTAGATTCCTATCGGACGTCTCGCTCAAAGAGTTCTTCGAACTGCTGGAGGACGCCGATTTTCAGCCGGGGCGTATATTACGATCGGATACCGGCGAAATCTTCCTAGAACTGTTCGGCATTCAGGTTGATTTATCCACTTACCTTCTTTCGTGGATATTCATTGAACGAGATGTGGGGGCTGTCGACCAAGATTGGTTCGAAAATCTCGCGAAAGGAGTGCTCAGGCATGCCCTCAATCAGTCGGAATCAACTGTACAGGTGGTCTGGCTTGATGCTGAAAGGAGTTGTGCTCATAACGAAAGCTCTTACAAACGCCCAGGCCTCCGTCAGACGATCAATACTCATTACGCGACTGGGATGGCTAGGGATCCGCCGAATAGTATGCGGATGAAACGAACGTTTTCAAACAAATGAATAAATGAATGAAAAGCATAAGGGAGGGAGAAAAACAGGCATATAAATGTCCAAAATTGGCATTCTCGATATTAATGCCTGTCCATTTGAAGCTCCGGGAGAAGAGGAGGAGGAAGAAGAAGGGGGGGACTTGTTTGCGGATGGGGTTCTTGTTTGTTTCATCATAATCAGAATTCTATGAAATTATCGGTCCCAATATTATCGCTATTGCAAATAGCAAGATTTTTAGAGCTGGAGCTTCTTTCTCCGAAGAGGAAACTTCAAGATTTGTCCAGTGCTATTACTGAGGCTGAGAATGATGCGGCATGGGCGAAGACTGATGTTGTTCTCTCATCCAATCTGCTAAGAAATGGGAAATATACGTGTGCAAGGCCGCAAAGCGGTAATATGGAGATAGCTTCTATTCTCGCATCCAGCAAATGGCTGTAATACCTACTTTTTGAAGTTGGCTGTTTCACCTCGAGTAGCAATCAAAGGTATGACCTTCAACATGATTCATTATTACAATGTAACGGCTAAAGCACACTGTAGATCTATTGGGCGCTGCGGTGATTTTTACTCATATTGAAGCTGGGATTCTCATACTTCGTGGCCTCATTATTTGAGCTGAAAATTATCCATCATTGAACCATTACATTATGAAGGATGCTGTTATCAAATTGGATGCCTAACAGCATTGTCTTCATCATGTGCCCCAACAACTGCCATTGTAATCATATAATACGGCCAGAATGTTCCGAAAATTCAGGGTTGGTAATTAATTACCCAAGTAGTGTTCCATTCAAGGCTTCCTAGTCGCGATGTCTCAGTAAATACTTGCCCTGCGTAACAGTCTTTTGAGAATCCGTTTGAACACGCCTATTCTAGGTGGTGAAATCATTTATGCTTCGTATTCTAGCATGATAGGCAAGACGGGGTTGGTTGTTGCTGATTCATAGGTAGAATCAAGAACTATCAGCTGCCTTTAGACTTGGAGTGAGTCCCTGAAGCCTTCTAGAAGCCTATAGCTGCCTATAGGCAGTAGAGGGACAGCGTGTTGTCTTCGATGCCTCTTGTGAAGCTTGGGTAAGTGCGTCGCAACCCATGTGCTTAAAGTCAATCAATTGCCTTACTGCCCAGCCTGCTTATTCAAGTAAAACGAAGGTATTTGATAGTCTTGAATGAAAATAGTCTAACGCAGTTCCGGATTTCAAACCAGTATACACAGATAAGTAGGGATTACTAACGGCCTTACCTTATGACGCAGACCAGCGGTATTGTTTTTAGCTCCTAGAAGCGCCACCTCAGCCTTTGGACAATCTGATCAGGGGAAGTATTCATAGGCTCTGGGAACATTGAGAGTTTTGTGTTTACGCATCCTTTTTTTTTTTTTTTTTTTTTTTTTTCATTAAATGATGGTCCCGGATCTTGGGCTTATGCTTTGGCTATCAGCAAATCTAGCAATCCTTGTTGTAATTATAGAGAGAGAAGCTTCTTTGAAGAAGGCTACTCACGGAATCTTTTCGGGACTGTTATAGTATTATTGAGGCTGGAGTGTGATCTTGCTCCCGTACTCCTTGTGTTTTAGTAATTCTCATTGCGCATGGGGGCTTCATTTTCATGGAATGTGCTGGTAGCTTGTGGGTGCAGTATTGAAGTTGGCAGTACGAAGTAGACCGATTCAATAGCATCTGGTCTGGCGCTAGCCTGAGTAGGGCAATATGACTGCCCGATCGGGCGATTGATGTTGAGTAATTACGTCTCATTTTCACTCGAGTCGTTCTTTCCTTTGATTGAGGGAATTTTCTTCTCAAGTCTAGCACGAAAATCTAGAGCCGTATTGTGCGTTTGTGATGCCTTGTGTAGCTAACAGCCAACATACCATCACACCCTACTGCGTAAATCCTGTGTAGACATACGTATAATGTAGTAGCCTCACTCTGCTAGCGAAATAGACGAATGAGCCCATCTTGAGCAAAAGTGATGAGTCTTCCGTACGATACTAAACCCAATCCGTCATAGTGTAATAAAAGTAGGAAAGCACGGAGCACCTAGGGCAAGTACTCTGGCTTGGGGACGTACCTATGTACAAGTCACAGTGCATATTGAACACTCTTTACGGAGCGTCTCCGGTTTGTCTCCATCCATCGGTATCACATGATTCGTTCACGTCCTAAGTACGAAGTAGGTACTTGAGACCCTAATAGGTACCTTATGTGTGTACTTCGTAGCCAAGCACCTCATCTAAATGCGCTGTATCAACGTTGTTCCTACAGTGCCACATGGCTTTAAGTACTTGCAAACAACCGTACAAGGTATGTATTTCTCATGAGGTTTCTGCTGTAGGTCAGGTGATATACCCGCTACCAACTCTCCAACCAGCCAGCCCAGCCAACCAAATCCAGCAAAGAAAAACTTGAAGCGTGAAGCTAGCCCAATCAATCTCCACCTGGGGGTTTGACGCACGGTGTTGAAGTACCTAGGTCAGTTCCTTTCCCTCGGCCCCACACTTGCTGGAGACAGATGCTACAGCCAGCAGCAACTCCTTGACTTCTTTTTGCCCTCTACCCATCCGTCATCTGCATTCTGTCTTTCCGACACTCCTCACATAATCATCCGCGTCGTCATCTACATAATCTAGTCCCCAACTCCGCCCCCTGCTTGGCTGGTCCTGTGGCCATCTTCTGCCGTTGTACATTTCGTTTCCGGCGTTCTCTCCTGGGGCTCCGCGTGGTTCTTTGCTTGTGTTACGGCTCGATTCTCACAGATCGCAGTTCCTCAGCCATTCACATTCGTTCTGACGCTCCAACCGCAGCAGCACAACGCGTTGAGACACTGTTCCCCTAGCTTTCCCCTGCATCGCGCGGCGTGTCATCCAAGGCTGTGACTGGGTTTACACGATTTCATCGGCCATCCGCCTTTTGCATCGAACCTCTAGCAGTCTGCAGTCTTTTCACATTTGCAGGTCAGCGCCCTCAACCTGCGGCTTAGCATCTTCACGATGGCTCCAGAGGACACCTTCTTCGACGATGAGGACGATACTTGGTAAGTTCTATGAAGCACACCAGCCGTGTGTTGCACGTTGCTGTATAGGGCAGGGATACACAGCATGCTAACGATCTCATACAGCCCCTTGTGTATTGAAGAGTTCGATCTTTCTGACCGAAACTTCCGGCCTTGCCCATGTGGCTACCAGGTACAGCCAGTACCCCACCATCGAATTTGACTAGCGACACTGATTCCATTGTTCCGCAGATCTGCCAGTTCTGTTTCAATAACCTCAAGAACAACCTAAACGGCCTGTGCCCCGCCTGCCGGCGGCCATACGATGACAAGGACGTGAAATGGAAGGTAGTAACACGTGAAGAGTACGGATTCCCCGACCCCCCCGTGATATGTGCAGACGGCTAGCTAATAAGTGATAGGGAGGCGGAGTTCCGAGCCAATATACAGAAGAACCAGAAAAAACGGGCAACCGAGCAGCGACAAAAAGAAGCCCAGAAACGCGAAGCCGAAAAGGAAAACCGCAAGAATCTACAGGGTGTCCGAGTTGTCCAGAAGAACCTTGTTTATGTGACAGGTCTAACGCCAACTGTTCGAGAAGACGAGCTGCTTAAGACCCTAAGAAAGCCCGAATTCTTTGGGCAATACGGCAATATCCAAAAGATTTCTATTAGCAACCGAAAGTCATCTGACGGCCAGCAACAATCTCTGGGTATATACGTTACGTTCGAGAAGAAAGAAGATGCCCAAAAATGTATAGCGGCCGTCAACGGTTCCCAGAATGGCGACCGTGTGCTGAAAGCACAGCTTGGCACTACCAAGTATTGTTCGGCCTGGCTCCGTCATGAGCCTTGCGGGAATAGACAGTGCATGTTCTTGCATGAGCTTGGGGATGAAGAAGACAGCTACTCACGTCAAGACCTGTCATCGCTCAATAGCGTACACACGCAGCGTCCTCTATCGAACGCCGCCTCGTCGCGCGCTATTCCTCGCCCCCATCCTCCGACCGTAGCCCCACCGGCAATGTCCCAGCCTATGGTTCGTTCATCTAGCAAGGAGGACTCGGAGGCCGGCGATGGACCTGCCTTACCAGCCTCGGCAAATTGGGCACGCACCACCCAGCAGCGGAGCAGACGAGGCAGCCATGCTACTAGCGGTGCCGCTTCTAGCCCTGCTATTTCGACCTCGTTACCTGCGACTGCTGAATCTAGTCACGAGACCGTTGACATATCGACAGCTGCAGAGTTACATCGAAATACAGAAAAACAAGCCGCTGACACGCCTATGGCACTGGATTCTTCGACCGCTCGTGCACCATTCTCAACAATAATTGATCCATTAGATTTGGGCTATTTTTTCAAACAGCTTTCTCGATGTTCGCCCGCAGCTTTTGCCGCCAGACCAGATCCTGGAGACGAATTTCCGCCGATGTTTGATCCAAATGGAGCAGCCAGGAGACAAGCGATGCGTGATGAAGACGAAAACCGGCTAGGCGATCAAGATGAGCAGGTAGATGATCTGACTCAATCTGACGGAGAGCTTGAAAGCGGTAGCCTCGCGTTAGGCGGCGAGCCGGAAGACAGAGTTCAGGCACGTAACGATCCGAGCTATGACCAAGGGCGGAATAGATCCATACAAAGGGGAGCGTCGGGCGATCTATTAGGCCCGTCTCTACCAGGCTTCGGCCCAGCCTCTACCGCGGTTGGTTCGATTGGAAGCCGGACTATGACACCTCAGCAACAATTATTCATGCGGCCTCAGAATAGCTTTACGGACCAGATGCCTCCAGGGATATCCTCTCAACAAGCATCTCAACAGACATCTTTGTTCCAAGGACAAGGCCACACGCGCCAGCAGTCCCGGTTCAGCTTCGCTAACGACAACAGCGGCAGCTCGATCAACGTTAAGTCATCCGGAGACCCCAGGTACATGGCTCAACAATCATCCATGATGCCTTCTACGTTTCGTGCTCAGCCCAGTGGTCAATTGTACACTACATCAGTTTCCGGCCCCCCACCAGGTCTTAAGTCGACGGGGACGCCTCCTGTGGGCAGTGGTATGTTTGGTCAAGGGCATGCATTTGGTGCTTCAGCTTTTGGAGCAGGTTCGAAAGGTGGTCAGGGTGACTTGCTTCAGTCTCTGATTCGGAATAATGCGGGTAATCAAGCCCACGATGGAAAGCGTGAGTACATGATCCCCCAAATTTCCTCTTTCCATAGCCAATTCCCATCCTCCACCTCCACTCCTGCTCCGGCTCCCGGCCTCCTGGCAACGCTCTATGCCCCCCAGCCTGGAGCTTTCCCGGACTACGGATCCAAGCAGAAGAAGAAGGGGAAGAAGCACAGACACGCTAACACTTCCTCCTCTGGGGGGAGTGGCTTAGTAGATCTTGCGGACCCGAGTATCCTGCAGGCTCGGATGCATCATCAGCAACAGGGTAATAGCATGGGAGCCGGGCAGGGACTATTTAGTGGTCAATCACAAGGTGGGTACAACAACCCCAATGCCCTTTATGGAGGCAACAGATACGGATGGTAGTTGTGTGTGCAACTTGCAGGTCAGAGTGGCTTCTTTAAACTTGATTTTATTTTGTCACCCACAAGGGTGTGTCAAGGCGTTGAGGTTATCGGGAATGGAAGATACTCGGAACGTTCCACCGCATCTGATTGAGCGAGCATTACAGAGGGATAATGATCCAGGATGGATCAAGGGTGCATGGCGTCCAATTGCTCTTGGAAACGACGGGGCTGCTCCATCACGGCTGCTGCCATTCTCTTCAATCTTGGCATCCTCTTCAACGTTTTCTTTTTACATGGTTCGGTCACAATGGTCACGTCAGGCAAGCCATCGTCGTCCTCCGCTATTTTATGTACGTTAACTCGCAAGACTAGCCCAGAGCTTACGCCGAGAATCTGGCTAATATAGTTTTTCCACCCTTTAGCTTTACCAATTTCATGTGTATGGGAAGACGACGATGGGAGCCTTCGACATGATCCGTGCCTATTTCTCTAAATGCGTAGCCATGCTTTAAAATCGAAGTCTTGAGAGCTAACGTATTCGTATCCTTTTAGATGACGATCTTCTCCCTCTCGATGAGGCCTCGTCTGCTGTTGATGCTCTCGTCTCAGACTCGTACCCCTCTAAACCCCAAGAATCTCTGCAGCTTCTGGATAGTGTAATGTCACCATCTCTGCCTCCTGGGCTCGGTTTTAGCCATGCACACCCTATATTCGGTGGAAGAATGGATCAGAGGGCGCAAAGCCCTATGCCCGAGGATAGACCACAGTCAAGGAACAGCGCAATGCGCTCACCCTCCAGCACGACTCCCAGGCTAGCGACGCCGCTTGCACTCAAGTCTTCCACCAAAACTCTACCTGTACGAGGCAAAGAAGACTATTCCACCCACCATGAGGCGAGGAGGAACATCAAAGAATTGGCGAACGCCAGCGGACTATCAAAAGATATTGCTGCTCAAGCTTCTAAGTCAAAAGCACATTTGCTACAAGAAGAAGATTTCCCAGCGCTCTCCGTCAAGACCGCCTCACCCTCTAGGGCAGGTAGTACTCAATCGAAGCCTAGTCAAACCAAAGCTCCATCTAGTAAGACACCAATAGCCGAGGTATTGAACAAGACCGCCACGGAAAACAAACCAAAGAAAACGGACAAGCGGCCAATTCCTAGCACCCTCGATATTGCTGCGGCCATAAATCCAACGTCTCAGCATACCGTAGGCAGGAAGACAGACGCTCAAGATAAGGTCACAACACTTATTTCCGGCGGCGTTCAGTTGGGCAGAACTCCAGCAGCGTCTGCATTAACAACACCTACGCCCACAACTGCTTCGGTATCTTCTCCACTGACCAAAGCGGCGCCAAAAACACTTCGGCTAGTGCAAACTCCTAAGACCGAATCCCCCGTGGCTAATATAGCACCGGCGGCTGTCGCCTCAATTCGCTCAGCGGCAGCAGCAAGCTCGAGTCACCGGCCAATGACACCCGCCAGTGAGATAATTTCTGACACTGCTTCAATTGTCAGCGCCTCAGTTTCGGCTTCGCGGACCAGCTCTCCACCGCCATCCAAGATCGGCTCTCTACCCACACGTCCCACCACGAAAAGCCAACAGCGCAAACAACGCAAAGAAGCTTCGAAAGAAGCGGCCGCACAAATAGCCGACGTCAACCCGTTTGAGCCAGAGGTAGAAATTGCGCCAATCATTGGCCGTAAAAAGAAACAGAAAAAGGAGAGAAAACCAGCTAGCACTAGTCGAGCATCTACCAGGCCAGCAACACCCAGCACCTCCGAAGCCATTGAAGATAAGGAAAAGCCCATCCCCGAGGAGAGTAGTGCAGACCACCCCAGCAGTAATGCTATCAGGCAAGATCCCAGCGCCGGTCAAACTACAACGGAGCCATCAAGGCTCAATAAGGAAAAGCCCCGAGCATCGATAAGCTCGCCAAAGAGTCCTGCTGGTGTCGATACATCTATTAAGCTCAACGAGTCTACCAAAACGACAGTTTTGACGCCCGACTACATTAATCATACTCCAGAAGTAAAACAAGAGCAACCAGTAGATCTAGACATTGGCGATATTCCTCAACTCCGAGATGTAATCAAAGGTCTAATTGACGACCGCCACTTACCAGCGATTGAGAAAATCGGCTTTTTCAAGTTTCTTTCTACGCAGCGCCTGGATTCTACGACTAATGGACCGGTCACTCTCCCCCCGACGCTGAAAACAATCGTCACTAAAGAAGATGAGGAAAAGCTCAACGCCTTCCAGCCCGTTCGGAAAAAGGTCAACGACCACGCAGTTCTACTGACCCCTAACGGTGATTGCCTGTTGAATCTGATGCCCGAAGAGGAGGATTCTTTTCTTGAACTCCAAGAACGGCTTAGGGCCGACAGTATCCGCCCAACCGCCTTTTCCGCTCCTCGCTACTCACCAGCAAGTGGCTTCAGTCTGGTAAAAAACCGTGCTGTGCCCAACGGGCCACCGTCCTTCTTTCCCTTAGGTCCCGATAACTATCCTAGCGATCCAGTCGGAAAGATGCACCGCGAGGAAGCGATCAGTTGCATTAACCAGCATGTTCTTCCGTCTCTTAACTTGGGGAGTTGCAAGACTGCAGGTGCGGGTAGCGGGTCCAATTTCACGAAGAATGTGAATCTACAGCAGCTTGCACCTTGGATCTATCCACCCACAGACAATGCGGAAGACCAAAGAAAGATGTTCTCGGGCCGACCTACAGATGAGTACAGCACATCGCCGGGTGGAAACTCAGCAGATGCTATGTATGGGAGCTATGATCATCCAGAGAACGGGCCCTCGCCAGCCATTGGCAGCACACCTCTTATGTCGGTCGAAGATGCCGAGACAGTATGGATCCAAGCCAAGAAGCAACATGAGGCACTTGACAAGAAACTCCGACAGCTCCAGGCTAAGAACCGTCGCCTCCTCGATCTACATTGACTGCCCGACCGCTGCCGGGTGTTGGGTTATTGCTTGGATGGACCTGTCTTCATGATCAGGTGTATCTGCTACGTTCTAGTGACTATCACAGTGGCCGTAGCTATCTCGCGCTCTGTGCTGAACTCGGCTCTCATCCTGGCTACTGCAGCCACAGCACATGGTGGGTATTAAATTTTTGATAGCATTTCACCTTGCCAATAGCATCTCACTAGTAGCTGTTCTCCAGGATTGTATGTTCCAGAGAATCGGTTCCTATCAGATGTTCCGTGCATAGTAGTCGAAGAGGTGTGGGGAAACCGGACCACACACTTTGGGCAGATTGTACCCTTAGGTAGGCCTTGGGGTGTCTGTCGTGTAATATTTACCAGTTCATAGGCTAATTACTGCATAGCGACGGACAGTCAATCCACTTATATGGGCAGGCGTCTTACATCTACATTATTTTCCGTTTTTAGCTTTCTCTTCATCGTAGGACATCCATTGCGCAAATGAGAAAGAACGTAGCTAACAGATCGAAGTGATCAACGGAACCAATTTCGGCGGTGAGACAAATGCCATACCAGACAACTACGGCCACGTGCCGATCAGCAGTGTGGGTAGTACAAGACAGCAACCTACAGTAGGGAGGCATCACAGGCATGTCTAAGTTGCACCGGTATCGTAAATCTTGAGGCTACGCATATATAGAAGTGTGTCCAGAGAACTAACTATATTTGTGGTCTACACCGTACAAATCTCTAAGCGCATCGCGATGTGAGGGGAAAACGCCGCGTAGATTTCTTTTCAAGACTGCCAGGCCAAAAAGCATAAGCGCTGGCTGTTTGTAAGTTTACGCCTTGGTACCAGAAAGGGCGGTGCAGCAATTGGTAACCAACCACATTTCGGTGGCGCCGGCATTTCGCAAATGGGATTTCGAAGAAACGCAGATCCAGACGCAGTTACCCAGATCTCTGCCGACCAGGAGGAAGCGTGGGTTGCATATTGGTGGCTGCCACGCAGCGACGGGTGGCCACTCTTTTTTTGTCGGGTTTGGCTTTTTGGGTTTGGTCTGGGTTCTGTGTCTGAGTTTGGTTTGGGTTGGTTTTTTGCCGATGCGGAATTTCGATCTGGTTGTCGATGGGGCTATCGATTTCGCGATCTGGACCGAAGCGGATTCTTTTTCCAGATCGCCACCAACTACAACCTATGTAGAGTTCCGCTTAGATAACCATTCCGGATCCAGTCTTTCTTCTCTATCTAGCCAATCCGGTCAGTCCATTTCCGGCTGCTTGTATTACACATACGACTTGCCTAGGATTCATCCCTGCTTGGCTGGCCCCCACCGGTTACGACCACGCGACGATTGCCAATGTGCGATGACTGCTGCAGTGGCCATGGACAGCTCTGTGTACATGTAGGTAAGTATCGCACTGCCTGCAGCCACGGCAAGGTCTTCCCACGCTACCACATCGTTTTTTTCGCGGCTTTGCATCCAGCTAGGCACGGTCTCGCGCTATGGTGAGACATGCATTGGATTATACATACATACTACATATGTACATGGGACAACAGTTAGTGCAGCTGCTTCTGCCTCAGGTACCAGTGCTGTTGTGCTACGAGGGCACCGTTGTACTACGTGATGCGGCGAATATCTAAGAAGTGAGGGTCTATCGTCAAGAGATAGGGGGCTATTCCTCTCGGAATCGTGGTGCGACGGCCATAGAGCTGATGAGTTGATGAGTTGGCCAGCGCCGAAGACTGATCTGACGTGAGCCCCTTATGCGAGACCATATAGAGCTAACTCCGCCTCCCGATGTCATTCGGCTTCCCGCGCCAGGGGCTGCTAAGGATGCGGGGGCCCGCGGGCTCTCTTCGGTCTCGCTAGATCCCGCCCTGTGGTTCTTGGTGCTTGGGCTGCCGCTTGGGCTGCTGCTTGGGCCCTCGATCCTCGTGGACATTCGCCTCTACGGCGATCAGCCAGCGGGAGATCGTCCAAGGGCCCCCTTTAGGCGTCTTCGCTTATGCTTGCGTCATGAAGCTGCCATGCTGTCTTGCATATTCGACCCGTGCGTCTTTTTTTCTGTGTTTTGTGAAAAAGACGCCCCGGCTTTCATACCATCCGGTGCCGCAATATCTCAAAGACACATCGTGTTTGGCTTCCGTGATCACGATCTCAGTAGGCCGAGCCGCGCCTGTCTCTGCCCATCGGAGCAGAAGAGGCATGGCCGGGAGACGTGTTGTTGTCAATAGGGCCCCAATGGGGGTCTCATATGTCGCCCCGACTAATTAACGATCGTTCGCATTAGCTGTCCGGCCGGATAGAAAACTATAACGGGACTCGTTGCTACGTTTGCCATGACACTGCATCCTCCTAACCTAGTAATAAAGAACGTGCTCGTCTAATTAACTTAACACTCTCCTGATGATCGTGGCCACATCACTCGTCAACCCCAACGTAGCACAGCTCCATCAAAGCATCATAGCGCTTCTTCTACTGCTACATAGTCATATATTGATAAACCAGCATCCTCGTGTCCCTTCAACAGCTATTCCCAATGTCCACCAGCTACTACTACCCTCTCCCAGCCGTATCCATGAATCCGTGGGAATATGACGCGTTCCAAGTGAGTTACCCTCTTTGGAAGATAGATAGCCAGCCATTGCCGAACCTGGGAGAATACATACTAGCTGACGGCACGGCAATCCCTGGGGGAGGATCATTTATGGCTAACCCATTCTTAGTATAACTATGCCAACGATGACGCCATTCCGGGACCATCCCAGCAGAATGATACCGTCCACGATCCTATGCTCTACCCGGGGATATACGCCCCCAGCGGGATCGACGTCATGAGCATTCTTGTAAGTCCCCTACGATTTTTATTCAACCTATTCCCCTTCCCATCCCCGTTTCCGTCCACACTTATACTCAACCACGATCTACACTATCCATAAATACTAACCTAGACGCCTCAGAGCCGGGTCGCGATGCGCCCATCGCCAGTAGTGCACCTAGGGCCCGTGGACGCGTCGTGCGCGATCGTGGTGTGCGACATCGAGCAGGCGGACCTGCCGGTGGTGTACGCGAACGAGGCGTGCGCCGAGCTGACGGGGTACACGCGCGCGGAGATGCTCGGGCGGAACTGCCGCTTCATGCAAATGCCGGGCGGCCAGCGCAGCAAGCACGTCGAGAAGAGCGCCTTAAAAGCCATGCGCCGCGCCCTCGCCGCCATCGCCGAGGTCGCCGTCGAGATCACGAACTTCAAGAAGTCCGGCGAACGGTTCACGAACGTACTTACGTTGATCCCGATCTGCTGGGATACGCCTGCCCCGAAGTACTATATTGGCTTCTTGGCGGAGAAGACGGCTTGACGATGATGTGTGTTACAATTCGTTTGGTGGGAGTTTTGTATTACCAGTCAGGTCACTATCCGATGTCTATCTACATGTGAATAGGGGTAATAGGAGCGGTGGGGGAATGTGATTGATGATTGATGAGTATCTCATGATAGCATCAAATTAGCGGGTAGCTGTTCTCGCTATCGCGATGCTGCCAAGCAGACAGACGGCTCCCGATGGCTATCTACCGGGGTGGCAGATCGTATTTGCTCTTTGCTTTTTCTTTTGTGTTACTTAGCATACTCTTGGTCAGGTTAGCATACTTCTACAGCAACTCGGAGGGGTTCTCTGCTTTTAGGCGTGGCATCGATACCCAATGTTGGCTAGTTTTGCTTGGTCGTGAATAGGGGTGGTTACACGACGGCTGGTGACGAGTTCAATGGTTGGCTCTGGAAAAGAAAATCCCTAGGGCACCGTGCATTAGTCACGAAGTGAATAGACAAAAAAATTCAAAATATTGAATGAATATGCAACTATTATATTGCTACTGGATTCCAAGTTACATGTTCCAAATACCAAGTGCAGTTTGATGATACAACAAGCCTAAGAGTGGCTATGACAAATTCCTCGATTGCTTGATATTCATCTCTACTTCCACCAGATGCAATAGATGTGGCAGCATCGTTGGTATCTTCTCTGATCAAATAGCTCGAATATATGAAGTATCTAGTGTTGGGAAATCCTTGTCCCGATGCCATTGATGCATACTGCCCCCCCTGAGACGTTCTCCCGCGACAAATTTAATTACAGGACAACACTCGATGAGTTTCAAACCACGACGGTTTCTACAGTTCCCACGTAAAATCACTCATGCCGGCTAGTTAATGTACTAGTGTAATTATACATCACCTGCTCAGCGTCATGGGCTGTTGACTTAGACTTGTAGTCAGTAGGTATATTATACCCAATAATGATTTCGACAGGCATCCGTCTCAATCTTGAATGATCTCTGGAGGCACCCATGCAGACATCTGAGATTAACCCCTGCAAGGCGCCCCTACTAGTCGTGACATCACCACTTCTCGGCGATTATCCAGTAACATTCATTCATAGCCGCGTCCGTTGTTTAGTCGGCCAGAAACCTTGGTACCTGGAGCTAATAATGTGTTGTCTGTAGCCATATCATACTCTTCCCCATGCCCAACCACTCACCGATCCAATGCAATCGCCCGTCTCTGTCCAGGGTTACGTGTGCGCTGGGCAAGAGCATGCATAATACAGCTGGTTAGGATTGCCACCCTCTTACCGGCTGCTGCATTTTGACCGGTGTACTGGTAAACATCGCGATCACTATCATTGCCGTCGTTGGAATCGTACATGGGCCTAGTGGATAGACTGACAGATGAATAACATAACATAGGATAGATTTTCATAGAGTAGAGAGCATCTAGGACGCATCTTAGAACCTAATTTTCAACATGGCTGGGGATTACGCATATGGAGTCACCAGTGCCATTTCAAAAAATTTTACATGGGGCCCGCGAGATCGACAAAAGCAAAGCAGAGCCTCCGGAGCAAAGCTGGCTGCGTGCATACGTACTCATAACTCCCTGACGACCATGCCTGAAATGAGCTAACAAGCGAATAACCAAATAGCGCTGTCAGGAAACGAACAAAACTCCTAATTAGTAGACACATGCCGTACTCCAGATGTACGTAGGTTGAGTTCTATAATACTTGGTCTCCTACCCTTACCAGAAGTCCTTAAAAACATCTCAATTTCCTACTTATGTATATAGATACTGTCCCAGACCCCGTTCGACCTGGTCGTCTCGGCTGGGCTCGGCTTTCTGCGTTGGACATAGCGTGCTCAATAATGTAATGCGAGTCGATGAGTAGTACATATGTATGTGAAAACATGGTTTGGGTATATAGATGTACACATAAGCACCTCCCCTGCGAACCTAACCTTACCTGACCGTCGGGCCCCAATCCTGCTTCGATCGCAGATAGCCCTGCTAGCGATTCGGGATCGCGGAGTTCTTATTGGGTTGTTTTTATGTCGTGATTCTTCTTCAATTCGTTCTTTAGTTTTTTTCGTGCCTTATTCGTGGGGTTGCTTATATACCCCGTACTTATGCTCCGTACTTGGTCAACGTCGCGCATGTACTTGTTTAGCCGCCTTGGCGCTTCGTTTGCTTGTCGAACGCATTCCATGCCGTGGCCGTTAGTACACGGTGTTCAGTAGTAATTAAGTGCCTAGCAATAAAAGTCTCCAACAGTTGCTTTAGGATCTTTGCCCAGGAACCTAGGTAAATGGCAGGCGAAGTTGACTTGACTTCGCTGGAAAGAAAGCGGCAGGGCAGTCTCGCTCCACAGATCAAATTTCATGATTGTTGATTCTGCGTACTAAGCTTCGACATTACCTGCCTACTCTTACTCACAAATTGATAATTTTATTTACCACATGTCACCAACCAATATAATAGCCACTACCGGTACTTCATCACGCTACGCGCCACAAAGGGACACTTTCGCAAAAAGGAAGTGGAAATGACCAGAGTGGTACCTGATTACCTGTAGTGGACTATATGCGTACGGAAACTTAAAGTCCGTGACACCATAGCCGCCAATTTCGCAAGACATAGCAAAGCACCGGCAATGATCAAGGTCAAGTAGGTAGGTTAGCGGTTTTGGTTGATTGAGAATGAAAGAGACTTTGTACCCGGGTAAAAGTAAGTGAGGGAAAAACTGTGCACGAAAACCACAACCACTCTCCGACTATGTACAAATCATTCACCCGTACATCTGGTCTACTCTCTAGCACGCCCGCCCGTACTTTTCTTTCCCCTTCCGCAGTGCGTGCTTCTCATCTGTTTTTTGCCCATCTCTCTCGCGAATGGCAGACAGGCTAGAAGAGAGAAGAAAAGAGAGTAAACCAATCTACGGCCTCCCGATGAGGATCCGCGCTTAGGCGCCGGACTCGAAGGTGGAGTTGACGGGGCCGAAGCGGATGTTGCTGAAGATGACGGTGTCGGAGGCCTGGGCGCTCTCGACGTCGGCGGGGACGCCCGAGTCCTGGGCGCAGGAGCCGCGGTCGCCGCCGGGGGTGCCGGCCTTCTCGGGCGGGTAGCTGGAGTCGAGCCACAGCATGTTGGCGTAGTGCTAACACATCCAATCAGCTTTTCATCTTTGTGTGATATTGTGCGACACTTATATATATATATATGAAAGTGCGTGTGTGTGTGTGTGTAGTTGGTGCCGCTAACAGGAGAGATAGGTAGAGAGAGAAGAGCGAAAACTTACGTCGTCCCAGAGAGACATGACCAGGACCATGTCGCCTTCGAGAGCCTTGCCCATCTGGGGGAGGCCGCCCTTGTCGGCGAAGTTGTCGGTGTCGCCGAAGGCCACCTTCTGGGCGGTGCAGTACTCGGCGTTGATCTCGTTGCCGGTGGTGCCCTCGACGGCGGTCTCGGAGTTGGGGATGACCACGCCGTCCTGTACGTAGTAGCGCTTGATGCTGGCGAGGCCGCCGTCGTCGCCGGCGATGAACTGCGTCACCACGGTGAAGACCTTGCTGGTGTCGACGGTCATGCCCTCGCCGTAGAAGTCCGTAACGCCCTGGCGGTACGAGTTGAAGTCGCATCCGTCGGGGTCGCAGTCGCCGGCGTAGCGCGTCTCCGAGTAAGTTCCACCGCAGTCATCGCCGGTACAAGCGTGCTGGCCAACAGTGGTGCAAGGGTGAGGGGTAAAAGCGGTCGAGATGCTGTTTGCCTCTGTTGACACCATTAGCTCATAACTTTTCATTCACGGCGGATGGCTTCACGCACCCCAGATATCCATCTCAGAGCAGCAGGAGCCCATCTCGCCGACACCGGCGTTCTGGTCGTTCGAGGACGGATCCCATTGATCGGAGTTGGCCTTGATTCAAAGTATTAGATTAGACAATACTCGACGTGTGATGCATGTGGCTACTCACCTTGCCATCGATGAATTTGAGGTCACGAGGGCATTGGGCGTCGCAGTAGCCGGTACCGAACTTGGCTCCGGCCTTGTTGCTCGGGTATTTGGACATGCCTCCATCCTCGTCCATGGAAACGAAGTATAGGGCACCGTTGAGGCCACAGCCGAGCTGCGACACATCAACATCGAATGTGAACTCGTTACCGAGCAGCGAGAACATCTGGTACTTGTCCTCAGAGGCCATGAGGTACAGACGGGATCCAATGTTGGTGGCTATACACGTCTCAGTGAGGATGTTCATTTCGTAAGAGTCATGGCTTACAGTATTCTCCTTCAGTGACGAACTTCAGGGTTAGGGCATCGCCGCTAGTTGAGGCACCGTATGTTGCCTCATATTCGGCTCCGTCGACAGCACAGTTTGTTGAGCAAGTCTCAGCGTCAGGGCAGATGGTGGCGTTCCATTCGTTGCCAGTATAGCAGTTGGTGTAGCCGCCAACGTCATGGAGCCAGCGCCAGTTGGCGTCGATGGTGACCTCGCCTTGGACGGTCTCGCAGCTACCGGGAGCTGTGCATTTTTGCCAGGTCATCGTAGGATGCGTCTCAGCCGTCTCGGAGCCTGCGGCCTGCGCAGAGACCTTGGTGGCGGCCGATAAGGCAGCCACCAGAGCTGCGGTCTTAGAGTTCATCATCTTTTCGACAAAGGCGGGAAGATTTTCTAATGAAGGGAGACTGTGAAAAGATCGTGTCGAAGCATGAAAATCCGGGAGAGAGAACGTCGGCTGGCCCTGGCCTTTATACTTAGGTCCTGCCCAGCTTAGGAGGCTGTGGCAATTCTCTCATCCGCTATCATCGTCGTATAGCACAAAGGCAACCCCCGGAATAGCAGATTCGGCCGTCGAACACCGCGATCCGCATTCTATTGGCAAAGTTAAGGGTATATTGCTTTCAGATGACTATCACGGCAGACTGGGCCTGAAAGCCGAGGACTCCATAGCTTGCCTTCACATATCGACGATCTTTACTCTCATAAGTTGATGAACGGAGAGAGGGTGCAGGGAGGAGGGAATCTCATGTGGCAGGAGATAGTTCCACTTGGAGGTGGATCAACAGCACGCGAGCCACGCGGCGAATGCGAAAGTATAGGCGGAGTTTGGAATTAGTTATCACAAGGACTCGTTACTGCCCCGGCTCGCTAAGCAGAGCGCTTACACCTGTCCGTAATGTATTTCCCTCCATGCGAGTGACGCAACTTCGTGTTGTCATATCAGAAGGCTATCGTGCCATCTGGTAGTGTCGCCTCAGCCTCGCAAGCCACATAAATGAGTGTTACATAAATCCGAAGGACACCATTCGTGACGGGATTCCGTGCCAAGGTGTATAAGGCGATAGTACAAGGTGAAACAAATTTACCCAATACAATAGCGTAGCTGGTGTCCGTATAGGGCAGATGTACCTTGCCATGCAGAGCGGGATCAAAGTAACATGCGCATAGGAGTACATCGCCATGACGATGAAGGCCCGAAAACCTACGAAGCATAAGCCAAGACGCGGAAGCCAAGCGCATCTGCACTCTGGTTCTTCGGCTGAGTCTTTCTACGAACCGTTGAGGATACCGCCGTACTGTAGTGAACTATACAACGATGACCACAGCTGTTGGTGGGCGTTTCGCGTCAAGGTCTTCTCATAGCCTCGTATTTCCTAGCGCACGTCAGAGTATCTCCCCACGCAGGTATCACTCGGAGGAAACATTGTAAGGACGGGAAACTGATTGCTGAATGTGGAAATGATAAATCCGGTTAAAGTCAGGAACCAGGCATGACCCCAAGAATCTCGCATCCTAAATGAAAGGCCTTCCCGTCCCCATGGGTTCCCCATGCCATTTGACACTTGGAGAAGGGGATGCCAAGGCTAGGTAATAACCATGTTGATGCAAGTATCATGTAATGTATTTAGAGGAACGCCGGGTTGCGGTGTATGCCAAGCTAACTACCTCATCGCCCATTTCGCCTGCGAAACATTTCAAGCCAATTCGAGAAACAATGTGCGAAGACTCTCATACACCTCCGCACAGTTAAAAGGCCGCGAGGCAACTCATACTGGCTGTGTACCGTGTTGCGATGAAAGCATGTATGAGAGAGCTGGGTGCTGTAGAAGCCAAGGAACTGTGATGGAGCCTGTGTGTCAGAGAGTTGGGATATTATAGAGGCCAAGAGATGATCGTCGCGATCTTATTTGGCCAAGGTTTGGACGATCCGGAGTCATCTAACTCCTTCGACTAGGAGAGCCAATAGAGCAGGCTCCGGGAGCTGAATGGCGGTATCGTAATGCTATCATAATGCTATGGGATACCCGGACTGGAGCAAGAAGTGTGTTGTGGGAGAGGACATGATTGGTGAAGTTGGCGAGTTACCCCTGGCTAAGTAAAGAAAGGAATCGCTTCCTTGAGACTATGGCCTAGTCATACATTCCCGATATATGCCTAAATTTCATCGCATTCAGTGATCGTTCTAGCGTGGACATAGCGTAGTCAAGCTCTTCCTGATTGTCTCTTTTCTCGGCGTGATAGTACCGTTATGGCCGTAAGTCTCCAAAGAAGCAATGTTGTACGGCACGGGATTGATGGGAGGTACCATACTAGTATCGTATTACTGAATACGGTTCCATCATCCCTCGCGTCTCAAATAGATGACTAGGCAGGTACTAGGAGCGAGATGCGCTGAGTTTGCCGGTACCATCCGTCCTTGAAATATGACGGAGGTCTGTACCGGTATTAGGGTAGTCATTTTAGAGCCGGCCCGCCATCGAGTGAAGAGTATGTAGCGACGTGTGTCGTACAAAATTATGCGTCCACGACTGCTCGATACGCCCCAAAGAGCTCATCACTTCGGCAGACGCGGGATAGAGTAGGACCGTAAATTGATCGTGCATGAGGGCGAAATTGTAGACGACGATCCAGGTACAGATCATACCGAATTTGCAACGGGGGATGCACCAAGGGCTCTGATTAAGAGCAGATCATCTCTTGAGTCTTCCGACAAGCATGTGTGCCCGAGCACTTCGTACACCTTTGCTTGGAGATAATCTTATAATCTTTCACTACTCGGTTGCGCGACATTTCTAAGGGAATTTCGTGTTCTTCAGCGGGACTCGAGGGTTGCTGCTCTCTCATCTGGTATATCCAGCTGATCAAGCCTATCATTCAAGCAACGCGCCAGCTCTTCGGCCTGCCGTCTCATCGCGACCACGGCCGAAGAGCCGACGCTGGTTGTTGTAGCGATGCTGGCGGTAGTAGCAGCACCGGTGCTCGCAACACTCTCTGCTTCCGAGGGCGAGCCCAGCAGCGGACTGGGCTGAGGATCAAGGTTAAAGTTGTCTTGAGGTGCTTGTACGGGTCGGCTCTGCTGATGAGGAGGAGGCCGCAATGAAGAAGCGGAGTCGAGCGACTCAGCCGAGGGACCAATGCAGACAAATAGTAGACCACATCGTAAGTGTCTGATAACGACGACGGCGCCGGCAAGCTGAACGGTGATAGCGCTAGGCTTCGGTCGGTTGCTCACAGGCGATGAATCGTCCGACGAGTCGTGTGTCTCGTCGCGTGTCTCGTCGCGTGTCTGGTTGTGAGCCGTGTCGCGTGCTGTGTCGTGTTCGCGTTCGCGTTCGCGTGATTGCGGCGACAGGGCGCCATCTACGGCGGCGCGGGCAGAGCGCGTGGCATACAGAGCCCAGAGCGAGGCGGCAACAGTGGCCTGTGTGCGCAGCGTGGCCACAGAATGCGGTGAGGCATGTGTGAGCAGCTTCCCGGCGACGGTAGTCAGCACAGCTGTGTGAATCTGCGCTGACAGGTTGGCTCGTAAGAATGCCGTGAGTCGTTTGGTCAGCAGTAGTGGTGGTGTCGGCGCCGCCAGCGACATCTTTGCTTCCGGTTTGGTCTGATTTTATCCTGTTTTGTTTTCTCTCTTTCGATCTCCTTGCTAGACAACATCTGATGCCTTGTCAAAAGCAAATTGGCAAGCTGCATACCCAGATGGCTGGCAGCTCTAATGACGGAGTACTCCGTACTCCCCAAACAGATTGGGTACCGTAGTGCTAAGGAGTTAGGTGGGGTATCCAGCGGACCTTTCCGTTCTAGGAGCTATGATTTCCTGTATCGATAGTAAATGGATTGTTTTACGACAAACAGGGTTAGCGTTGCATGGACCATTTAGCCCTATATAAGGCTGCTTCGCAGCGTGAGCACGCATTTGGATTGTCCTTTCCTCACCTCACTTTCCACCTCCCGCGAAAGGGGTGGCTTGGGTGCTGGCTGATGAGGTTCTTTTCACACCTACTATTTCATTCCTTTTCCGTGGGCGAAGGCATATAGGGCTGTACAGCAGCAAGGAGCGATCGCGTTGAGTGGTGACTTATTCGTTTTTATTTCCATTTTCTTATCTGGTAGTTTGGGTAGCTATTCTACCCCCGAATATACATACATTCTATCATTTCTACCACTTCTATTGCGCTACCCGTAATAGGAGTGAAGACGCAATTGTATGCCAAACACGGAGAGGGACTGTACTGTATGTACGGAGTACTGTACATACCTAACCTACCCACTGGCGGGGCCTCTTGGAAACCCTTCCTTCTACAACTTCCATTTGCTCACACCCACAGGTCCATCAATCTATTTACCCCTTTAGGGTGTTTCCATCTCCACGCCTGTGGACGAGCCTGTCAATTGCCTAAGCACCACCATCCCATACCTTATAGGTAGGTAGCATCTAGGTTAGTGGGTTACTAATCTGAGAAATGGTGCCCTAAATGCAAGAGATATTGGGCTGTAGTGCCTGGTCGCAAGGAATGCCCGAGGTGTAAAAGGGCTAGGGAGCGGGAAGCGCAGCGCTTGGCCAAGGTGGCTGAAGCTGACGCTAAAAAAGCGGTGAAGAAGGAGAAGAGGGAGAAGAAGAAGAACAAGGCGTAGGTTACAGCAAATTGTTCAGGAGCGTCAAGAATGGGCACGGCACTCTAAAGTTTCGCAGCAGCTCTGGAGCTGCCCTTATAAGACAAAATGTTAGTCTTGTGTACAACGCCTCCGATTATCCGACGAGCATACTCCGTACGGTCCCCATGATCCACATGGTCCGATGTTAGTTCCAATATCACGAATATGCCACGAAGTGTAGGATAGCTTGCTGACTGTCTCCGTGGCATACACAGAACGCATCGCGACCTCCCCTACGTTCAGACTTCAGTTCCCTCCTACAAAGGGACGTTAAAAGTAGGATGCACTTCGCTAAGAAGTGAGCATGAAAAGCTACAAGACGAGCTCCAGAAGCATAGCAAAGTGATGACTGCCATAGCTTATCAAAGCAGCACATCTTCTCCTAGTTCACAATTTTTCGTATCTCAGCATCTGCCGTTGTCCACAACTCCATCCACATTCGACTGGACGGAGGAAAGGAACGGTATGAAGGAAACTTGAATCGCTCCAGTTTATTTATGAATCTTACCATTGGCCAGAGCCTGAGGCGGAACCCAACCAACCTTCTTTACGCTCGGATTTGCACCGGACTTTCAAGTTGTTGATTCGACTCGGGTGTCGAGTAGAGATAAATTGGGTGCCAGGTCATGTCGGTGTAGAGGGTAATTCTCGAGCGAGCATGCAGCTAGGATCCGAATTAATGTATTCGGTAACGGATCTATTCACGTACGAATCCGCGGTTCGACTGAAACAGATTGAGGAGGGCGGAAACGGTATTGAGAGGCTCAAACACCAACGTCGACAAAACTTCTTCCAAGTTTTGATTTTGTCGATACAGTGGGAAGGTACGGGGGACAGTGTGGGCATATTACCCCCTCACGGAGCAAGTTGCCATGTAGACTAAAGTGCGCATAGGGAACTGGTAGCGTGAATGCGCTTTAGCAACTTAGTCAAAGTAGTCCAATACATTCTACATATAGATCTGTAAAGAATCGGTCTCTCGCTGGTCGTTGTAACCAATTGTGCGATTAATGAGGCTTAGCGCATTCAAGATGGCTCCCCTGTAATTTTCTAACTTGGGTTAGTAGCGAATCCCACGCATGATCATACATCATCGTCTCTATAAATAAACGAAACACTCCGTACGTCCATCTAGAATAAAATACCTAATTATGAGATTGGTGAGCTGGTCTTACCTTCTCTAAGACTTACTACGTAAGGGTAACAAGATCAGTCTGGTTGGTCTTATAACAGTTCTCAACAGCCATATAGCATCTATTCACACAAGTCACCGTATCATATAACCTCCCTCCTCTTCCACAACACTGACATCATGCCACCATCCGAATCACAATCACCCCTCGAGGCCCTCCCCGAGGAACTCCTCAAGCAAATCCTCGACCACGTCATGACGCGCAACTCCCCATTCAGAATCGACCACGTCCCCGCGCAACAAGAGGCCAAAGAGGACCCAACTCTCGGCAACATGCCCATCCAGCAATGGTACTACCCCGCGCTACAGATCAAATCATCATCTGGCCTCTACGACCCGCTCTCGATCCCCGTAACCGCGGGCTGTCCACATCACCGCGACAAGCGGGAAACCCACATCGTGGACTGGGTCATCGCGAATTCTGTAAGCCGGCACATGCGACGGCTCGGCCGAGCAGCGTTCTTCGAGAGCAAGGCCATCGCGATGCACAGCACGCTGCCGAGCCGCTTATCCTCCTCTTCCACCTCCCCCTCCTCCGTCCCAAACCTCGGGTTCGCGCGCATCTTAGCCGCTACGCCAGAATCGTTGTTATTGTTATCGCACGTCCGTAGACTCATCCTCGTGGACGCGAGCGAGCAGAGCCCGAACTGGATGCTCGGGCTGCCGCGCCTGCTCTCCGTTGGGACATTCCCAGCGCTGCGCGAAGTCGCCCTCATCTTCGGACACCGGAGGACGGACGACCCCGAGTGGATCACGGCGTCAGCGGCGGTGGCGGAGCCGTTGTGGGAGGAACTGAGGTGGCGGTTGGACGCGATTGGCCTCGCGCCGAGGATTAGTGTGTTGGAGACGAAAGGGACCGGCGGCGGCAATTGGAAGCAGAATAGAAGGAACTTGCAGACGTATATTTTTCCGATCTTGGAGATCAAGGCCAGGGCTTTAAGGGCAAAGCGAGAGGCTCAAGGGGGTGAGCCGGGATGAGGAGGGCATTTATTTTGCGATTATATCACGATATGTATAATCTCAGAAGTTTGGAAACTAATTTTTCATGTCTTGAATTGTATATCGCGCGGTACTGTCACTTCATAGAAGGATTGGTTCGGCTGTGTTTTAGATCTTGCAGCAGTCGCTTGTTACGAACATCATTCATAGATAAAGATCTCCCATAGTGTATACTTGCATGACTTGAACAAAGTATGCATCGCTCCTCATATGTGTTAGATCTTCCATGTGCTTACATTAACAGACAGTAGGTCATCAATCACAACATTTATCCGCAGCTTGAATGGTCTTGCGTGAAAAGGGCGAAATGTCATGATCGTCCTCGTGGGATTGTTAAGAGTTTTTAATGATAGAGTCTTGACGATTTTCAGCGTCTCATATCACAAAGAAACCGATTGAGATCAATATTTGGTAACGGAGGAAACAAGTGAACATCGCAGATGCTATTGTTACAGGCTAAGATACATGTAGTTTACAAACGAGAGGAAGGCTCAGATCTAACATAGAAAACAAAAAACTCAAAAACTCAAAAACTCAAGGAAACTCGATCGTCTCATCAAACACCTTATCAAACAACTCATCCAAATCAAGCAGCATAAACCTCGCTACCAAAAGCGCCCACATTGTCGATCTTGTAGTATCCGCCCTCGTAATCGTGATGGTCCGAGCCGTAGCAGTTATCGCGCTTGCTAAGGTCACCATCGCGCTTCGACAAGTGGTTGCCGAGCGGCGCAAGCATGGCCCGCTTGCAGGTGTCATGATCAATATTGTACGTATTCTCGCCTTCAGTGTGGTAGATAGCGAAGACGACGTTTCCGGAGGGGCCGGGCTGCGTATCATCATCTTGGTTGGTGAGTGTCGTGGGGTAGGTGTCGCTAGTCTCGTGGCCGAGGTAGATCTCCGAGCCAACGTAAGCTTTGCCTGGATAGGTTATTAGTGAGAAACAACGAGACTGTGTGGGGTGTGAGCGAAACGTACAGAACTCATCGGCCTGTTGCTGGAACTTCTTAACGGGAATCCACTTCCCGTGGCCATTGCTGCCGCCGGAACCAGTGACAAGATGCCCACAGTTCAGGACCTTATCCCGGGCAGCGAGACTGTTGGTGTTGTTCAGGAGACCGCCGGCGTCCAGAGCTTCGAGCTCACGAGCCTTGATCGGGGCATTGACTGCCTTGTGAAGAGAGCGAACCTTCAAACCGCCGTCTATCAGCCTCTGCATCTCTTCATCTGTGATGGGCTGGTTCACTTCCGCGGGGTTGGGGGAGCGCACCTTTAGCCCGCCCTCTTTGAGAGCTTGCATTTCAGCGTCCGTGATGGGCTTGTTGATGTTCGCGGGAGCCGGTGACCCGGATACAAGGAGGGAGCTCAGGGCTACAGCGAGGAAGGTCTTTGTGTACATTTTGAAGGTGTTTGAAGTTTGGAAGTTTTGAGAATGAGTTGAGAATGATACTGAATTTAATGTGCTAAGGTAGCTAAGATGATAGTAGTGTTCTGATAGTGTGATTGTTGTTGTTGTTATTGTTGATGTCTATATGATTGAGATGTGTTCGTGGCAGAGAATACTTGTCCTTATATACTTTTCAAGGCACTCGAATGACTTGTAGTCGTTCGGCTTCATTCACACCCATCATTCATACTCATCATCACCATCGACATACCAGGCTCTCGAGAAATCCTTTGTTTCGCTTGAAAATCCATTGCTATCGCGGCATCAGTGGCCATGACGATTTGCTTTGCAAGTTGTTGCTATCAATAGACGACCAAAAAAACATCATGAGAGATCATCTTCCTCGGCCCTTGACGTTGTCCCGATAATCATGCGCCAGAAGCTCCCAGGCGCCCTGGTAGAAGGATCTTGATCTGTTATTAGTGACATACCCCTGGTAGATGAAGCTTTTAGGTGTTTTTCCACTGAATGACGTCGCGACGTCTTATTACATGAGCAGTCCGAAGAATTTGAAAAATGATTACCGAGTTAGCTACGAAGATTAGGTGAGCAGGAAAGAGGTTGTATTAGGAAGAAAGGATTTGTGCTCTCAAAATGTGAATGGCGTCATACTATATAGACAGCAGCTTACAATCCCACATAATAGAGTTGGAGGGGTGAAGATCGGTCTCAGATTTTGGTAGATGAAGAATCACTGCCTGGTATCTGTAGCTGAAAACTATGCCTAAAATGGAGGCTAGTCCCGACGGGAAGATCCCGCGAATCCTTTTGGCCTTACCAAATTTGTAGAATGAAATGGAAACAGCTTCGGTAAGCTACAGCCCTATGGACTATAACTTCTCTACGAAGTACTGTACCTAGCTGTCTAAAGTTAAGTATAGCTTTACTATGGCTCACACATCTAGCACCACTAAACACCCGCCTCTTTAACAGCCTACCTGGGTATCTAGTGAGGCCTACTCCGTAGAGATTCGTGGGGTCTTTGGGGCTGATTTCTGCTTAAGGTACCGTAATTTCATTGACTATAGTGACTTTTCATCTATGAATAAAAATTCAAGGCAGTAAAGATCAGCTACAATCATCGTCCAAGTATAGGACTTGGCCACTCTTAATCATGAAGAGTAAGGTGATTAGGATCCGTGAGAATTGCGGCGCAGCTGTCAGTCCGACTCGGCCGTATGGAGAACGGACCAGGGTCGGCAGTTTCATAGGTCCAATCCTCCCACTATAGTACCTGCATTATAGATACCGTATATTAAATATAGTCTTGAGCCTCAGTATGGGAGATCAACGTGGAGGGAATTAACGAAAATGTTGGCCATCATGCCGACCCGCGCGGATCCTTCAACAAAAACAAGAGATCCATTTCAAGTTCGAAATATAGCACAAGCCTAATAGTGTAAAAAGCCTCAGTAGATGATAGCGATTGCTAATTTTAATTCTGTAGACTGACATCATTTTCCTGAGATCATGGACGGTATCAATTTCTTGTATACGATGAAGAGAATCGTCGTGGCAAAGAAGAGGTCTGAAAAAGAGACATAAATACCCTGGAGACGGACGCGATGAGTTGAAAATCCATTCACCATCACTTACACACAATCAACACAGTCAACACCACACACAATTTAGATACTTTTCCTTCATCTTCTTCTGCTCAATTAGATTCAACTTGAAAAATCAAGATCACAATGGTTTCCTTCAAACAGCTCGCCATTTTCGGGGCTGCTCTCGCGTCCGTCTGCGCGTTGCCGACCGTCAATCAGGGGCTTGACACCAAAGCTTTGCGTGATGTCGCCAACACCGCTCGCGACGTGGATGCCTTCCATATCAATACCGCTCGCGATGAGTCCGATGTTATGGTGGCTCGAACCCCTGACCAAGATGACGCTCTTGAGAAGCGCGTGACTATGAGCCGTCACGTCTGGTGGGCTCCCGGCGGCCAAGCAATCTTGATGATCGGCCTTCGAATCTCCGAACTCCCTCAGGAGATCGTCGACACCATCGCCGGCTACGCTGAAGGCGTGCCTGGCGAATTGATGCTGCGCAGTTTCACCGACTACCTCCAGCAGACCAACGCGGACCTCCACGAGTGGGTGACCGAGCAACTCCCCGGTGTCGGGGCGAATATCGGCGCCATATTCGGCACTGGCGACCGTGAGGGCGACTTTGGTTTCGCCTTCAACGTGCCCAACGGTTTGACGAACGGCGGCGCTGGGCAACAACTCTGGAATTCGCTCGTCCAGGCAATGCGAACCTGGGCTGGTCAGGGAGGCGGGTCTGTTGATTTCCAGCAGCGCGCCAACGGATTCTATGACGCTTCCCAGATCGGTGCTGGCCCTGCCAACAAGCTTAAGGAGCGTGGTCGTCCTGCATCTTGCCCTTCAACTACCCATGACTTCCGCAAGGACAAGACTCAGAACATCCCTGATGATGTTTCCATTAACACGTACTACCGATGGGCTGGCCAGTGCTAGAGGGGGGACTAAAGGAGCAGCCAACCCATTCTTTTCCTTGTGTACTTTCTCTGGAGGCTTGAAGGCGGTCGATGGACTTTTGTATGAATATTCCCTGTTTTGATTAGAAAGCGTCTCAGTCACACTCGTTATCTTGTTATAGGGGTTGTCAGCGTTTGGTTTCTCTCTCTATGTACAATTAGCTCAGATTTGTCTTACCCCAATTGATTTGCATTGCTTAAACCTTGAGGACTCTAGAGCAATCTATCAACGTTGCAAAGTGATCGTGAGAACCATTCGGTGCTTGAACACGGGCGAATCTCAAAATCAGGCACCTGATGTAACAACATGTAACCTCCCTACCTACGGGGTACGTGTTACGCGGTTGTATTGACCTCGTGTCGGGCGTGTATAATGGGGTCAACTACGGAGTAGTGTTACCCATGTATGCATTCACTTTTTCACTACTTCCCCCGATTTCTTGTCTCTCAGAAGCCGAGATGAAGTGTTCTAACTGCTGGTCATGACACGAATACTGCATCTCATACATTCATCTTTCCATTTTCTAGCTACATACGAGGCATTGGGATTTCCGAAACTCGACTTTCGAGCAAATTTGAATGAGGTGCACGGAAGGCTATGCATTGAAGCTTTATTTTCGCATTCTCAAAACTCGCTAATCTACATTCCCACTTGGCTGACCGTGACCTATTGTTCTCTGTAGACGCCCGCAAGCGGATCTGGTGGTGGCGGCCCATTAGTAACTCTGTCAAAGTACTCTAAAATATCATGGACTTGCTGCAGGGAATCGGTCTCCTGCTGCTCGCGTGCTTCGCGTTCGGCGTTGTCTTCAGCTTCGGCCGTCCGTGCTGTTACCGGCATATAAGCCTTGGCCTCGTCGCTGCCCCTGTTCATGAAAAACTGAACCCCTTCTTGGGCTTCGCGGTAGAGCTGGCTCGTGACGTAGATCGGATTTTTCTGCGCTCCCCTGGCCGTGCTTTGCCAAGGATCGTATTCCATCAACTTCACCACAAAATTCCTCAAGCGCGCTGTGTAGTCCAGATTTTGTAGGTTCACCCTCGCGGACTGTAGCTGTATCTGTCCCTTGTGTCGATGGTCCGTGGGCTTGACCATCATACATTGTATGATCTCGCCAAGAGCTCGGTATTCGCTGACCATGGTGTAGGGTTGACCGGGCTTCATATCGGGTTAATACGAATCCACACATCGCCACAACGACAGACTTACTTGGAGAGGATAGACACTACCATTGACGGTGTCGAAGGTGATCAGGTCGTCGAGTAATGCGTGATCTTGACCGGGAGGTGGAGCCATGGCTTTCGATGAAGTTGGCTCGACGTTCGACCCAACAGTTGGGCAATGTCCCGAAATATGCAGTCGTCTGTAGTTGCCCAACTTCACAGGACCGTACCACTCCTTGCGGCGGGGATAACCGATGAAGATGTTCTCGGGGTGGATATTGCGATGCAACATGGGCGACCAGTTCGTGTTCTCGTCCATTCTCATCCACATGCTGTTCGGGCCCTGCTGGGCCACATCGCGAACGCCGTCGTGTAGCCACGAGAGCGCTCTGAGTAAGGAGGTAAGGACATGCCAGCAGAAGGATTCCGGCATAAACCTAGAACGCGTCTGATGCTGGGCATCCTGGGCATCAGACCCTGCATCTATCATTTTCGTGTCACCGCTATCATCCTTCACTGGATCCTGAGGGCGTGGTTGCGGCTCTGCGAAAAGGTTTGCGAGGTTGCCGGCATCGCAATAGTCCCAGATGGCATACCATCGCTCGCGGCCGGAGTCACCCGACGCGGAAGACGAGATGCAGAAGCAGTCAACTAAGCACACCAAATTTGGGTGGTTTAGAATTGCAGCGACCTTCGGGAGCAAGTCGTGGCCACCATCAAGGGGAGAAAGCAAGCGGCCGAAATCGGTCAATGTCTTCGGATTGCTAGCCACATTGGAAAATAACCTGTTCGTGACATTCTCGGCCAGAAATTCCATTCGATCGCTCTTGCGGGATATCTTCCAGATGCCAGGCGACATCTCGGTGATGAACTCATATTTGAGTCCCTGTGTGTAGAAGTCATCATACGCGCTCTGAAAGACCGCCATGGCTGTCGTTGGCAATATCGTTGTTGCTTGGCGGGATCCAACGAACACAGATGAGAAGTACGCACGTCAATAGACGAAAAATATACCGCTGAGTAAAAGGAAGTTTGTGAGCATGCATCTTCACAAACCCCCCTGGAAGTGCTCTTTGGAGCCTGTACGTGAATGCCTTTGTCCATAGTAGTTGGGAAGATGGGTCAAATTCCGAGGACGTCTTCGCCAAAAACGGACTGTCTGATTTTCTTTATTCCACCACGTCATGAGACATTCTGCCTCCACAATCAGCAGAGAGCATTCTTGCTTTATCTACGCCATACCTAGTGTATAGTAAATTCTGGTAATACTGCCTTTCCAGATGAGAAGATCTGGATTTCAGAGCATCTATTTCAACGGGGTTCAGGTGCCTCCCAGAGATCAACTATACACAAGCCGTATTTATCTTACACACGTAATCTGTAAGAAAATAATTGGCTCGATGTATAGCAAACAAAGTAGAGATGACAGAGTGTTTGAAAGAATACAGACCCTGCCAAACTACTATTGCACTGCGTTAATCATGTCGGAAATGACGAGGTAGGTAAGACATGCACGACGTGATGCTGGGTGGCTATCAGCAAAGAGCTTGAACGTATGATTGAAATATAATTATAGTAAAGACGATCTATCAGTTTATCACCACAATAGGCGCGTATCCGAGATCATCAAGCTCTGTCTTCGTCAATCAGAAGCATCTGGCAGCGCTTGTTCGATTGGAAGAAATGGGCTGACTTTTAAACGCGCGCTCAACATACATGATGATGGCGAAGCTGCCCAACCAGCCACGGCAACGCACAGAGCCGAGAATACCTTGCATAGAATGAGTGGGGGCAACCAACACGCTCTTACGCGCGATAGGTACTAGGCCGTACTAGTGTGATGCGCTTGTACCTTGCACTAGGGTAGATAAGGCGACCCGTTGGGGGGGCTATTTGCCATTTCAGGACCAGCTAACACAAGTGATGCAACGCTGTTCAATCCTCTTAGCAATGTGGCCAATCAAATCGCGTAGATCCGTATTTCTTTCTGTGTGGAGGCGGGTCAAACAATACCCCTGCAGGGCCAAATATCGAAACAGCCCACGCCGCTTGCTCAAGAGGCCTTTGTGCCTCTATGCCTCTCCCCTTTTCAAGATCCTGCTTGGGTCTCCTCCACAAGCCCTCGCAAGCCAAGAGAGTTGCACCACACTCGACTGCGCTTGTCGGCCGATACGTTCTTCTGCCCATGGGAAGTTGTACAGCGCGTCGTCCAATCATTTAACCAATCCTATTGACGCTGTGTATTTATCTATTGTATTCGGGCAGCGAAGTCGACCATTGCCAGCGACACGTCCCACCACGACGATCAAACCTGGTCCGGCGACTCAACACTCGTTCCATCTCCCTTCGTCACCACTGGCCAATCTTCATCTTTGGCACAGCTTGCAGTAACAGCGGTGCGAATTGGGTCCGACTTTGGCATATCGACTTGGTAGCATAGATGCTGTGCCTCGATAGCAGCAGATATTGACTATCTTGGGTGGCCTTTCCATTGGTTTCCTGCAGAACAACACCGCCACATTCGTTATAGCCGACGCATCCACGGACTCACTCTTTCACTTTCTTACCTTCGTTCATCATTATCTCGAGCGACGTTGCTCTTCTATTCCGGCCTTCATCGCCTCCACGACTTACGCTCTTAGCCTCTTCACGAGCACAGTCGTATACTTCGCTGGCGAGGGAACGACTGTGCGCGACGGCAGGACCGCCTCAGCGACTGCTCACTTAGATCACCGGCGGATCGGGCAACTCTTTTACGAGGACCATTTTTGAGCGCAACCGACTTTTCTCCTACCTTGACGAAGCGATTTATGATACCCCCGTTGACGCCCGTTGACGGTCGATTTTACGATTCATTGATATTCTTCCATATACTGAAACTTTGATAACGATTTGGGGGTTGGTTGTTACGATTTGACAAGATGATGTTCCTCGGCACCACGCGCAAGGCCGCGGAGATCCAACCGGAGCAGAAGTGGGATGCCATCGTAAGTCATCTAGTCTAGCCGTTTCCGAGATGTGTATTAATCATTGACTCCTTATAGAGCCTTCAAGATTTCAAATCGTCATCTGTTTTCACCTGGCTAGCTTATGGCTATCTTTACTTCTCCATCCTACTTTCTCTAGCGGTCTATGGTGTCGATATTTTCACCGCCATCAACTTACTGGCTTTCAACCAATGGTCGTCGAGTATCAAGCCTACGCAACTTCTCACTTTCGACCAGACAAAATGGATTTTCGCGGGCACTATCATTGCCAGTTTCGTCAATCTTATATTCGAACATTTTCGCGCCTGGCGTGTGATGAAGCGCGGTAGTGTTGCCGAATGTTACCTCGATACACTTGCCGTCCGCCTAGAAAGCGTCCGTGTTGGCTCGGGCCAAGGTTGGAGGCGCTTTCTTGTGTTTGCGGAACTGACGAAGTCGAAGAAAGGAGCCGAGTACGTGGCCTTGTTCTCGTACTTTAGTTTACAGTGTAAGTGGATTGTCTCCTGTTGATTTGCCGAACTACGGAAACACAATATGCTAATGATCAACAGCTTGGATTCGAGTGCTCCTATGCTCTGGCCCGCGCCAAGTCGTAAATGCATTGACTCTTTATGCCGTTTACACTCTCAACCTTACTCCAACCGATGATTCATCATTTGGGAGTACTATCGGTGGCTTCTTCTCCAATCTCAAAGCTCTGGCAGCGGAGAACACACAGCAAGCTGTGATATTGTCAGGCATGCTGTTCACTCTGGTCATTTGGATTTTCTCTTTCTTGTTTCTCCTTCTCGGGGTGGTCTTTTATGTCTTCTTTCTCTGGCACTACATTCCTCGTGATGATGGCGGTCTACATGGATATTGTGAGCGCAAAGTCAACAAGCGGTTGACGAGTATTGTGAAGAAGAAGATCAATAAAGCCTTAGCCAAATCAGAATTGAAGCTGGTACAAGGCCAGGGCAGTAGCGGCGGGCCAACAGTCGAGCCACAACGTCTCGAGCGGCAAGCGACCTTGCCTACGTTCATGGATGTGGAAAAAGGAGATACACTTCCTGGAATGCCGATGTTGAATCGTAACGATACGATGGCGACTCTGCCTCTATACACATCAAGGCCGGCCAGCCCTGGGGCTATCGAACTTGGCTCGCTGGATCAGAAACGACCTCCACCATTGCGAAAAGCTACCACCGCCACGGTCTCATCCACCAGTAGCTATTCCTCCCGGGTTCCTTTGATTGCTGGTGCTGCTGATATGGGCTTTGATCGATCGGGATCTCCTGCGCCTACGTTACCCAACGTGGATTTTGACAACTACCAAGGACCGTCGCGGCCGGGAACCGCAGGGCCGAGCGGAAATTACAGTCGCCGGCCGCCAATGAACGACTTCCGTTCTCCTGGCATACCGCCATCTATGCCTGATCGGAATCGTCCTTTGCCTTCGAGCCCGAGTAGTTTGGGAGGGTTCCCACCATCGAATCGCCCCACCTACGATGATGGCCGATCTATCACAGGCTATTCGACCTACTCAAGTAATGGTCCTCGCCCACGCCCGGCACCATCTGGTTATCAGAGTCCCGCTCCGCATAGTCCAAGTTATCCTCCGCCTCGCAGTGCCACAGCAGTACCAATCCAATCACAGCGATTTGCACCTCAGCGGAATATGACAGCCCCACAACCGGCACGTCGGGGAGACGACTACTTTCAGGATAGTCCTAGGGCGAATACAAGTCAGAGAGACTTCAGCCACGGATACAATTACGATAGTTCAAGATATTGACGGTGTTGAAAGGTGTTTAATAGGTTCTAAATGATGTGGATTGCTGTATGATATATATTCATTGATGATAGAAAATGACCATTCTCGGGTGTCATAATTCATTGCACCGGGCGTTTCTTTTCAGATCCATCCACCCAAATTACTTCCCATACTTGATGTACTGTCTACGCTAGCTTGGGTAGATACGCGTGCTGCATAGTGGAATCATTCGACAACAATTAAGCCTAGTTGGGCTACGGTAAGTCACCCCCACCCACACCTCGACGGGGTTTGATCAACTTCGCACTAAGCGCGCCCTTTTCCTGGCGATTTCTAAGCTCACGGCACCACGCAACATACATAATAGCGCCTTGGCCCAGCCCAATGACAGATTGTCCCGTTTACTAACTAGTTGATTCGGCGGAGATGCCGTTTGAAAACAATACGGCGAATGTTATCGATGCCGCCTCTCTAGTAGTTTCGGAGGTTCGGCAATTAACGTGCGCGCTGACTTTGCGCTAACATGAAGACAAAGATGAGGGGAGGGGGGTTTCTTCGCAACCAAACCAAACCCCAGTGCCTGATGAGTAAGTCCCTAACATTAGTCTTCTACGTGCATCTAACGAAACTAGATAGATACGCGATGTTGGGCATATATATAGGCGGAGTTACCAGATGGAGATGGATGGCAGCATGATGTTTCTGTTGCATATTTATACAGAAACGACATCGTATTGCCGGGAAAGCTATTCATCTAGCACATCATAGCATACAATCTTGCAAATTCACCTTTGATAGGCATCGACTATGGCGACGCTGACCGAATTACATTCTCAATGGCATCCCGGTGAGCAGGCGATGCAGCGCATGCTGGGGGTCCCGGGGCGCAATAATCCTACGGTGCATGAACTGAGACAAGCACACGGCTACCGAGTCACGGTCTCTCCGCTCGTGGCCTTCGGAGCTCTCGACGATCGCGAACGCCCGTGGGTCACTGTTTGGGGCGGCGAGGCCGGGTTTTGCCGCCCGGTTGCACAGAACGTGCTCGGGGTGAACAGCGCCGCAGATGCACGGTTCGACCCCGTGGTGCAAGCGCTATTCGCCGTCCGCGATACGGAGGAGTCGAGCGAAACACAAAATGAAGAGGGGAGCGGAACGGCGCATATAGTTAATCGAAAAGTCGTCAGGCCCGAAGGGCGGAAAATCATGGCCGGGCTGTCCATCGATCTGGAAACCCGCGATCGTCTCAAGCTCGCCGGACGCTTTATCGCGGGCGCGGCAACGACCACGGCGCCTGGCGTGGTGAACCTGGAGATGGCGTTTGGGGTCGAGGAGGCGCTGGGCAACTGTCCGAAATACCTCAACAAAAAACACATCGTGCCACACATCCCGACGCCCGAACTCGTAGGCCCGAGCTCCAGCGACGGCCTCCCGCTGCCGCAGGAAGCAGTCGATCTGATCGCCAAAGCGGATCTATTCTTCATCGCCAGCAAGCACGGGGACGGGAGCATGGACGTGAACCACCGGGGCGGGGCCCCGGGGTTTTTACGCGTCTTCCGGAACCAACCAAAATCCAGCAACAACACCGCCGACAGCAATGAAGAGGGCGTGGTGCTCGTGTACCCGGAATATTCCGGCAACCGCCTCTACCAGACTTTGGGCAACCTATCCGAGGATCCCGTAGCGGGTCTCGTAGTCCCGGATTTCGAGACGGGAGATGTCCTGTACCTGACAGGCAAGACCACGATCCTCGTGGCCGAGCGCGCGGCCGCATACATGCCGCACGCGAAGCTAGCCTTACGCATCGACGTCGTCGAGGCGCGCTTCGTGCGCACCGGGTTGGCGTTCCGCGGGAAATTTATCGATCACTCGCCGTACAACCCGCCTGTGCGCCGGCTCGCGGCGGAGAAGACGGATGGTGCACCTGATGATGGGGACGCGGCGACGAACGCTGTCGCTATAGCCACATTATCAACGCGGCAGGTCATCACGCCGACTGTTGCTAGATACGTTTTCAAATTAGCGCCAGTGGCAGCGAAGGCTGGAGGAGGAGCACCGCAAGCACTAAAAGCGTGGTATCCAGGCCAACACGTAACGCTGGATTTCTCGTCCGAGCTCGATCACGGATACTCGCATATGCGGGACGAGGACCCGCAGAGCCTGAACGACGACTTCGTGCGCACGTTCACCGTCAGCGCGCCCCCAACTAATAATACGGAGGGAGAGCTGGAGATCGTGGTCCGCCGCCACGGCCCCGCTACGGCGCTGCTCGCGAATTGGAACCTGCGCGTGCCCCTCGAGATCCCGGTCCTTGCCTTCGGTGGCGCTGAGGAGTTCCGTATGCCAGTTGCCGCTGCGCAAACAGCCGGTGAGCAGAGTGTATTTGTGGCTGGTGGCGTGGGTATAACGCCGCTTCTTGCGCAAGCTGCTGGCGTGTTGGGCACAGATATAGATTCAGAGACTGGAAATCCCAGACTCAAAATCCTCTGGAGCCTGCGCGCCGAAGACGTGCCCCTTGCGGTAGACGTGTTCGACCGCATCCCCCGGCTCGGCTCTGTCACGAAGTTATTCGTCACTGGCTCTGTTCCCAATTCTTCCAATTCTAATAATGGTGGAGAGTTATTGGCTGCGGCGAGAGATCGCGGTGCTGAAGTTGAGACTAGGAGGATGGCGCGGGAGGATGTTCTAGGGGTTGGGGAGAGGGGCAAGAGGAAGTTCTTCTGCTGTACCGGACCCCTGATGATGAAGGCCCTGCTGCAGTGGATGGAGGGCGAGGAGGTTGCTTTTGAGAGCTTTGAATATTGATCTCGCAGGTTGTGTTGGCGTGCATCGGCGTTTGGCCGCATGGTATAAATGGTATAACACAGCATATGAGGAGTTTGGGGACTAAGTTGGTTGCTTTGGTCATGATGATTCCCATGGAAATGAATGATTGTCCTTCAAAAATGGTTAGGATTGCATATGAAATCGGTCTGAGTAGGAAAACAAGAATATGACAGTATTTCATATAAAGTCATTATCACTTTCAAAGTCACATTTTTTTTCTGTGAATTAATGATTATATTATATCTATCAAGAAGAGAACCAGTTCATTTTTCATCACCTGCATCCAAGACAGCTGTTAAAGTTCACTGTAGACTACCGTGTGCGCCGTGTCTTGCACACTAGGTAGTACATGTACTGTACCATTAAAGTTTTGAACACGTTCCAGTCGGTATTCCATGTGGTACTGAGACCAAGCATTCCATATATATGCCACTTCAGCCTGCCTAAATATGCCGCATCCAGTTACGCGATAAATACTTATTAGACTTGTCTTGTCAAGAAACGTACTGACGTCTCACATCATCGATTCCCCTGCAAGAATAGGCAGGTCATGCACTTCCAGCTGGTAAAGTTGGGGAGCCCCTGGCGATTTCAAGATTAAGTGGAGCAAAACGGGGATATTCAAACGGACTTACCTAAGTAGGAACAGTAATGCGGGCGTTATTGGGTCCTGGCATCTAGACCGACCCACCAATGTGGTCTTGGCAGGTCCTGTGGGAATAGCGTTTTGCGGCGCGGGCGCCTGGGTGATGACGCAGACAACTTTCCTGCGACGGCTGTCAGCCACAAGCCCGACTTAGCATAAGCTCCCCCAACGTGACTTCTTCCCATAATCATCCACCACGACCATTTCCATCCACTGTCCAGCGTCGAACGTTCAGCCTCCACCTGCGCGAAACATATCAACCACTCTATTGTCGGTTACATGTCGATGCTGCCGCCGCCTTAGCAGTAGCAACACTGGGGCGCTACCATGGCGCGAACATCCTTTCTCATCGGTGCTGCCGCCGCACTGCTAGTAACGCGGTCAGCTGCTGATGAGCTCTTCACCCCGAAACACGAGGCAGGCCGCTGTGCCTTGCGCGGACACTGCGGGTCAAAGGGCTTCTTCGGAAAGCCATTGCCCTGTGTCGACAACGGTCTCGCCAAAACCCCTGACGACGACTTGGCCAAGGAGATCGAGGAGCTGTGTGGTCCAAAATGGAAAGACAGCAAAGTCTGTTGTGATTCGGAACAGGTTAGCCGGCGTCGCTCTCTTCCAACCTATGTACACAAACCACTGACATAAATGAACAGCTCAACTCCCTGAAGAACGAGCTCTCTCGGCCCAACCAGATCATCGGCGGTTGTCCAGCTTGCAAGGACAACTTCTACAACCTGTTCTGTACCTTCACCTGTTCGCCCAACCAATCGCTCTTCGTAAACGTTACCCGGACCCAGGAGCTCAGCGGTGGAACCGCTGTCGCCGAGATCGATCAACTAGTAACGAAAGAATATGGCGGTGGCTTTTACGATAGCTGCAAAGAGGTCAAATTTGGCCCAGCCAACGCCAAGGCAATGACTTTAATTGGTGGTGGTGCCACTAATTATACGGCATTTTTGAAGTTTCTGGGCAAAGAACAACTCCTTGGATCACCATTCCAGATGAACTTCCCAACCAAATATTCCGAGCCTAGTATGGCTCCCCGGGAAATGAAGCCAAAGAAATGCAACGACGAGGATCCTAACTTCCGTTGCGCATGCGTCGACTGCCCGGCTGTCTGTCCCGAGCTTCCCACCGTCGAAGAAGCAGGCTCATGCCGAGTCGGAATACTTCCCTGCTTGACGTTCGCCTCAGTCCTCACATACGGAGTCCTCTTTTTCTCGCTGGTCGTTTCAGTGGTTGGGCATGTTGCCTGGAGGAGACACGCGCGCCGCCGAAGCGAACGCCTCCATCTACTGCAAGGAGCGGAACCAAGTGATGACGAAGATGATGGCGACCTCCTGCGTAATGGGACTATCTATCGCAAGCCTGAAAGGCATTACCTACTCAACACATGGTGCGACACCGCCTTCAGCAAATTAGGCCATTTCTGCGCAAGGTTTCCAGCTATTACCATCGTCTCAAGTCTCATAGTTGTCATTGCGCTGAGTGTCGGCTGGGTCAAATTTGAAGTCGAAAGAGAACCGGTGCGGCTGTGGGTGAGCCCGGATTCCGCAGCTGCCCAGGAGAAGGCTTTCTTCGATGAGAACTTCGGCGCCTTCTATCGTGCAGAGAAAGTGTTTTTGGTCAACGATACATCAACTTCAGACGTCAGCCCAGTCTTGAGCTACGATACGCTCACATGGTGGGCTGGTGTGGAGAGTGATGTTAGGAAGCTTAAAGGCCGCGACTTTGGCACCACTTTCCAAGATGTGTGTTTCAAGCCTACCGGTCCCGATTGTGTTGTTCAGTCTCCCACAACCTGGTTCGACGGCACCAAGAACTGGAAAGGGCAATTCCGGACGTGCGCTAGTTCGCCTGTGTTGTGCCGACCCGATTATGGCCAACCCCTTGAGCCTGGTATGATTCTTGGGGGGTTCGAGGGTCTCCACGATATTCTGGACACACCCGCAATTACTGTTACCTGGGTTGTGAATAACTTCCCAGAAGGCAGCTCAGAGCTTGCACGCGCACAAGATTTTGAGAGAGAGCTGAAGGATCGACTTTTGCAGGCCCAGGACGAAGCGAGCGCTCGTGGTCTAAGGTTATCTTTTTCAACAGAAATCAGTTTGGAACAAGAGCTGAATAAGTCGACAAACACGGATGCCAAAATCGTCGTAATCAGCTACCTTGTCATGTTCTTTTACGCCTCACTGGCACTAGGCTCAAGCGGTATGACCGTTCGTGAGCTGATGAGGAACCCCTCCGTCGCATTGGTACAGAGCAAGTTCACCTTAGGCCTTGTTGGTATACTGATCGTTTTGATGTCAATCACATCATCTATTGGTCTGTTCTCGTGGGCTGGCATCAAGGCTACCTTGATTATCGCTGAAGTGATCCCCTTCATTGTCCTGGCTGTCGGCGTGGACAACATATTCTTGATTGTTCACGAATTCGACCGTGTCAATCAAAGCCAACCGGATGCCATGGTTGAAGAAAGGATTGCAAAGGCGCTTGGGCGAATGGGCCCGTCGATCCTGTTCTCTGCCATTACCGAGACAGTCTCTTTTGCTCTCGGCGCCTTCGTTGGAATGCCGGCTGTTCGAAATTTCGCCGTGTATGCTGCAGGTGCTGTTTTTATCAATGCCTTACTACAGATGACACTTTTCATCTCTATACTTTCATACAACCAGATGAGGACCGAAGACAATAGGGCCGATTGCTTTCCTTGCGTCCAAGTCAGGGGTGCCCGAGTGCACTTGAGCGGCGACGGAAGCAGTGGGCCCCGTCCATATGATATGCCAGAGGAGACTCTACTACAGCAATTCATCCGCAAACAGTATGCGCCCACTCTCCTTGGGAAAAAAACCAAGGTCGCCATTCTTACCATTTTCTTGGGTGTGCTTGCTGCTGGCGTGGCAATGCTTCCTTATGTCCAACTTGGTTTGGATCAGCGTGTAGCTCTTCCAGATGATTCCTATCTCATCGATTATTTCAACGATATGTATAAGTATCTCGATGCCGGTCCTCCCGTCTATTTTGTGACTAAAGGACTGAACGCTACGGAGCGTTCGCAGCAACAGGACATTTGCTCACGCTTCAGCACATGCGAGCAATTTTCTGTCTCAACAGTTCTGGAGCAGGAACGGAAGCGTCCGGATGTATCGTACATTTCTTCCCCAACTGCAAGCTGGATCGATGATTTTTTCTTATGGCTGAAGCCCGATAACGAGGACTGCTGTAGGGAAAACGGCCGAGTCTGCTTCGCTGATCGAAACCCACCTTGGAACTTCACTCTTTACGGCATGCCAGAAGGTGACGAGTTCATACATTATCTAGACAAGTTCCTGTTGGCACCAACTACAGACGAGTGTCCCTTAGGCGGCCGGGCCTCTTATAGTCAGGCAGTGGTTGTCGATTCGAAAAACGTCGATGTTCCCACCAGCCACTTCCGGACCGCACACAAACCACTACGCAGCCAGGACGACTTCATCAATGCTTATGCTGCGGCACGTCGTATTGCTGGAGAAATCAGTTCCAACACTGGTATTGAAGTTTTCCCTTACAGCGTCTTCTACATATTCTTCGATCAATATGCCAGCATTGTGAACCTGACAGGCACATTGCTTGGGTCGGCCGTCGCCATTATTTTCGTCGTTTCTACTGTACTACTAGGATCTATCTCGACAGCGCTTGTCGTGACTCTCACGGTTGTGATGACGGTGGTCGACATTATTGGCGCCATGGCCGTCTTTGACGTATCCCTGAACGCGGTATCTCTTGTCAACTTGATCATCTGCGTTGGCATTGCTGTCGAGTTCTGCGCACACATTGCCCGTGCCTTTATGTTTCCCTCTGGCTCGGTTATGGAGCGGGCCAAGAACCGATTCCGAGGTCGCGATGCTCGCGCTTGGACGGCCCTCGTTAACGTTGGCGGTTCTGTCTTCAGCGGGATCACTGTCACTAAGCTTCTCGGTGTCTGTGTGTTGGCTTTCACTCGCTCTAAGATCTTTGAGATCTATTACTTCCGTGTGTGGCTGGCTCTGGTCGTCTTTGCCGCCACACACGCACTCATCTTCCTTCCTGTGGCGTTGTCACTGGTTGGCGGTGAAGGATATGCCGACCCCGAGAGCGAGGGCGGACTGGCAGAAGATTTGGCAGCTCGCCGCCGTAGGGGGCTGGTGCCGGACGAAGTCAGCGACTCTGAAGACGAGTACGAGGATTAAATTTGTATTATGTAATGGGAATCCAGCACGTGCTGCCATAAGATTGGCAGGCGTTAGATCCTAGTCGCATTAGTAATATGGATACGCAAGATTAGCGTTTTGGTTCAACCTGTAGCAACATGGAATTGGAATTGGAATAGACGGAACTGCATCCATGTATACACGATGTGGACATAAATCATCCTGCGACCTACGGAGTACTATTTAACGTTTGGTTTAGACTTATTTATTCCAGGGTCTACGCTATATTGTAAACTAGGAAGCTTGGCCGCAAGCCCCGGTCTTTGTGTTCAACTTTGGATCTCGTTCAAAACCCGTTCTTAATTTCCCCTGGTTTGTAATTAAATGCCCTTGCGTTGGCCAAAACGAATAATCTAGCCAACCAAGTATGTTGCATGATGACTTCAGCCAGAAATACTCATCATACCCTGGTGAAAATCCCTGTTAGGTGACCAATCTAGATTTCAGTGTAATAACAAGATAGGAAATAATGCAGCCATTGGAACAGATGTAGATTGCTTCCTGTTACAATATCTATAAATTTGAGGGCATTGCGTAGGACGGACTTCAATACATCCTGGCTACGTCACCGTTGGTAAGTGGCTGCCATTCCGGGCGTGAGGCGTCATACTGATTGGCATCGCCGGTCCTATCTTTTTGTACATAGTGCATTCAGGTTGTTTCGCCTATGATATTTTTCTGCAGGCATGCGCCGACTCGCAGCAGCCTGTCAAAGTGGGGGCCGCTAGTGTGGGGTATAAAGAACGCGGACGACGGCCGAGAACGCTGTTGCCAACCCCACGGAGGCTGCTACCTAACCGAGTGTTAGTGCTGCAAAGCCACTGCTTAGCAACCGGCTTACCTTCCATCAAAGTACATATATATCGTAAGGTCCTCTTTCACCTCCGATCCCTTTGAGCCCGGCTCCATCTTGTACCTACAAATTAAGCTTCCGGACACCACGACTTTACATACGTAATTCCACTTGAAGCACATGATTCGAGATTCAAGCTATCTATACTCAAGTCAACGGTCCTGATCACCAGAATAGCTCGGTCCTATTCCAAGGCCGCATTCGTCTTCGCACCCACCGTCTACCGTCCAGCGTTCCGCAAATCGGCATTTCCATTCCATAGCGCTTTCAACCACCGGAGCGGCTGGATCCTCGCATCCAGCCAAAACGAGACAAGGCGATGATGACAACCGATGCGCCATCCGACATGACGCTCTCCAGCTACCGATTCCCGGCCCATCGGCTGCGGCAACAGCAGCACGACAGCGAGCGCATCCCGCTGGTGCTCGTCGCCTGCGGCAGTTTCTCGCCCATCACCTTCCTGCACCTGCGCATGTTCGAGATGGCCAACGACTACGCCCGCATGAACACCAATTTCGAGGTCGTCGGTGGCTATCTGAGTCCGGTATCCGATGCGTACAAAAAAGCCGGCTTAGCTCCGTCCAACCACAGGTAACATGCGCCCTCCCTTGCGTATCTTCCCTCCCTTTTCTCTCCCGTCCCCATTTCGCCCTGTTCCTCTCCTCTCATGTACTTCAACGCCAATACTAACTCTCTGGTCCCCCCACTAGAGTACAAATGTGCCAACTGGCTGCCGAAGAGACTTCTGACTGGCTCATGGTCGATCCGTGGGAGGCTGTCCAACGCGAATATAGCCCCACAGCTGCCGTGTTGGACCACTTCGAACACGAAATCAACGTTGTGCAGGGCGGTGTTTTGAGCGCCGACGGCCAGAGCCGGCGGCCTGTTAAGATCATGCTGTTGGCTGGCGCCGATCTTATCAGCACTATGTCTACGCCCGGCGTCTGGGCCGAGAAAGATCTCGACCACATTCTAGGCAGCTTCGGCGCCATGATCGTGGAACGCAGTGGCACCGATATGGAAGATGCTCTTTCCAATCTGAAGCCTTGGGAAGAGAACATCTATGTCATACAACAAATGATACAAAATGACGGTATGCATAAAGTCGCCTTCACTTACGACAGAACCTCCAATACTGACTATGATTCCTGCAGTGAGTAGCACCAAGATCAGACTGCTCCTCAAGCGCGACTTGAGCATCACCTACCTGATCCCATCACCTGTCATCGAGTACATAACTGAAAACCGGCTGTACGTGGATGACGATGCGAAATCAAAGGATAAGCAGCCTATGTCTAAATCATGAGCGACTATTTTGCTGAATTGGGTTATTATTCGACGCTGTACAGCCAGCGCTCATTGTAACACTGTACTACTAATATTTACTGAAGATGAATTTCGTCTATCGATTATTACACTATACGAGCGCAAGCGCAAGCAGAGACCTGGATATCCCGGTGTCGCAAGTCCCGACTTCCAGCGCTCATTCGGAGATGTCATCTCATGGAAGGCGTTGAGGGGAGAATGGCATCGCCAACCACTAACCCCTCAATCCACCATCCCATTCTGAGAGCGAGCTCCACCCGACATCCCAGTTCTGGCTGGTGCGCTTCTTTGTGTACGCATTACATAAATGGCGCCATCACCAGAGCGCCCAGATTTTTCCTTATGGTGTGATCTGCAGTGGGAAAAGACGAAACGGCGCCTATTACCTACTTGAGCTACATACCGGGTTTTGGGAGTTATCCTTCTTGGGAAGCGCTATAACTGCTCCACTACTACCGGTACATACATACATACATACATACCTACCAATCCCGACCAAGATCGGAGATTCATTACTTGCCACAACAGCGCCTGCAAAGGAAGAGCAATTAGTTGCGAACAGGGAACGGAAGATCTGGCGTATTTCTTGTCTAGAAATCCTAGTTTAGTATCTTTACTCTTCTTTTTTTTCTCTGATGAGGAAATTAGCGGCAAGGGAGGCATTTTCTGCGCGAGCTAAATACCTCGCGGGTTGAATATTCCAATATTTAGGTATTCTTACAATACAATACATACAGAAGGGCGGTTCTGCGTGCATGCTAGCTAGCTACCCTTTTCTGCATGGATGCCGACCCTTGGTAGCCTGCGCAAGCATCTCTCACCTACCTATTACCGGTATTACCCCAACTTACTGAATGCGTACTTGCTGTCGGACTTACTCCAAATGTGCTAGGTTCCATAGATCTCTTGTTCTTTGCTCGCCATTACCCACTTGCTTAACTGCGCGAAATATCTACGGAAGTATTACGGTGTATGTTTGCATAGTGTTGAACCTGTTGGTAGAAGTTCTGCGTTGTTGCGGCGAGGATTGGGGGGTATGAGTTGAGTGATATTGGTAGTTGAAGCAATGAGTCAACCCAACTCTTGTGCGCAATTCGCCGTCTGTATAGGTATTCTAAGTACTGTACATGTGAACAGAGATCCCTAACCTGCCGTGTACGGATAATTACCGAGTACGGTACGGTGCCTTCCGACATGCAGTAGGTTGGGGAAAAAACCGTTGGTTAGAGAGTTGCAGTGCTAGCGTCTGACTCATCAGCCCACCATACAGACTCCAGTACAGTACGGTAGGTATATGCAGGGACGCCGCAGCGCAGATTTAGTGTATGTAAGTTGATTAGGTACTGCCTTTGTTGGTTTGTTTGCTTAGTACATACATTCTTTTGCACGTTGGATTTGCAGCGGTATGTATGGCTGGAATTGGATCAAGAGGTGGTTGATGCCTAGTAGGAGCAGGAGGAGGTGGTGAGGTGGCACGTACGATGTACGATGTGTTTGTTATATGTAGGACAGAGAAAGGAAATGTGAGGCGGTGTGAGATAGGTATACGAATGGGTTCGTGGTGGGCGGTGGGTGGTGAGGGTTGGGGATAGATCATGAGCGGAGGTGAAGCGTGAAGTGTGGATGAGTAGATGAATAGATGAGTGAATGAATGGCAGAGTAAACAACTACACATGTACAAATGATGGAACTTACGCTCGTTTTTCAGGTACAACTTAGTAGTGATGAGAAAGTCGGGTGAGACGAAGTGCACGTATAATGTTTTCATGCACATACAATCAAAGTGACAATTAGGAACTCCTGACAACCTGTGAGTAGATCCATCATGCATTCCAGTGCTTCCTCTATTCGAGGCAAATACACATTCTAGTGTTACATCATACCGGTAACACGAGTCCAGTCCTTCTGAACAGGCAGCTATCTGACCAACAAAGTCGCAGATACAAGTCTTGAACAATATCCCGGCTTATACCTACATTCACAACCACAGGTCTGTATATATCTCAAACACGTAGTTCAACAGGACACCCATCCAGTTCAAGTCCTTTAGCTAAGCAAATCAGTAGCCCAGGAAAGTGTCGGCAAGCTTGGAACACGCACATCCAAATGTCCATCCCCATCCCTTCAAATTCGGTATCCCGAGAATCAGAACATTTGTAAAAGCAACAGACATCAACGCCTCAGATAGCAATCATAACTCGCGCAAGTCAGGTCCTTCGGAGCTGTTGGTATCGAGAAGCGCCCAAGATGCGCGTGCATAGAGCTCAAGAACCAGCGAGCCGGATAAAACGAACATAAATGCGACAGACAGACCACAAACCATTCGAGGAAAAAGTCATTCAGTGCAATGCAATCACCGGATCCTTCCAGTAAGTAAATACGCGCCAGTTAGGACCTCGACCTTCCAGCCGTCCGCGACCAGGGCCTTGAAGACATTAATGCGCAGCCGAGACTTGCCGTCGGGGTTATGTCTCCCCAGGCCAGTAACAACCTTCAGACCCTCGTGCGCCCCATTATTCTTATTATTACTGTTGTTGTTCCACCAGCGCCAAGCACGATCAAGCGCGATATTGACGCCGTCGTGCACGGACACGCCGTGCAGGTCGATGGTCCCGGCCGTGCTCTGCGCGTCGACGAGCAGCTCGGCCTCGGCGCTCACGGCATCCCGGTAGTGCGCGGCCTCCGACCGCCCCCGCTCCGCGTAGAACGCCGCCGCCTGCCGCATTAACGGGTCCGACCGCCCGCGACGCGAGGCACTGGACGCGGTTGCGTATGAATGCTTTACCGTGGCGGCGATGGCGCTTCGCGCGGCGGACGCTTCGCGGAGGGTAGCTGGGAGGGGGCGGGATGATGATGATGATGATGATTCGCCAGGAGTAGTGTCGAGCGTGAGGTTTTCGTGGTCCGTGGACGCGATGACGGTGTAGGATACGCCGTGCTTCAGGTACGCGGGCCGTTTGAAGTGGCTCGCTAATACATCGATGACTTCGACTGCCGCCTGATATGTCGCTGTCATGTCAAAGATCGGACCGATGTACTCCCGCGGAATCCACGGAATCCTCTTTTCTTGCTCTTCTATCTGGCGCTGCTCAGGAGACGTGCTGCTGGGCTGTAAGCCGGAAGCTATGTAGTTATCTAAGGTCGCGACGATCGCCGCGCCTAGCGAAAACTTGTTCCTCTGATATATGCTTGTAGCATCGGCGACTGGTAGAGCGAAATGCTCGGCGATGAAATTGATATTGTCTACAGTTATGTTAGCAAAAGATTATATTTTTTTCGTAGCCGAGCTACGTCTTGCCGTTTCATAGGGTGACTTAGCTACTTACCGGTGTCGACGGCCTTATCCCTACCAAGATCTCCCGTTGTGGCGACCGAATCCGCGCTTTTCGTAGCCGCTGGTTTAAGAGCAACCGCTGCTCTGGCGGCCTGTTTCTTTCTGTGCCCTTTCTTCTTAACTTTAGGCTGATCATCATCCGATATGTAAAATCCATCGATGCCTTTAGGCCTCTGGCCTGTTTGTTCGAGCAGCTGTAGGTTCAGCAGCTCGTCCATAGCGAGATTTGCATCGCCGTTGGTTTTGCGCAAAGTCAGTTTGATATCAATGGGCTTGAGACAGACGAACATGGCGGCGAGCCGCCGCTCTTTCTCCTCATCTGTGAGGTTGTCGAAGATATCGACATGAACAATGCCCGGGCTCTCCGCTACCGACGTCTTGGAAGATGCGCCGGAGAAGATACTCTGCGAGTGCGAACGAGAGCGCGAGCCCTCAGTTGTAGTTGTCACTGCATCGCTGCTTTTATGATCTGCGTCTGTCGCGCGGGTGGTGGCTCCATGGTCGGCGCCTCTATTAGAGAGCGCGGTCTCAGCCACATCATTGCCGCCAAAGCCGCTGGGGTTGAAGCCGGTGGCCTCTTCCGCCTCTACATCCGCAGAGATGAGTTTCAGAACCTCAAGGGCAGCAGCAAGGTCCTGGGGATTCTCCAGATCATAATCACTGCAGATGGAAAGAATCGTTGATTCATCCAGCAGAGACCGAAAGTCCGCCTGGTCAAGTCAGCTCGGTCTATTACATATTTATTGCGGGTTTGCTATATGGGCTGGATGCTTTGAATACAAGCCGATCGATAGTAAGTGACGCATCGCGCATCGCGCGTCGCGTGACACCGCGCAAGATCGCGCAATGAGGCTGGATGACACACCCAGGCAATGAAGATGATATGACGGATTAGTGAAGAGGCTATACAAGCCACTGCAACTCACTATAGCTTTTCCAAACGTTTCGTTCATACTAGCCCTCGGCGCCGATGCGCTGAACACCAAGGCCGGATTGGCGAGGGGGTAAAGAGGCGAACAGTATCGTGGTCGTCGAGTAGGAAGATGTTGTTATTTTTAGTGATGAGATGGTGATGCATTATTCTTATTGCTCGTTGAACACAGAGAGAGGGGAATTGAAAGTAAAATTCTTGATCGCTGCAGTCGGAAATGGTCGCGATCTAAATATTTAACAGAGTATCACGGCAGGCTGTGGAGGTAGAAGGAGAGGCGCAACGAGAGCCGGCTGATCTGCTATGTGGATGGAGTCACTGAATCACCGATCAGGCGCCGAATAAATGATGAACATATTAACGCCAGCTGACAATTCGGCTTGGTACCAATGTTAGTATCTGAGACACTCTATGGCTGCAAAATAACGTGAGAACTTAAGTATCCAGTACTTAGTGGACCTGGGCAAAAGCGGACTGGACTAAGAGCCACAGGTTTCATCTACTTTCTCCTAGTACAACGTTAAAGCTTGAAATAATGATAATATAAAACAAGAAACGTAGTACTAGCTGGACATATTAATGATATTTATAACGTGGTTCGGATTTATAAAATAAGTTGTTAGACAGCAGGTGTTCCAGTAAGTGTGTTACACTCTCTATAATATACCTATAGGTACTTGTATCATACGTTGGTAAAAAAACATAAAAATATAAAATTGATGTAACAGGAATCGCAATATTGCATTTTATAATCACCCTTTTATCTTTCTTGACTGATTGATTGAATGATTGCTGCTGTGCTGTATAATAAAAAATTGAGAGCAAATCATCGGTGACAAAGTAGGTATGTATTAAACTGCCACCAGTCCTCCAGCCCAAAACTCCCATGCAGCCCGCTAATTGACGCCAGCAATACTTCGTACCCCCATATGATACAACATTCTATAGACAATGACTACTGTGTATGTTTTGTAGGTAAGATAGGCCCCAAGCAGGCGATCCAAAATGCCATGATGAAGAAATTTAGAACTCTCGGCTCTCTCCAATACCGCACACGTCGAAGACCCCCGTCTCCGGCAAGCCTTTCCGTTTCAGCGCCTCCTTGAGCAGCTTCGGAGGCTCCAGGGGGTCTTCGGGGGTCAGAACCCAGGTGCCCCAATGTATGCCCATTGCTCTTTTGCAATTCGTGTCGTGAAATATCTCTACCGAGTCAAAGGGATTTGCGTGCATGCTGTGAGAAACTCTGTGTTAGTAACAGCGACTGCTTGAATCATCTCAACGTGCTCTTAACCCGTAAATCGAATACTATCGCACTTTTGTGATGAGTGTTCGTAGTAAGGAGCACTTACTGGGAGAAAATATGCCGTGGGCGGTATGCGCCGATAGGAATGAGGCCCAGGTCCACCGAACCGAGGTGCTCGCCAATCTGGCGGAACTGAGGACATACGGGCAAGCGCTGGAACTCCGGGCCCCAGTCGTCTTTATCCTCATCGACCTTCGGCACCGTCCGATAGCCCGTGTCGCCGCCAAACCACACCGTCTTGTCTGCTGATTTTATCCCCCACGACGCCCAGAGCGTGTGGTCTCTATCAAAAGCAGTTCTGCCCGAAGAATGCTGGCTCGGAAGACAAGTTATCGTGGCCTTAATCGGCTGAGACACCACCGCCGCTGGCGCATCAGCAGCTCCTTTAGTAGTAGTTGCAAGTTTCGGCGCAAAAGTGACTTCTGCCTCGTCCCACCAGTCCATCTCCGTCACTTTATCGACGCCGCTGGCCTTGAACCATTTCTCTAGCCCCAATCCGACGAAGAAATGCGCATCAGGACTATTATAACACTAAAGTTAACAATGTCCACACATGGTTAGAATCACTCGGGGCTCCAGATCTTATAGGAGTAGTAAAAGTAAACAATGCCCATGGAGGCAATCTACGACTCCTAGACATGCTAAAAGGGGAAAATGAAGAACTGATGGAGAACTTACTGGTGCTTCTGGATCTCGCGCACGGACGGGTACGACAGGTGGTCGTAGTGCGAGTGGCTGATGACGACGGCGTCGACGAAGGGCAAATCCGCGATGTCGCACGGGCGTTCCGTGTACCGCTTGAACCGCTGCATGTTCACCGGCGCGCAGCAGTCCTCGAACACGGGGTCGAAGAGCACTCTGAGACCAGATGGGTACTCGACGTAGTAGCACGCGTGCCCTAGCCAGGTCGCCCGCAGCTGTGCGGACTCCGTCCGCGTAGGGAGGAAGTGTGGGTTTATCACGGGCACGAGCTTGTCTGAGAGCTTGGGCTTGGGCATCTCTGATAGCCCGACTGTGGCTTTTCTATATGTGGCCGAGTTAGCATATATTAGGTCGTTTACAGAGTTTATGAATTATTGTGAATTTCATGTAATAGGTAAAAATAAAGAAATGGTGGCCATAGCATACAGAATCGTGGGTATAAAGACCGATAATCTCGGAAATGCATGCGAAGGGTAAGGGTTCTGGAACTTGACCGTCTCTCCGCGGCCGTTCTTGACATGGTGGTCCTTGGCGTGTTTGTCGATTGTGACGGGTTGCACCGCCGCCACGGTACAGACGTATGCCGCCATAGCGATTGCCGTGGTCTTGGTCCCGGCTAAGGCGAGTTTGTTATAGCGACCTAATATCGATGACGCGGGACGACGAAATCCTCTAAGTGGTACAAGGCGTTGGAAGAAGAGCATCGGTTGCGATGAGTTGAAGAATTGGATTATAGAAACAAAGACACGATGAGGAGAGGGGTTACGTCTAGATATTATATGCAGCAATGTGGCAGTTGTCAGGCATCTATCTACAGATACGTGCAAAGGCGGGTGAGACGTAGGTAAGAAGCCACAGCAGATAATAGACAATAATACAGCGTATCTTAGATTCTGTAGGTATGCATACGTAGGGCTCTCCGACTGACTGAAACCCGCGGATTCGGTTCGTTTCTGGATAGGTAGGGTCCAGCCCCTCGGCAGAATCTGATCTGATGCTTGGGATAAAAGTGGCTCAATCAATTAGTATATCGCATAATATCTACTTACGGCAAGGTCGTTGCGAACTTGCGAAAAGACTAAATTCCCATTGCTGCAAGGACGTTTTAACTCCGGCGTCTCAGCCGAGCTGAGTATATCGAACGGGGCCCTAGAGAGTCCGTCCGCGAGGAGCGGAGAAACAGAGCTACCCAGAGTGCGCTGGCGAAAGGTCTTAAGGGTCCAGTTATAGCGAGGCTTAGCACCGGCCGGCACGCAACGAACCTCCCCGAGCTCTGCGTCTTAGCTCCATTGGCTGGCTTAAGACCGAGAGTCTCGACCCGTCATAGATTATTGAGATCTCACCTCAGCCATATGAATGATGCTAAATATCTAAGCCACAATGATTCGAGGCGTATAGGTAGTTCTCTGCAATTTGCCGTAAGGAGTCATTCTTCGGGTTTCTACAGGATACCGGCAGTATTCATTGGGCCTCTAAGTCATTCGAACTCGTACTCTAGGCACAGCAGTTCACGGTTCGGTCCTAGGCCTTGCCAACAGTATCCTCAGCACCATGGGATTGCTGATAGAATTCTATTCTCGCAACATGAACTCTAATTAGTATAATACAACAGGCTCAGTATTAAAAACTAACTCTATTCTTCGATTGACGCATAACAATTCCGTACAAGGGAATTTCATCTTCCACCCCAACTGCCTCCCAATAAGCGCCATAATCAAAAGTAAGCTGCAGGGCACAAATTCTTGATACCAACTCCTAACTATGCCTCGGATGCGGCTTCATCATTCTCATCATCGCCTTCGTCTTCCGGCGGTACCCATAGTAATATTCCGTCTTTATCAGTTTTCATGCCTTCAGTTGGGATAATCTTCAGGACTTTCTGAAAGTACTTGTCCCGAACAATGAGCGTCGGTCGGATCCATGCACCCTTAACTAGGGGCAGGAGACGGTATGTGGTTGACCGTCTTGCGATGGGCAACACGTTGATTGTCGTTGTCTTAGCGCCCGAGAACGCAAACTCATCGCTTGGTTCCATAGTGAGTCCGAAGGTTAAGAAATGAGAAGAGGGGTTCTCAATAGTAATGTCCAGAAAGAGAAGTTGTGATGGTACTGTAACTGATGACGCTGAGGTTGGCGGATGCGCGGAATAAGAAGTCGTCGCGAGAACCCGGGGCTCAGATGCTGTTACGTAGAATCTTGGCAGGGGTAATGTCGTTATATTGAGTACTGTTTCGGGACTGCTAGTTCGCCTCCATTTGATAATGAAGGCGAGGTCTGCGGTTGCTGAAGATCGGTCGTCGAGACTCGACTTATGAGAAACGAGATCAAACTGTCCCTCCTCAATTGTCTTCGGACTGAGAATTTGGCCTTCGGTAGGGACTGTCTTCGTCTTCGAAGTAGTGCAAGTCACGCTACCTTGCGTAGCAACCACTTTGACTTCAAGATCAGAGACCAAAACGTCTTCATGGACGAACGAAGCGTAGCGTGTGATAAGAGCCCATTTCTGTGGGAGACCACGGGGCCGTGAAACAATGCCATCGCCGTCCGGTGGCCCTGCTATGGTGTCAGTGTTGAAAAGGCTAGGCCATTCAGGGTGAATTCTCGGTAGCAGATCGTAATTTGCTTCAAATGGGGAAACGATGTTGAGGGTATATGACGCCTCTTGAATAATTGACGTTGACGGATCCAGGACAAGATTATATACGACTCTGATGTTCAGGTCAACCACAGTAGGTCCGTCGGTAGGGTCAACAGTAATCAGGGCTCTGCGCGACTGAGATGCGCTGATTATGTCCAAATGGATGCCACGTAAGCCTCGATCACTTTGATAAAGTGATGGTGGTTTATCCTGGCCGACGATCTGGGCTTGAAACCGCGGAGCCCCGCTCCCTTGTAATGCAATATCCATCTTCGTAGACGCGTCGCTGTCTTCTCTATTCGTTATTTCCAGTTCAAGATGTATAGCTTCATTTGTATAGTACTGTTCCAGTAGCTGGATCGCTTTGACCTCCATCTTGGGTGGCCTCGGAAGTATCTTTATAACTCGGGGATCTGGTCTTATGAACCTCTTCTTCGACGAGGAACTGGTGTACCATTGGCCCATGGACGGTGTCCGATCAAGTTTCATGTTGTATGTAAGTGAAAACGTCTCCGAGTCCAAGAATAGTTGTATTGTAGACGCTCTCGCGCTACCGGATTCTCTGAGTGGAATATCAAATTCAAAAGCTCGTGTCTGGCCTGGACGTAAAGTTAAGTCCAGTGCTCCCTCGAGCGTGATAAAGGAGCCTTGCTCCGAGGAGTCGTCCGCACTATCGGCGCTGTCATCGTGGCCACGACTTTCCGTTTGTTTCAGGAGAACATGATTCACTTCCAAAGTCTTATCAGTTACTGGTTGGCTGCCGATCTTTTCGTGGACTAGACGAATCCTTGGTAGTCCACCTTCCATGTTGACGTTGAGAGACTTGAGCGCTATTGCGGCTGCATCAGGAAACGCGTTTGAGGTAAGGGAGAGTTGAGCACGACATGTCCCCCCAGCTTTTCCATCCTCGTACTTGAAAACAAAATCGGCGTAAATAAAGGATGTTAGGTGTCCATCGTCAAGGGTAACAGCCGGTGGCTGTACCACGCTCACTCCATCTAAAGATTTCAAAATGTTATAATGCCAGCCCGGACGCCGCGAAAAGACTAAGGGGCTGTCAGTGATGGCTTACGTAAACGCTAAAGTGCATCACGAACCTCTGTTCATCAATTCCCAATCAATGGCAATTATGAGTTCTTTCTGGCCAGCTTCAAAGGCAGCATTTCTCAGAGCCCAGCTCACTGCCTCTGTGATATCCCACCAACCTTCAGACCGGAATGACATGTCTCTCCACAGAGGAACGAGGAGCTCTAGTAGCTGTTGCCACCTCTCCATTTTCTCTAATTCTCTACATGAATCGAGAACTACTTCGGCCGACGCACGCTTTTGGCGTCGCTTATGGAACTCAGCCCGTGCAAGAGTTAGATGGTTAAATATTAATTGACCATGATTAGTGCCGGATCCTTCTAACGGATATTCTTCATATGGCTCGGGGCACATGTAAGTATCGTAGGCATAGACTTTTCTGGATACTCCAACCTGATCGGAGTCATCCGGGGGTTTCCGATCTTCTTCCGGTATAGAGTGTGCAAGTTTCCGCCGGTCTAGCAAGTGCTGTGCGGCGGCACGGTGCCAATATCCGCAATGATGGAGTAGTTCCCACGGTTGCAGTCGCTCGGCGGATAGATTCTTTTCCGGTGGACGAAATATCGCCGATGTCGAGTCTAGTTCGGGGAAATTTACTTTTTCGATCAGATTGGCCATCACGGTACACCATCTTGCTTGCCATGCTTTCCAGCCGCTTCACCGTGTCAAGTCAGCAATCTGCCCTCCAGGTGATAGATGCAGGATGTCGAAGCGGTTTGGAACCACTCCGGGGGGGGCTTCATCGTCAAGGAACTTCGTGCTCAAAGTTGACTATGCGGCGGGGAGAAGGCTCTTCGACTACTCACTAGTTCTGTGTGCCGCGGCCTTTCCGATCTACGATATCACAAACCCTGTCATTATGCATCTGCCATCGCCGCACAGCAGCAGTGCTCTGCCCACTTATTAGCAAACACTTGAGCGCCCTTATGGCGATTATGTCGGCCAGAAGCCGAGCATCATTGAAGCGTGAGCTCCACGCGGGTATGGTCTCCATTACATCAGCGCCAAGTAACGAGTCATAGGCCTGTTCGTAGGACCGCAGGGCAACATCGAGTTCCTGGCGAAATTCGGCCAAAACAGCGGCCTTGAAGTCGTAGCGGACGTTCCATCCGTGAAGACTCAGGGTGTGGGAGGTTCCGCTGGTTGGGGGAATGGTGGGCTGGGGGGCAGTGCCACGACTTCTCTTCTTACGAATGTGACGTCCTAGATCACGAAAGTATTCCATGGCCTGGTCATATACGGCGGCCAAGACATTGTCAACAGCAATTTTCAGCTCAGCTTCGGTGCGTCGCGTGGGAAGAACGAAAAGTGAAGACTTGGGGTCGAGCCCGGTGCTTCTTCGTATGTGTTCCAATCTCTCCTGAAACTGGGACACGGTGCTCGGGGACCGGTCGCTAAGGATGACCACAGCTAGACGGGTCCGGTAGCCCGACTGTGCGATGGCATTCTTGATGGCGACGATATCCGTCTTCAGCTCGTTATCTTGCAGAGTTGCGAGAGTCGGGTCGGAGGTCAAATTGTAGAAGCAAAGGCACACACTCGGCAGGATATTCTGGTGCTTATTAAGCCACTGAGTGTCTATCAAGCCGTCTGGATACAAGGTCGAACCGGGGCTAAGCGGAGAGAAGGGCGAATGCAGGACGAGTGTTGACGAGGGCGTGTCGAGATCGTCGGGCAGCCGAGCTCGACGAGGCGGCAGCAGAAAGTCCTAGCACTCATTTGCTCAGCATCTACCCATTTCCACGAACACATTTCTCGAAGGCATCTTCGCAGGCATTTTCACAGGTATTATCGTAACAACGCGAACAGGCAGCACATACCCTCCCGACCGTCCTGATCTTGAACCGGTGTCGCCTGCTGCCCTCGCGCGGTCTCCAGGGCAACTCGGTAGCATCAGCCTCTCGGATAGCGCGCAGAATGGTTCGGGCTTCCCGCCCATCGATGTTGATTGAAGGTAGCTCCGAGCGCACGAGGATTCCCCGTTCTCGCAGCTCAGGGTCGGTGAGAAGAGGCCCGTTTAAGTTAGCACCAAGCCCTGAGACGACCAGGAAGGGGATGTTGTGGTCCAGGCTCCCGTCTGGATAGTCGTCCATGGCGTCGTTGTGCGATGCCTATCTGCATGTATGTATGTATGTATCACAGCCATACATGAACATACATGGGTCGAAGTTGGGTGTAATTCGAGAAAGCAGAGCGCAGACCCTTGGTTGTAGGTTTAAGCCATGTGCGAATGTCGAGTAGGCCCTTTTCTTGCGCCGCGATGGCCTTATATGCTGATGCGACTGCTGAAATATGTCTCTGCCCTTTCTTTCTGGCGATCGCAGTCGCTAGTAAGAAGCTCCCAAGGCCATCTCCTACCTTAGTAGGTAGCTCATCTGTAGTTTTTAAGTTCAGGTGCCGTATCAGAAGTTCTGTTGGGAGATCCTTACCTACATGCTGGTGTAGGTAGGTAGGTAACCCCCTCCAAGTGACCTCACAGAGTCGGACTTTCGGGGCTAGCAAGCCTGCGTTAGAGGCCTCAACAGGTTAGATCGCAAACACAGCCAGCTAGCCTGTGGGGAGCACCCTAGCCGCTGTCCAATCCTAAGCGTCCGCCTCCAACCTACTTAGGTTAGTGCACTCTACAACTCCCACTAGGATAACCCGCTGAGATAATGTGCGAGGTACCTGGGTACATACATGTAGTCGGCCCTGTGCTTCTGCGCGGTCGGCAGCATCGTTTCTCTCTCTCTCCACGTTTCTAGGCCTCATTCCACTTTACTCAGGCTACTTGACTTTTGCTTCTAACCGTAGACCGATTCCGAACCCGAAAAGATTAAGAGCCCACCGACAGATACGATTCTCCTCCAACCTCCCAACCTCTCCCGAAACCATTTCACGGCATTACCGACGATCTCGTGTGTCTGCGACAATCTCCCTACGCGCTCACAGCTTGAAGCAGTCCAGCTAGAGTTGTACCGTCATCCGCGCTCGTTTCTCCCCTGGACGCAGTTCCAAAACATCTCTCGCATATTATATACCCTCGTGCGACGACGGATCGTCTCTGGTCGAGTGCTGTCGTCCTGAGACGGCCACTGGCTGGTTGTCATGGCATCCCAGCATGTTGTCTTTGCGGAGACGATCGCGGCGATGAAGAAGGCTCGGAAACGAAGGGCATATGGTACGTCACTTCCTGTAATTTGGATGCGCTGCAAACTGACGACCGAGCGCTAGAGTCTGACTCTGACTCCGAGGTCGATTATCATGGGAACCGTGGCCACAAGCTCAAGAAGAGGGCCAGATTCGCACACGAAGGACAACTGGCACCACCGTCAGGCCCTGAACTTTATAAAGAGGTAGGAGAAATTCCGTATCGCATTCTGACGGCGTCATATTAACGGAGTGCTATCACTAGATCGTGAACTACGCCGGCTATCAACGTGCCATCATCAACCGTAACCCTCCCCTGATCGACGACGAAGGCTATGAAGTCGACAGCGACGACGATGAGGAACATATACTCGAAGCCATGAACAATGCCGCCGAGTTCAACCCCTATGCCAATATCCGACTAGAGAGTGCGTGCCGTCAATGCGGACCTCGGCATACATTCGCTGACCTACATCTTCGCAGATATCTTGGCCCCATTAACCGCCATAACAGACCTTCCAACACACCAGACCTTATCGAGGCCATACAACTCGAAGACCCTCACCGACCTTACTAAGCAAGCATGTAGCATCATGCAGAAAGAAAATGCGGCGCTATGGAAAATCAAGCACCTCCAAACCAAATTGATCGGAGATCATAACTGGGCTCCCTGCGAGCTGATGGTAGGGCCGAACGACATCGAACTCTTCAACGATGATTATATCGACCGTCTCCAAGCTACTATAAATCCGACTAGCGGTATACCCATGCTAAAGCTTACACAAACCGAAGACAAACCTAACGGACACCCCACAACAAACGGAGACAGCCATCCACTCGAGCCCAACGAAGCCCGACAAATTCCACAGCAAACTGAGAAAGCGGACGCTTCAATGACCGATGTCGACGCCACGCAAAACGAACTCAGGCGCGCCCGAGCAGTCAGTTCCCAAGAACAGCCAAGCGCACCCCGGCCGTTGCCGTCCGACAATAAAGATAAAGAGGTTGCTGGTTTGGCTGCTGGCGAGCCAAACATTCAGCCGCAACAGATCGGACGGAGCGCTACTCAAGGCGTTAATGGCCAAACGACAAATGATGTAGCGGTGCTTAGCAATATCGAAACAACGAATGCGCAATTCGTGCCTCTAAACGAGGGAGCAGTTATGACGGCCGTCAAAGAAACCAGCCGGCCAGTATCTGTTATATCGGATCCTATTCATGATTCTCTAATACATCCTCTGTTCCTCCCACCGCGGTCAGCCCGTCCTGACCGAGATTTGGGCATCCCAGAAAATGAGGCGGAAGATATGAGACGTCTGCTTCAGCTTATGGTACAGAAGCAAGAAGAAGTTTGCCGGGGCGTCAAGCGATTATACGAGGGACTCCTCCGAGCAAACAGGATGCGTAGGACAGTATTACAATGGTCTAAATATGAGGCTCACGTAGGGCCAAACCGGGACATGTCTGACGGAGAAGATTGGTACGACAAGGAAGAATGGGGGCTCGATGAAGATTTGAAAAAGGGCCAAGACGAAGAGGAAGACGAGCCCCAAACGACGAAAAAGACCAGGACTCGTCGCTGAGAATATATATATGCCATGTTGTTACGAACTGGAGTTACAAATTGATACCCGATGCATCTTTGGCCCAACTGAACAGCGCCAAGACAAGCATCGCTCTTTTGGAATCATGTACGCGCAGTGACCATCTAGAATCGTGCTGGTCAATGAACTAGATGAATCGGATGCCGTTGCCTGCATTATGAGCGGAAGCTACCTGCAGTACAATTATGAGCTCGCAAGCACAGAGCTCCCTATTCCGTTCGGGCGGTAATAAAGTGGGGGCCGTTTGAGCTAAGTTGAAATTCCACCAGTGAGAGATGACGACATCGGATGCTGTGGTACCTACATTAGGTTCCAATGCAGAGATGCTGCAGTGTTGCCCCTGCTTCTGCCCGTGATCAACCGGAAACAGGCTGCTCCGCCGAGTCTAACCGCGGACACGTTTTCTGACTTCACCACATCCGACACCGTTCGATATTTATCATCGCCAGAAGGCCAAGCTTGCCCCAAGGAACACCCAAGGTCGATCATAGTGATGGCACCGCTCCAAGGTGCAGTTGACCAGCTGGTTGATCTCAACCAAAAGAGCCTATTCAGTAGGTGCATAGCGAAATCATGCCCAGCGACAGTGAATGCATACTAACGCGAGGTCGTGTCACGCAGTCTCGGCCCTCGCCATCGGCTTCAACCCTCTCTTCTGGAAGTATGTAGCTCTTGACACACCTTTACTCTCAGCGGAAACAATCTCAAGCCAGTACTGACATCCATCGGCAGTATCGTAGCGAGGCAAGGTCTGACGATCCCTTTTATAACCCCACCGACGAACCCCGCGTTATATCCGCGTTATATACATCGAGACCGAAATTCATTTCTGACATCATACAGAATACCACAATAAGGTGCTCACGAGGCTTTTTGGAGGCCACTCCCAAGCAGCCTGCTACGCACTCGCCGCCACCATCTTTGGCCTGGGTCTTTTCCGCGATAGTCTATATGAACGCGCTCTCCGCCACCAGCCATCCTACCCACTCCTCGAAACCACAGAAGCTCAATACCTTGGATATGCTCTAATTGCTGTCGGGAACATTCTCGTTGTCTCGTCTACCTGGGCCCTGGGCATCACGGGTACGTTTTTGGGCGACTACTTCGGCATTCTCATGGACAGCATGGTGACGGGCTTTCCCTTCAACATCACTGATGCGCCTATGTACCACGGATCAACTTGCAGCTTCCTCGGTGTCGCTATCCTGTATGGTAAGCCAGCCGGCTTTCTCCTTACCGGATGGGTCTATGTCGTCTACAAGATTGCCCTCAGCTACGAAAACCCCTTCACAGCTGGTATATACGCCAAGAGAGATCGCGAACGCGCTGCTGCCAAAGGGGAGGACAAGAAGCTGCGATAATCGATAATTACACTGTTCAATACCGATGCAGTGGCCCTGATCGACTAATATGTTTACGGAATGCGGTGTCAGCATGACTAAGTAGTATGTAGCCATTGTAAAGTGCAAAGCAGCAGGTAGAGACTTAGATTGTTACGCAAGGTACTGGTCACATGGCTTAATACAAGGAAGGGGGCGTTGGCGACGGGGCCTTCACGGAGAAAGAAGAGAATATATCTAGAGAGCAATCATGTGGCTAATTGACTAGGGGATAAATAAAACTAACGGTGTGTCAATAGCACAACGGAGAACGAATTGTGGGAGCACAGCAACACAGCAGAAATTTCATGACTTAGGAATAGTTGGGCTTCAATCTTGACATGTATATATCATCCCTACTTTCGCCGCGACTGGTCCATATTTCCACCCGAGCCCCAACGTTCGTCCGAGAAGATAGAGTGGCAGTTCCGAGCCGCATGACTTACATGGCCTCCCTAGATGGAGCCGGCAGATACCAAGGCAACAAATTCAAGTATCCATGTTCCCAGATTACCCACGGAATCGGAGATCTATTGCATGTTATCTATATGAATAGTACGAAAAATGTGTCGAGCACCTCATGACTCTAAGATTCGGGGTAGGCATTGCGGGAACTGGACATTCTGGTCATACGATAACACAAGGGCCCTTAGTTGAGTGTTACCAAAGACTCGAGAGTAGGTTTGTTCGTTCACTAGGTAATTTCGCCATTGCGCTCGCCTAATACGTGCTAAGCCAGATACGCTTTGCCAAGTCATACAAGGTTCATTGGCGCCAGGGAGAAGAGTTAGTTTTTTAGTTACACTAGGTATGCTAATACCTGTTTCCCGACACAAAGACAAACTACAGGCAATTATGTGAAACAGCAGATCTTCCTCGTAGATCGTAAGTATTTCTCTCGCCAGATAAGCTGTAGATCGGCTATCTTCAACGGCACCTCGGTAATGCATGTCTACTAGTAGGAAGAATATGGTCATGGGTAATCTAGTTGCCTATCCGGACGATTCCGCGGCCCCCCATTAATTCCGCCCATTACCGGCGGTGGCAGTGTTACCTCATTGGGCCGATGACGGGACCGGGCCGTACCCCAGATTGGCGGGTGTCAATTGCAAAAGGCGTCGGAGAACTTGAACAATCTTTGTGCACCTTGATGGCACTGCAGGAATATACGAGTCCGAACTACCTACCAATCCCATCCCGCATCGTACCCTTAAAGACCCGATCAATAAGGGAAACACCGTTTTGCAAATCGTTGTACAACTGCATAGAGAATTTTTGCATCCCTTTTCTTTGCCAAGAATTATTTGTGTTTGTGTCTTTGCAGTCACTGAAATAGCAACCTCTAATCTGTTACACCGCCTACCATCTACTACCGCTGTATATATGCTTGTGCAGTACATATTAACTAGCAAAGTCAACGTACAAAGCCAATAGGCAAAGCGGATAGGCGCAGCAACAGCAGCGCCGTTGAACGGACGAAGGGGGAACATCAATTGGCTCCACACTCGCTTCCTCCCGTCGCCCCTGACTTGTCTACACGCCCGTTCTCTCCCGCAGGTGTACAAGGGCGTGCAGACGGCAGTCGCATGCTACCTGCATATACATCCATACGTGTATATATAATCAAGGTTCCGCCTTCCTTCGAGTAGGCTTCCACTCTGGTCCCATATCTGGCAACGGTCCAGAACGCGTTCTGAACCTTAAACTCTGAAACCAAACATGAATCAGACGTCGAGGACAGACGAGCCCTACGAGGGCGAGGGCCTCAACCAGAGCCCCAATGCCTTCTCCAACGACCTGGTCACCAACCAGGACTTGAACGGCATGGCCAATGCCCGCGAGCGCCGGAACCGCAGCTCGAAGAGCATCGACAGCTCTGGGCAGCTTATAGCAACAGAGATCGCGTCCGGCGACGACGAGGACATCTACGACACTGGACCCCGTAAAGGACTGGCCGATGGGGACGGCCAGTCGCCTGGGAAGTCGGGCTCGACGACCCAGGTAAACAACACCCCGGCGGCGTCAGCATTGGCATTGTTGTCCAAAAGCGGATCCGCCGGGGAATTCCCCAACCACGGAGGAGTGGGATTGGCAACAGCAGCAGCAACAGCAGGAGGAGTAGACGGAGACGGAGGAGGAAGAGGAAGAGGAGGCCCGGCCATTAACTTCGCGTACCAGCTCGGCCACTTCGTGTTCACGCTGGGCAAGTTCGTGGGGCCGGGGTTCCTGGTGGCGGTGGCGTACATCGACCCGGGCAACTACTCGACGGGCATCAGCGCCGGCGCCTCGTTCCGCTTCCGCCTGCTCTTCATCACCCTGCTGAGCAACCTCTTCGCCATCCTGCTGCAGTGCCTCGCCGCCAAGCTCGGCACCGTCACCGGCCTCAACCTCGCCGAGGCCTGTCGCGCTTTCTTACCGCGCTGGCTGAATTATTTTCTGTATTTCCTCGCCGAGGCGGCTATCATTGCGACTGATATTGCGGAGGTGAGTTGTCCTCCTCTCTTCCCTTCTTTCTTGTCCCCTTTCTCTCCTGTGTTCATTTGCATCGGATTAGATTGGCATTATCAACATGCCATCGAACCTACCCTCTGTTACTAGAGAAATAAATACTTATATCTAACCACTTACATAGGTTATTGGCACCGCTATCGCACTGAACTTGCTGATCCCCGCGCTGCCCCTCGTTGCGGGCTGCGCTCTCTCTATCTTAGACGTCTTCGTCATCCTCTTCTTCTATCGACCTAAGGACTCGATGAAAGGCCTGCGACTCTTCGAGATCTTCGTCATGGCCCTAGTCCTGACCGTGGTAGTCTGCTTCGCCATCCAGCTCTCGCTGATTAAAGACGCCGACCCCGGCGAGGTCTTCCGCGGCTACCTGCCGAGCGACGTCGTCACTAAATCCGACGCGCTGTACCAGGCCTGCGGCATCTTAGGCGCTACCGTGATGCCGCACTCTCTGTACCTCGGCTCCGGCGTCGTGCAAAGCCGTCTCCGCGAATACGACACGAAGCGCGGCCTCCTACCCGCCGGGTCCCCGGGATACACCACCGAAGACGCGAAAACGGGGAACAAGACGTACTACGTGCCCAGCCTCGCGGCCATCAACTACTCCCTCAAGTACACGTACACCGAAGTCGCCACCACGCTCGTGACCTTCGCGCTGTTCGTCAACAGCGCCATCCTCATCGTCGCGGGCGCTAGCCTGTACGGTAATGATCAAGTACAGGACGCCGATATTTTTAGTATCCACGACCTACTGTCGGCGTCGATCAGCCCGTTCGCGGGCGTCATCTTCGCGCTGGCGCTGCTGTTCTCCGGCGTCTCGGCGGGAATCGTCTGTACCATCTCCGGGCAGATGGTCTGCGAAGGGGCGCTGCGCTGGCGCATGAGGCCCTGGCTCCGAAGGCTTGTGACGCGGTCGATTGCCGTTACCCCGGCGATTATCATCGCTGGCGCCACGGGGAGGAATTTGCTTAATGATGCGCTCAATGGTACCCAGGTGGTGCTGAGTATTGTCCTCCCGTTTGTGTCGGCCCCCTTGATCTGGTTCACGTGCTTTGATAAGTACATGGCTGTTAGGCCTGGGGGCGCGGGCGTGAGGGTTGAGGGGAGTGAGGGCCATGATCACGAGGATGGGGATAATGATAATGACAATATCGATGATGACGAGGGTGATAATACTAATAACAACAACAATAATAGCAGCAACATCGGCATTGGCACGCGCGGCTCCGACGACCGCGAGATCGGCCCCGGCGTCCCAGACGTGGTGAGGATGGCCAACCCCTGGTATATCTCGGTCATGGCCGTCGCTGTCTGGCTTATTATCGTCGTCCTTAATGTCGCTAATCTGGTCCTTTTGGGCCGGGGCTAGGCATGGCGTGGCACAGCATCAAAGCGGGTGAAACTGTTTTGCTGTGTTATGAGGACAAGATAGGGTCAGATGGGATGGGATAGAATGGGATGAATTTCATCCTAGATCTATCTATCCTCCATTATTATTGTGGCATGTGGGAAGAAAGAGGGGTCTAGTTCGTGGACCATCTCTAGAATTGGATATAAGACTGGTCACACATACTATCTATACTTATATCAATTTTACTCCTTGGAACGAGCGCTCTCCTGGCTTGTCCAAGGGTAGTTTGGATAACTCCATAGTAGTATTAATAGATATACCATTATAATATGGAAAAAAACATTATGGCATTAGACCTAGGTACTAATACAGAGGTGATGGTAATGATCATGATGATGCTTAGGCTAGACGAAACCAAGCTTCCCAAAAAAGAACGCTCAACGCCACCGTATATACACATACGTACTCCAAGCCATGCTCCTGTAAGTGTAAGTGCGGCTAGAGATAGCAGCCCGCTCATTATATCCGCCGCGAGATCCCTCTATCGTTAAATCCGAATTTTTCGCGAAAAACCACGTTCTAGACATCGTTCCCAAATGGCGATAGCCAGTTATGTGCAGCATTTTAGTTCCAATTCGCTTCGTTATGCTCTTCCTTCGAATTTCTGACCCAGCCCCGACTCATCTCCACGGCGCGCTCCCAGCGATCATACATGATTTGTACTTTCTTGGGGTTGCCGACGGGCTCAAAGTTCTTTCGGCCAGCTTTGTTGTGGGTGAGCTCGAAGAGCTCTGGCATGGATGTCCAGCAGCCCTTGGTAGCGAGTCCGGCGGCGATCGCCGCACCTAGCGCGGTCGTCTCGCGCATTGCCGGCCGTTCAACGCGAATGGTGCTGATATCGGCTTGCGTTTGCATCGTTATGTCAGAGTTTGACATGCCGCCATCCACGGCGAGGCATTCTAACTTGTGGCCAGAGTCTTTCTCCATAGCCTCAAGAATGGCACGGGTCTGGAAGCATGTCGCTTCGAGTGTTGCACGGGCTATGTGCCCCTGTTGTGTGTGTTGCGTAAGTCCGACTGTAGCAAGTTAGCTTTGACGTTTTCCATAGGTAAATTCGTATTGAATAGCGGCTGAAAATCGGAGAGGGCTGCTTACACAAGGTTCCTTTTGCGTCGTCTATCCAGTAGGGCGCAAAGAGACCACTAAATGCAGTGACAAACACCACCCCGCCATTGTCTGACACTGTCTCGGCTAGTTCCCCGACTTTGGATGATTCTTTTATGAACCCCAAGTTCTTCATCAAAAACCTCACGCCCGAACCTGCGACAGCGATACTTCCTTCTAGTGCATAGGCTTTCTGTCCGTCGCCAAAATCGTATGCCACAGTGGACAAGAGGCCGTATTTGGATATAACAGGCTCGGAGCCGACATTGTAGAGCAGGAAACAGCCAGTCCCATATGTATTCTTTGCATGGCCGGGTTTGAATCCACAATGGCCGACCAAGGCACTGGATTGATCACCCAGGCAGCCGGCAATCCTGACCCCTTTCAGGGACCCTGATGCCAATGTGCCAAAGGCTTCAGGATGCGAAGAGGGAACAATCTTAGGCAATTCGATCTTGGCGCGGTCAATTCCGAAGAAGCTGAGTAGCTCGTCATCATACTGGCAGGTGCGCAGATTCATAAACATGGTTCTGCTAGCATTTGTGGTATCGGTGACGTGGACATTCTTATCCTTGCCGCCGTTAAGCTTGTAGATCAACCAACTATCGACGGTACCAAAAGCCAGGCGGCTTTCTTCGTAGGCCTTTTGCACCTCGGTATGGTTCTGAATCAGCCACAAAAGCTTCACGCTCGAAGGATACGTGCTCAGAGGTAGGCCACAAAGGTCTAATAGCTTATCGGCGCCAGGACGTTCCTTCAGGTCTCGCACTAGCTCCTTCGTTCTCGTGTCAGGCCAAACAACAGCATGGCATAAGGCCTCGCCTGTATTCTTGTCCCAACATATGGTTGTTTCGCGTTGGTTGGTAATACCAATGGCCTTGATCTGCGACGTCTCATAGCCCTTGGACACGAACTGCTCTGTTGCTTTGTCGATACACTTCTCGGTTGTAGAAACCAGGTCGACGGGATCATGGTCGTGCCAACTGTGCAAATGGTCAGTGATCAGGCAGTCTCTGCTCCCGCTAGCAAAGGTGGCGGACGAGGAACTTTAGGGGGTCGGAGCTATTTACCCAGAATGAGGATAGTGGTTCGTGAATTCGATCTGATGGCTTGCGACAGGATCGGCTCGACTGTCGTAGATGATGAAGCGCGTGGACGTAGTTCCTTGATCTATGCTGCCGATAAACCATTCGTCCACCGCTTGGCCGTTGACGGCGACATGGTCTCCGTTAATGCGCGGGCGCTTGCTCTCGCGAGTCTCTCCCATCCTCCGGCAGTAGCTCCGGGGCCCCGACGGTATTCTGGTATTTGGGGTCGCGGCACGGGATAGATGGTGCAAGTGTTCACGAGGCAAGGCCGCCGTATCCTAGCTGTTGGGGGGTAACCTGGGCAAGAGGTGGCAGGCGGCAGTGGAGATGCAACGAATATTGCGAACAGGTATAGTCGTAGCTGAAAGGTGATGAGGGGTAAGATGGGGGGTTGCCGAGGTGGTGGTGATGGTGGTAGTAGGAGATGCCTTGGCAAGATTCACAGCACACGAAGAGAATACACGCAACGGAGACAATGCCTCGAGCTTAGGAAGCGGACGATATGCTGTGCCTATAAGACGACACAATGGAGGGGAACGGAATGCACGAGGGATCAGCGAGAATGAGGAGTAAAGGGAGAGGGAGGCGGAGGAGGAGCCGCAAGGTGAGGAGAGCATCGTCGGAATGCAGGTCGCTGGTCGCCTTGGCTTAGAGCGGGATAGATGGAGGGATGTTACTCTGTTACCGTGAGGTAGTACCAATGCGCAGTCGCATGCGTATCTCCAAGCCGGCTAATGGGCTAACGGGCTAATGTGCGTGACATGTGCCTGCTCTCTGCTGTCTACGCTCTGCATGCGCTCCTGCTCCTATGCCGCCGTACACGCATCTGGAAGCCCTGCGCGCCGCGGCCGGCTCTCTTAGTGCTGGCGACCGCGTAGATGAGCGGGTCTACGAGCGCAAACCGTCTCTGAATGGACAGTTTAGTTCAGACCCACGCTGGGGACGGGGCTTAGCTGCAGTGGGCCGGGGAAGTCATTTGAACTGTTAGAGATTGCCGACCCCCTGCAACCACCGTACCAAACACTCCATTGGTGGATAATTCTCCAGTTTACTCCAGGCCCAGAACCTCTTGATAAGCTCCTCCGCCAGCCGCTGATCTCGTAGTCTAATTCGAACTCAACTATCACCACAATAATCCTATATCGAGTGCGTAATGGATTATGTATCGTAGCCCACTTCTCAATCTGGATGACTGCTGAATTTTTCCACCGTTCTTCTTTCTCTTCGCCGACAGCGGTTTATAGAGTGTACGCCGTGGGCCGAACCCCCACCTTATATGCTAAGTTTAGAGCCTCATCGGCGTAGCTTCGTTCTTGGCTCAGCACCATTCATCTTTCGCACTTTACACCGGATACCTCTCTTTGATACTGTAAATTCCATCGGCTTAAAATTTACCGAACAAATATACAGTTAAGTTTAGATATGGATCTTTTACTTTCTTCCGTCTTTACCGCTTATGGTTTGCCGGCCCTATACTAGTATAGGTAAGCCGTTGTGTTCAAATCAGAAGAACAGTTCAACTTTGTCTCTACGCTAATTACTGTCTGCTTTATATAATCATGATCATGCCCATGTCATTGTGGAGGATCTATGATAATCTATATGATCGACCAGAGCTTGGATTGATCGCAACGCCTGCTATAGTCGTGATCGAAATATTACTTAATCCTCGCTGATCAATTGTCCCCACGAAGCCAAAGCAGCGGAGCTTCTACCCACAACTCTGGACAGCACTCTGGAGAAGAACGGCCGCTGTGGGGTATCAACGCTGATCGTTCAGTGGAATTGCTGCTAACGGACCTTTTTATACGATGAAAACGCTAGCATCGCGACCTTAGACATGGACCGACCGTGTTGCGACTCTAAATACGGAGTATTCGTCGCCAAATTTGTGAATCACGCACAACGCGCCCCATCAACTACGCGCCTAGCTAGTCCTTTCGAGATGGCGATAGAGAACGCCAACTAAGGTAATTCTCACTGTTCTTTAGCACCTCTTCTTTCTTTTCCCAAATCGAATAGGAAGTCTCGGTCAATTTTGGCCTCGTTCGTATTTTCCGGACAGCACTCATGATATCAAACACTCCGATATCACTTTTTAAGCGGTCCATACTCGAATTATCTGCTTCATTCGCAATAACCAGCTTTGTCGGCAGACTTGGATATCAACCTAATAAGATTAACCTCTATTATATTTTCAACAACACCAATAGCTCGTACAACCAATATTGGCGCCACCAGGGCGCTCTCCAATTCGGTCGCCGCATTTTCGGTATCCTCCCAGATAGACCCGATGCGCCGAATGAATGCATCATAGGACCCGAATAACTCATAAAATCAGCGCGGTATTCATCCGAGGTGTTTACTCTTTCATAGATCATTGAGGTACGAAGTAATATCAATCACTAATCTTGTCGCTTATGACGGTGGCAAGCGCCGCACCGACAAGAGAACTACGGATTTAGTACATGGTGCACAAGAGACTCAGCCGCGTCGACTCGGCATTAGCCATCGAATGTATTCAAAACACGCACTTGGATTCTCACGAGGCTGGGAATTCGCAAGCGTCTGCCACAGTCTGGGCAACCCTATCGTATCAAAATAGCTCTCGGCTCACGTCCTGTTACTGAGCTCACTGCTTCGTGAAAATGCCAATGTCCGGGATTAATTAATGCAGTTGTCTAGGTAGGCTAGACGAGTATTCGAGGCTGAGGAGAACTCTGTAGAAGTTGCAACTATTCTACTTTTTACATTCTAAGTACAAAAAGGACAGCTTTTCCCCATCCACGGACTTAAAGATAATACTCTATAGAGATGGTGGCGTGCTGATAGGCCTCTGAAGAACTGTCTGTTATAAAATGAGAAAGAGCGCAAACGACAGACTCGAAAACGTCCTATTTCGGATATCTTTCCGTTCAGCGCAAATACTGTCAAATCGGCGCTGAAAGCCTCCAAGACTGGGTTTTAAGAAAAATGAATGTCTCATAGGTGTCTATTTTAGAGACATAATTGGCAGCTTCAGCAAATTTTGGACCAGGCCCCTGATTGTTCCCCACACGAACCAATGAGCGGGGACGGGCACGTGACTTGAAGCCCAGCTGGCATTTTAAGGTTGTTTTCTGATTGTGGCGGGCCATGTGGCTTATATCATATCTGTCCCGTCATGTAAAGGAGGTACCTAGGTACCGGTGGAGCTTGGCCAGGGCTTCTCCCGATCTTTCTCCAGCTTCTCTGTTGACGAGCACACCCATCTTTTCCTCCCCAATCTACCCTTCTTTTCGGATTGCTACGTCGCCTGTCATCATGAGTCAACGTAAGTTCCCAGATATAAGGCAAGAGCTTCAATTCAGTGGCTCTTGCCGCCGATCGCGAACCATTGGTCCTAGTGGTACAGCTATGCTAACGCGTGCCTCTCTGTTACAGTGCGCTTCGTATGTCATCCCGTCCCAGATCGCGAACCTCACTTTCACCCATTTGAGGATACCCCTTGTTCGAAGCGCAGCAGTCGCATTCTCGTCTACAATCAATATACTAGCACATTAATATACTAATGGCGTTCTTTCTGAGCAGATCGATCTCGTCAAGCCTTTTCAGGCATTTCTGCCCGAGGTGCAGAAGCCCGAGGCGAAGGTGTCGTTCAATCAGAAACTGATGTGGACGGGCCTTACGCTCTTGGTCTTCTTGGTGATGAGTCAAATGCCCCTATACGGCATCGTCTCATCAGATTCCTCCGATCCGATCTACTGGCTGCGTGTCATGACCGCGTCGAACCGTGGCACGTTGATGGAGCTCGGAATTACCCCTATTATATCATCTGGAATGGTCTTTCAACTTCTCGCTGGCACCCACGTCATTGATATCAACCTTGACCTGAAATCCGATCGCGAAGCTCTCCAGAGCGCCCAGAAACTCCTTTCGATCCTGTTGAGCATCGGTACCAGCTTCGTCTATGTGTTCTCCGGACTTTATGGCCCCCACAATGAGCTTGGTCTCGGTGTGGTCTTCATCCTGATTCTCCAGCTGGTTACCGCTGGCATGATCGTCATTCTCCTAGATGAAGTGCTCCAAAAGGGATACGGTCTTGGAAGCGGTATCAGTCTGTTCATCGCAACAAACATTTGCGAGGGCATCATCTGGAAAGCTTTGTCGCCGATGACAATCAACACTGGCAGAGGACCTGAATACGAGGGTGCCATCATTGCCTTGTTCCACCTGGTCTTCACGAGGCAGAACAAGATCCGCGCTCTCCAACATGCCTTTTTCCGACCTGGACTTCCCAACATCGCCTCCCTCATTGCGACCTGCGTCGTCTTCGGCCTCGTCATGTATGTTGACTTGGAAATTCACGTGGGAAACTTGAGCTAACGTATTTTCCTTGCAAGGTACCTCCAGGGCTTCCGTGTCGAAATCCCCGTGAAGAGCACCAGGCAGCGAGGTGCCCGAGGCAGCTACCCCGTCCGTCTATTCTACACGAGCAACATGCCGATCAGTATGTTTCTTTCAGCAGCGAAACTTCGACGACCAGTTTTGGACTAACACTAGCAGTGCTGCAATCCGCATTGTCGAGCAACATCTTCATCATCAGCCAAATGCTATACTCGCGCTTCTCCGAGAACCTTCTCGTTAAGTTGTTCGGTACTTGGGAAGCTATCGACGGCTCATCGCAACTTCAAGCCGTTAGCGGTTTGGTCTATTACATGAGCCCTCCCCTGTCGCTGCGACAGGTGTTGCTCGATCCCATCCACGCCACTTTGTATACTGCGTACAGTACGACTACCCACTCTTCGCCAACCTGCCATTACCAACTAACATACCGTAGTGCTCACGGCTTGCGCACTATTCTCCAAGACATGGATTGAGGTGTCTGGCTCCAGCCCACGCGATGTTGCCAAGCAGCTCAAGGATCAGGGCCTCACTATGAGCGGCCACCGAGACACCTCGATGTACAAGGAGCTCAAGCGTGTCATCCCTACCGCCGCCGCTTTCGGCGGTGCCACCATCGGAGCTCTCAGTATCTTCAGTGACCTTTGCGGTGCTTCTGGCAGCGGGTAAATACGCCTTTTAGTCTTACAATCTGCTGTACTTTTGCTAACAGAAAATTAGAACCGGTACTCTACTGGCTGTAACGTAAGTGACATCTTGGGGAGATAAGTCCACACGGCACCGGATTTCGAAATCCCATATGCCCAACTTCCTCTATTCTGCCCATTTCACGATCGAATTCCGTGACATTCACTAACTAAACCTGATTCTAGCATCATCTATGGATATTTTGAGATAGCCGCTAAAGAGGGCGACATGGCCAGTATGAAGGGGATGATTATGGGCTGAAGACAGAGCCTTTATCATACTGGTGCCGTCTTTCCAAATGCCATTTTTCGACTCTGCATCGACTTGGGCAGGCCCGAAGCGTGTTGCGGCGGCTATTTGCCTGTCCCTGTGATTTCAGTGTTTTAATAACGGAGGGGCATAGCAGGGAGTACGTAAGCTGAGGCGTGCAGGACAGCTTGTACCAAAAGTTGAATCATAGAGACGGAAAATTGAACATTCTATGTATTTATAAATATCTAAAAGAAAAGCAATGGTCAATATAACGTGGCTGTCGTTCACATACTCTATCTCGATGCCCTCCCTGCGTTAAGGATTACTGATAACCTTCAGGGCGGGACCTTGCGAACGGCGCCATACGGCCTCACAACTTCAGACAACTAACGTGTTGCTTTTCATAGCTGATTTCTTCGTCAGAAGCCTTGATCAACTTGCTTCGAGGGTATGAGAACACAGACACTCACTCGTGTCTTCCCGGAGAACGGATCCCGAGATCTCATAAAGGGACATCTTCAGCGAGCTCTACACACCCCTCCCTGCCCACGGTGCTGATTAATTGCATCCCTAAGGTAGCAGTCCGGAATCCCGCTTCGCAGTATGTGAAGTAGTACTCCCATATCCCTTTGAACACCTCGGCATCACTGTCCGTCATACCCTCGCGTTTTGCAAGGAGAGCGCTGGTTTGATACGCGAATCGAAATTCTGGAGGAAGGCCGGCCGCCACTCTCGGTGCGTGCGAGCGTGGTGAGGACCTATATTGATGAGAGATGAGGGTATGAGACGGCCTTGCGAGCCTTCTTGGACGGAAGAGATTAGGAGAGAGGCCGTGGGAAGATGGGCACCCGGGAAGATATCTTCTCGGATGAAGTCGGTAGAGCGGCGGTAGCTTTCGTATCTCTGAAGCAATTTGTTGGTAAAGCAAATTTCAGTGGGATAAAATGAAGGGAATGCACTGTCTCCGGCATCGTAATGCATTGCATTACCGCGATTCCGCCATCTAGTTTTAGAAGACGGCCTACGCATTCGAAATACGTCTTGAGGTATTCTCTCCCCACGACCTCGACCATTCCGATGCTTATTATCTTGTCGTAGTGACCTTCCTCCGGCACTAGACAGGCTCGATAGTCGCAGAGCAGCACTTCAATCTTATCCGAAAGACCAGCTCCGGCGATCCGCCGTTCCGCCAACTCTCTTTTCTCCAGGCTGAGCGTGAGCGTGGTCACACGACACCCGGTTGTGCTGGCAGCCATACTTAATAGCAAACGAGCCCCAACCGGTCCCGAATTCCAGTACATGATATGTGGGCTTTATGTGAGCGGCATTAATTATGTATTTCAACTTAGTCTTCTTCGCGTTCTCTAGAGATTCGGTAGCAGATTCTGGATCTGACTTGGGATGCCAGATCGGACACGAGTAGGTCATGCCCGGCGACAGGAAAACGGCGAACATCTCATTGCTAATATTGTAATGCGCGGTGGTGTTGGGCCGGGGGGTTACGGACGTGTTTGTACTTTGGTCTAGATTGCTGAAGGCCGATGATACAGCAAAGGCGAGTGTTGTGCCGTTGGAGAGTTGGTCGCGATTGGGGATGAAGATCTATGTAAGAGATGCTGTATTAACGAGGTGCTCGGCGACTTTGTCTCCGGCAGTTGCTGACCTCGAAGAATGAAGTCGGATCCGGACATGTAACCTCGCCAAGCATGTAGCTTTCCGCAAAGCTCTAAAACGACGGAGTGTTAGTAGTCTTGTCTTGTCTTGCCCCTACTTCTCGTATAAATTGAGGAGGCAGACGAACTGGATCCGCGAAAAGTAGCACCTGCACCCAAAATGCGGCTTTATGTACTACGAGTTCCGTTTGTGGATCCGAAGAGGGCCCAAGTGCCTTGCCGTATATTCATGTAGTTTTCCCTTCGGTAATTTCAAGTTGTCTGACCCAGATGTTGAAAAGTTAGGTCAGGACATATGTGCGGAATACTTGAACTGCTGGGCCGCAGTAGATGGATCCTGCGTATCGCCTTATGCCCTCGAATTTGGTGTTTATGATCTTCGTGGCGGCCATAGGAGGCACTTTGGTAGCTGGTTCTGAAGTATCAGCAGAATGGATTTCACAGCGCATATATCAAGACTAAGTATTCCTCGTGAACGAGAATATAGGATTAAACAATGAGAGACATTCCGTCTTCTTCAGCGAGTATCACGCTATGTTCTTATGTATTTATACTTACAGCGTATATGCGTCGATATGTGTGTGTATTAGATGTACTAAGTCCAATAACGAAGTCTGAATTAGCTGCACAACTTATCACAGAACCTAGTATTTAGGAGTTATACGAGACATGAGAATACCATGATTGATCTTATCAACAACCATATTACTACGCTGCAGCTCAATGAGAAGAGAATAAATCTGGCTCTTTGCAGCAAATTATACAAAGATGTCATGCCTGTCGGCAACTACGTATCTCGCCCTGTTGGTCCTCACCTTGTTGGTTCTCACCCTGTTGGTTCTCATCCTGTTGGTCGGCACAACATGACATCTCAATTTCGTGCCTACATCATTCAGACTTCCCTCCTCCTTTCTCTCTTTCTCAACACCCTTCAATCCCGCTCACGTTTGCAGTCTCCGCCAACCAGATATGCGCATACAGCTGCATCAATGGTATACACTTCGCCCGACTGAGGTAAAGCCGCCCTTTCTTTTATTTCAGATGGCGAGCCTGTCTGCCACGCTTCTGGTGCAGCACTGGTCCATAGTATGTCGCTGTTTGAAGTATATACGCCACGCATTACATATGCCTACCACAGGCCAATCTCAAGCCAAGAGTAATCGACAGATCGCTGTGTTTCAAGGCCATCGCCCGATCTTGATCTAGAGCGTTAACAATTCGACTGGAGTACAATGAAAGCCATCTGCAAGCTATTCTGCTACCCCCATAGGGGACTCAACGGATGCATCTTTGAGGTCAAATTCTTGAATTAGGTCTGAAGATGCCACGCTAATCCTCAATTGAGATAAGTTCTCCCGAAGGTCTAGCGAGACGAGTGTATTCATTCAACGGTCCGATGCTAGTCAGTCTCGACGAGTCTGCGGTCGAGAGGGACTGTCGAATATTCCCTTGAGTTACCTAAGTTGCGGCGGCAACAGCGTCTAGTCTAGCCTATTTACTTACAAGTGTTTGAATATCATGCATTTCAGAGTCTTGCGTGTCGAGACGCTTGAAATTAAGCCACAACAATTGAGCTCGAATACATATGATGTGTCAGAGCGAGCGTATACAACCTATCATATATTGTGTTACTCGGGCTAATGGCTATATTACTCCGTCATCCCGGAAACTACGTCAAACATATAGATAGAAACCGTGCCAGAGCCGGATTGAAACCTCCTGTACTACCGACCCGTACACGGCCTTGTTCCGGCTCCAATACTATCAAGCCTCTAGCTTATTAGCAATACAGTTCACTAGTATTACAACCAAATGTTCTGTTTTGTAATCTCTATTTCGTCTTTGAATACTTATTCATACTTATCATAAACGTTCTGATGAATTGTCAGAGAGGTATTTACACCAGAGTGGCCATAGCCGCATGGTGTGTGTATAGGTCTATCGAATCTCCATTGAGGGTAAGGCACAGTATTGCTCAAAAATTGACGACCACACTAAGAGTTGTTACAGTGTCTCAAGAGTAAATCACACTGAATCCTACTGCTCGACTACTAGCCATCAGACCGAAGCAGCCCGTGAAAAAACCGTAACGATTTAAGATACGCACTGTACACACTAGTTTAGCGTGACTGTTAATTTTGAGCAACACCTCGGTACCAATAGGTATTCATCGAGAATTCTACTACATTTCGGCTATTATCTGACTCCTGACAGACCTGTATTCACTCTGTGACCCCTCAAACCTCTGACACGGGTATCCTCTACAACTAGTCCAGAAGGAACTCTTACATGACTCTAAGCGGGACATTCTATTATACGGCGGCGTACGAAGTAGTCGCGGTCAATTATGTGGCCCGTTTATACCTTGACAACACAGTTGGCTGCATTTCTATTCCCAACCTTCGCAAAGGACCTTTGGCTCCTTTCTTCTAATCAACCGATTGCTTCATCTGATCGTATATATACGTTCTACTTTGATATACAGGCTTGGCAGGCTACTAGGGGCTGAGTTGCTGTGGCGCCTTAGCTTGCCGGATTGGGACACCGATGGCTGCCCAATAGGCCTCCAGCCCAAGGGGCAAGCCCGTCAGCAGATATATATGGTCGCCTCATGTTCTGCTTGATTGCGCCCTGGTTGGACGAAGCGCCTCTCAATCCAAAAATTTCTGCTTCAGTCTCATATCAAAACTTGAAATCTATCCTCAATCTGCCTTCACGGGACTCTCATGGCTTCGGATTCGGGACCAACGACCGCGTTTGATGCAGGTTACCATGAATTTTCAAATAATCAGGCGATATATCATAGAGTACTAGAAGCGTTAAATGAGGTCAGCCACTATTCGCCATGTTAGCTAACGGAGCGTTCTATAAACTAAGTCAAGCAGGAAGCCGAAAGATCATCGAAAGCCGGCGGGCATCCATCCCGCTATGCGAGCGTCAATGTCTTGATGTTACAATGGGAGGGTGACGATCTCGGCGTGAACGCCGAGGTCGACGCCTTGGCTCAGGTATTTTCACGAGACTTCGGCTTCAGCGTGGACCTCTTCTACATCCCCTTGGAGAAGTCGCTTAGGCGGCTGACCACCGTGGTGACCGACTGGGTTGATCGCCATGACCGTCCCGACAATTTGTTCATCCTGTACTACGCGGGGCATGGTAGAATATCTGGTTCTGGGAGGACTGTTGTCTGGTCGAAGTAAGTTTCTCCGATAGTCTACTCCTGAGGACCAGGCGGCGCGCTAACGTACATGACAGTCGCATGGTTCAAGATGATAGCTGTCGAGAGCTCAAGTGGACCGGATGCGAAGACGTGCTCCACGAGGCAGTGTCAGACAAGCTCTTCATGTACGACTGTTGTTACGCTGCCGGGCTAGCAGCCGTCGGAGAAGGAGGTGTATCAGAGACCATCTGTGCCTCTGGGTTCGAATCACTTGCGCCTCGGCCGGGGCCCCATTCCTTCACCACGGCCCTGACTTACGTGCTTCGTCAGATGGCTAGTCTCCCTCGCCCATTCTCGGTCAGCATCGTGTACACGGCTGTGCTGGCCTACCTCAAAGAGCTGGATCCGGCACAGATTGCCCCGGATGGCATTCGAATAGCTGACGCACAGGATCACGCATACTCGCTGGGCCAGCTTCGTCGACTCGAGTTCAGGAGGACACCTGTGCACTTTGTTAAGACACATCATCTACAAGCTCCTGATATACAGCTTTTCCGACTCGCACAGGGGCCTGATTACATTGATCTGTCACATCCCAGGGACGCGGGTGCCGACGAGACATCAGCAGATAAGGACCGCTATCATCTGCCCGTCATAACTCTCAAAGTACATCCAACAGCCAATCTGGTGGCTCAGGACGCGGATGCTGCACGTCGCTGGCTGCGAGCAATCCCCCTGCCCTTGGGAGGCGTCACGATCGAGACCGGCGTGCCTCAACCACCAGAGAAAACTAGGCTCCAGGAAGAAGCAGCAATGCGCCGTCGCTTCGAAGAAATGGAAAGAGCATTGGAGGACAGTAAAAGGCTAATGGTAGATGCACAAGATCTTTCAGTGCACACAAGTCGGGAAACGAGAACAATACACATGATCTCGCTCGTTAGTCTGGTGTTCCTGCCGGGCACTTTTGTGGCTACGTTCATCAGCTCGGGCTCTTACTTATCCGACGGTGGAGGATATTTGCTATCGTGGAGGAACTATATTTTTCTTTTCTTCATCCTTTCGTCCATTCTCGCGGCAGTTACTTTCTTCTGCGTGAGTCTTTGGACGACCAACTGGAGAAAATGGAAGAAGAGGGAAGAAGGCTTACCATTTTTCGTTGATTCTAAGAAGTTTGCCTGATTATCGAAGCAGTCGGTTCCTCTCGGACACACCACTCTTACATCTCGTGATCCATGTTTATTATGAGAATTGTACGCGGTGTGTGTGTACTTGAAATTGGGATGGCAATCACGGTTCGGACGCACTCAAATACCAGCAACCCCTAAGAGACTTAGGATATACCATTGTTTCCCTATGGCTACTCGGATAGATAGAGAACCCCACTGATTTGAATGGAGACATTATCGTTGAAAAGAGGGCATGAATAAATCCCGCACCAGGCCCGCAGTTGCTACACCCCTTGTCGTGTCACGCATAATTACAAAGCAAGCAATGCATATACTACCGGCAGACTACTCCTCGAAATTTCTCCTTGCCTTGTTCAGGACTTCAACGTCACGGTTTATCGTATGATGGCGGGGTCTCTTCGGCGTTGGCTCCCATAATCCTCCTAGCCTACTACATGATAATACTATTGATACTGATCTGGAGGGGCTGAACTACGATACATAAAGAGATAATGGTTTGACACAGACATTATTCAATGATATACAACTCAGAGTTTGATCGACCGAACAAGACTCAATTGAAAATTGAAGCTTTAGTATTAGTCTTACGAACATAGCTGCGAAACGAAATGCCGAAGCAGCTAACGAACCCATCGCCAACCTAGAAAGGCGCAGACGGTTTCATATATGCCCTACCAGGTACTAGAATTTTCTCGATTATAACAATCCACTCTAATAGGCACTATTTCAATGACTTACGAGCTTTGTAGGGGGTGAATTCTGTCTGTACTGTGCACACGAGCTAATGCAAATTCTACTACCCCATATCTGCAGTACGAACTCCAGATTGATAGCATACAACTCTGCGCTCTTCTCCCTAAAAAATCTTCAATATTCAAAAGAGAAAATAAAGCTATTGAATTTTTATAAGCTATTTACTAGCATGAGGATCTCCAATGAACAGGAGGAGACGGCCCCAGGTCTACCCCAACAAATCAACCACGACTACCTATATGATAGAAGTCCAGACCACATTATACTCCTCATATGCTGCAACGCTCCCTTGCCGATGACCATATCATGCTCATCTATGGGGTGAGAGACTGATATCGTGCCACGTTTTGGCTGCTGGCTGGTAAGGGCGTCACACTGTCCGCCTCCTTCGGCCCGATTGCTTGGGCAGCAACCCTGCTCAACAGGCTGATATTTGAATTGTTCTTATTCACCTAAGCATTTCCAGGTTCTATCGCCAACTTCATCACGAATTTGCAAATCATGAGATGCGGCTATATGTTATCGTAGCAATGCAAGAGCATCGTCGCTTTCGGAAATTATCTTCGGCTTGTGTGTGCATGGCGTCGTGTTAAGACGCAAGCCGGGAGATGGCCCACTCAATATCGGTACCTGTATTTAGCCTCCTTTTAGTGTGACCCGAGTGTGCCATACCAACCAGCGTGCCGGAGCAACGTAACAGGGACTCTCCCGTAAAGGTTTTTCCAACTCTCCACAATTACGATCTCTAAAGTAGTGTTTGCGCGATCCGTACGCAAGATCCGACCTTCTGGGCGACCCGACTCGATGGATATATCTCAGAAGGCCGCCCGTCTAGATCTTTCGACTTCAAGTCATTGCCAGGCCTCCTTAATTCCCACGAGTAAGTGTGTGTGTTGGTCGAAATACAGTGAAATTACTAGGGCCGGGAGATCGGCCTTCGCCCTGCTGCGGCTTATTGTCACTCTGCGCGCTCCTCCCGCTATGTGTTGCACTAGTCCCGGCCAGAATGCCGGTCTCCACACAGGAAGCGCCGAGCGCCGAAAAAACGTGCGTTGACTTAGTGTCGATCTCGGACGCGGCCTAGACGAAAAATTGGGTATGAACACCAGACGCGTAGAAGATAGTAGCGACTACATATATAGTCTCTTGCCTGACTCTTTCTTTAATTTCGCGATGTATCAGGTTTCGCGTCAAAATTTTTAGGAGCTGATGTTGTTGATCCGTTATGTGAATGGCAGAAGCGGATGTATGAAGTTTGTAGTTTTGAGGAGTTGATATGCCAGTTGCAACAATATCACCAGAGTGTTGTATTCCCAGGAGGGCATTCCCCACTATGAAAGGCGACGCGAGTTCGCAACGATGTGGTCTGCTCAGCTTACGAATCGTGATAGTAGAGCCGAGAGACGAAAGGCGAATGCGTGTGGCTTAGTGAAGATTTACGTGCTCGGTTTCATATCTTCGAGTCGTACACATATTTCTCGGGCCCGGTTTATGCATCTTTCCAATCTGATCTGACCCAATGTACTAACCGAGCCTAAGAGATCTTTTACCTAATCCGGACTGCCAAGCATAATCTCGGCTATATGATTGGTTAGACTTCCCAACCATACGGAGTCTTATTTCTAGTCTTTTTTTCTGTTTATTCTTTTCGAGTCATGAGAATCGTCTCAATTTTGTTCAGGGGGACTACTATCGCCCGGATCTGATCCGAGTTATACTCCGAGTGGCAGTTCTCGTGATGGCATGCTGCTAAGATGCACATGATACTAAGCCTCGGATTGCTCGGCACTGGCTGCAGCAGTGGTGACATCCCGACCAGTTTCGGTTAGTATCGAGCTCCATCAGGCCGCGTTGAGCCGCCTTACCACCGATAATTTTCAGCGATGCAACAATATGAAGGCAGCGCGATATGAACGATATGATGCGATACGGTAGCACAGCATACGAAAATACGCCTCGACATTCTTCTGTTCTTATGACTTATGCCATGACCTGCTTGAACGGACATCGATTATATTTGGAATAGCGCAAGAATTCGAGACAAGAACAGCATCTTGGCGTGTAGGTGAGAGTGGGGCTTCGTGACGTCAGTGCCGTGGTTACCGCGCTCGTGCAGGGCCCTAGTCAAGGCCCCAGCTGGAGCCAGCCCATTCCTCATCTGGCATTCACATCTCATGCTCGCAGGTCCTGGCCTGTCCAGACGGGCAGCCCGAGCCTGGACATCGCAGATTGTTACGTTTTCGGCCCTATTATGACGGTGATCACAGGCGACCAGAAGGCCCGGAGAGGACTGGGGGGTCCTCCCCATCTTCTCCCCGCTGCCCCGTGTCGTGGCTTCGTTATGCATGCCAGCGCTGTCCGGGGCCTGATAAAAGGCTTCCCCGTCCCCCTCGCTTGTTGCTGATGCTGGCCTTGCCACGTGCACTCACATCTCACCTCTGTATCGGTCGCGGTGTCTGTTTCCCCTCAATCCGCAGGACAAAGCCGGTGCGCCCCAGCACACACTCCTCGGTCCATGGTTACTCGCCCCTCTTCAGCACTTACACAGAGGCAACACTGAGACGCTGGCACGCCGACAGACACAGATAATCGTCAGATCAAGCACAACCTCGCCAACATGTTGGGTTTCAGCAACCGCGTGACCTTCGACGATGTCCGTCAGGCACGGACCGACAAGGAGGCTTCCCTCGACTATTCGCCCCTACCCCGGGTATCGAGCCGCTCTTTTGCAATGGGTCTTCTTGTGTCGATGGGTGGACTGATCTTCGGGTGTGTATTTCTCTTTACACTATGTTCCCACTAGGCTAAACGACAACGTCACCGGATGATTTGCCATCTCCTGAGTTCTTTTACTGATGACAAGCAGCTATGATACTGGCCAAATCTCCGGCTTTCTGGAGATGCCTGACTTCATGCGACGCTTCGGCGAAGCTTCTGACGACGGGACATACTCTTTCAGCGCTGTACGCTCGGGGCTCATCGTCGCTCTACTATCTATCGGCACGTTAATTGGCGCCCTCGTCTCAGCTCCCATTGCGGATAAGATCGGCCGTCGCCTGTCTATAACGCTCTGGAGTATTGTGACGTCAGTTGGCTTTATTATCCAGATTTCTTCTGGCACCGCCTACGAACAGGTCGTGGTAGGGCGACTAATTGCCGGCTTCGGCGTCGGTGCCCTCAGTTTACTAGTCCCCATGTACCAAGCAGAGACCGCTCCGCCTTGGATCCGAGGAGCTTTGGTTTGCGCATACCAACTGTTTATCACCCTTGGTATCTTCCTGGCCGCTCTCTTCAACCTCGCAACCTACGACACCCAGAAAAATTCTTCGGCATCATGGCGCATCGTGATCGGACTCGGCTGGATCTTCACGATCGGTCTTGGCGCTGGTATCCTCTTATTCGGCGAGACACCTCGCCATGCCTACCGAAAAGGACGTGTAGATGAAGCCAGGGCAACCCTCATGAGAGTCTACGGCGCCCCCGCAAACCACTGGGCCATCCACACCCAGATGGAGGAAATCGAGAGCAAGTTCCGCGCAGAATCGAAGGTCGAATCCGGGCTCATCGGTGGCTACATCGAGATGTTCAAGGCTCCCCGTATGTCTTACCGTATTGCCCTCGGCGTCGCTCTACAGATGTTCCAGCAACTCACTGGCGCAAATTACTTCTTCTATTACGGAACAACTATTTTCCAGTCCGTTCAAATTAGCAGTTTTATCACCCAAGTTATCTTAAACACTATTAACTTTAGTGTCACTTTCATTGGGCTGTATCTGGTCGAGCATTACGGTCGTCGAAAGTCGCTGATTGTCGGCTCTATCTGGATGTTCATCTGTTTCCTGATCTTCGCCTCTGTCGGTCATTTCCTCCTGGATATCGACGCACCTGAGAACACCCCTACGGCTGGTATCGTCCTAATCGTATTTGCTGCCATTTTCGTTCTCGGCTATGCTACAACCTGGGGACCGATGGTTTGGACTTTGATTGTACGTATTTACTTCTCTCCTTCGCGTCGGAAAGAGTGGAATATTTACTACGGGAGTCGACGGCTAACATATTTTGACTCACACAGGCTGAAATCTATCCGTCAAAGTACCGTGCCCGAGCTATGGCTTTGGCCACCGCAAGCAACTGGACCTGGAACTTCCTGATTGCCTTTTTCACACCTTTCATTACTAAGGCCATCGACTTCCGATATGGTTACGTCTTCGCAGCCACCAACGTCGTGGGTGGTCTCATCGTCTATTTCTTCTGCATTGAAGGTCAGGGGCGTACCCTCGAGGAAATTGATACCATGTATGTCGAGCATGTCAGCCCGCGGAAATCCGAGAAATGGGTTCCCCCAGCTCCCGAAGAGATGGCTCGCATTCGCCGTGAAGCTGGCACCGGCGACGACATCGACGTTTCCGATACCACCACTGTCAATGGGTCTGAACATAAGCGCACCGCGGAGCCCATGAACGAGCATACTGAGACAGTATAAATTTCTGAGTATTATATGCTTCTATGTATATATGTCGGGGTGTACAAAGAGAAATGGAGCTTGTATAATAATAGGGGGGCGCTGGTAATTAAATATGTAAATGTTCATACTAGGAAAAAAACTTACAAAATTCTTTTAAATATCTGAGTTAACTTCACTGCACAAGTCCCATGTGAATTTCAGTAAATATCTGATATGGAAGGTGTCGGGCTGCAATCGCAAAAGTAACATCTATTGCTCTATTCCTTTGACTGTTGTTTCCGCACCGTAACTTTAAAGTGGAAAACCGGGGCATTGAGCATTTCAAAGGTGGAAGGATAAACCTAATCAGGTTAGCGTATACTTGTTAAATGCAATCTCATAGAATAAATGTGTATATATGCATAATTCCCCCTTTCCAAGGTTTAAAGTCACGGTGCGGAAACGGCATCCAAAGAGACACGCAATTCTGATTATCTCGAATTGATGTCTGGCTACAATGCAGATTCTCATTCTCCCTGCCAGCAACAGCCAACACTGTATCATATTACTCAAATAACACTTCTGCTTGACCTATATGAGTTACTAAAAGCCAAACCAAATGATAACCAATATTAAGTGTAAGTAAGTGCTGAGACGCGATGGGTCTTTACTGCACCCAGATCCGAGCTGTCGTAATTATTTGAGCAGCGACCAGAGCAGCCGATCTCATTAATAGTTAATCACGGATTCGGCATGTTCATAATTAGGGGTTCTTGCGGCGTCCGTATTGTGAATGGTGCGACCAAAGCTCTACAGATCTACATGATACACCACCCCTGATCCTGCAGGACGTGAAGCTTTTGCGATGAATTCCCAAGATCTTCCACCCGACTGTCTCTATAAACTTCCTAGAAATGAGTGTCGTTGACGATTCTAAGTAAGTGACGCGGTGATTACTGCGCGCGAAGACAAGCTCTGTTAGTGGTGAAAACTTCCAACACTAGGTATATCTCCCTTCCTCCCCTCCTTCGTTCTATGGACCGTAGTATATGCCACTGTCAGATAGGATTGGTCACAGGGTGAACAGAAGTCTGTCAACAGCCAGATCGCTGCGAGGATAGCGTATTTGGGGCTCAATAGACAGATAAATCGATCTCTAAACCTCCCGAGCAGTCGTCTAGAGATCCAGCCGAGCTGAATATGCGCAACAAAGTGCTATAGCCAGCCTGGTGTAAATCTTCATCTGACAGTCACGGCACGTATATAAGGGAGTGCAAACTATCAAGAGTCCGGGTTGACAAAATTCTACTTTTGGTAGCGTAGTGGTATAGTGCTGCATTTCCTGTACCGTTACAGTATATTCCGCTGCCACCGTTCGGATCGTGAGGCATATGGATGGTTGCCGGTAGTTGGACTCTTCATCTGATCGCGTTTCCAAAATATTGTGCTACTGTTGTAGTTAGGAGTTGTGTGTCTAACCAGTCGCTAGCCTTGCAGTAATTATGTGTTAAGTACCAAGGGCAAATAGAAGTTGTTAGGGTGATGGTCTTCGCTTGAGAGAGTTGCTTTCGTTTCAGTTCTCTATTCTTTTCACCAGGATTATAGTCCTTGGGGAGCATTAGGAAGGACCTTGAATTATTATTGATTTTGATGTAAAAGACATTGTGACAGACTCAGCTGTTGGGGCCATGAGGGCAAAGAAATCCTTACCTGGCAATTAGAGGTTTTCTGCGCCAGCTCGACAAGCCTTGGAATTCATGGGACAATATATTCTCCCTGGTTGGCCTAGGAGTTCAGTATGTTTTGTGTCGGGTTCGTAACGGGATTTCACGCTGCTCTATCGCGTTCTCGGTTTTCTAGATGCTTGGTGGTCATGCTATGTTGAAATCTGTAAACCCGATGGGGAATTTTGCTTACGATGAGCAGAGCTTTCAGGTGGTTCCGTCTCGCTCTTCATTTGCTGGGCGAAGCTTAACTGCCAAATCGACACATGTAAGCTCGTTTCTAAGTTAGACAGACACGAATAATAACTGAAGATGATATGGGGAGCGTGCTCTTTGATGGCAAATATGGAAGAAAGATAAAAATTAGTCGCCCAAATACTCAAAGAGCAAGTATCAATCAAAAATGGTGGAGCTCTCTTGGTTTGGCGCTCATCAATCGCCTCAGTCATATCACTGGATCAGGGAACTTCAACATGCTCGCTCGCAACTGTTTAGCCGTAATACGTCTTCCTATAAGGTTTGATATGGAGAGGAACATGGTTTATCCTATTTTTTAGGCGTTCTATGATTTTGACCGGAAATGTTCTTTCAATTCTATGCAGCAATGATGGCTTAGGCTTGGCCGCGGAGAAGGGACACTCCGCGGTCCCCATTGCCAACTTGGTGCCCGTAATTCTAGGACATTTACCGCTGCATAGCCTTTTTACGACTTATTGCCACCCTTCCACCCTCTGCATCTACGGAGTTTCATAGTCATCTGGAAGTAAATAGTGATACCGCGGTGCTATTCCGTACGAACAACCCATCAACTATCTTCTTTTGCCTTCTTCTTTTCTTTTGTTGATAGATCATGAATGACACAGGAAAGGGGGATTCAAACCCCCTGCAAAATCCCCGAGAACATGGCCGAGCTGCCCCAAACAATTGACGTGGCTGGCAGAACCCGCGAGTCAGAACAACCGCCGTTCCTCAACCTGTATTGCCCTCTGGCTTAGCCTCACGGACACCGCATGGAAAATCCCATCTGAAACTGCAATTGCATATGTTCAAGTCGCCGAAGGTCACCGACATGATGCAAAAGTTCCCGGTTCCTTTGAAGGCTGAGTCCGGAGTCGCAGTCGTGTACTCGCTCATTGCAACGCTATGAGTGGCGTTGCAATGAGCGGTATCCTCGAGTCATGGCATGAAGCCACGGTGGTAGCAAAGCTGAACCATGCATTGTTGCTTTGTGTAACAACTCGAGTTGGCAAAGCATAGGTGGAATGTAATTGGATGAAAGTTAATTCAAATCATAGTTATCCACATCAATTCTCGCAAGCCCTCTCAACTTCTGGAAGTCTGGTCTCTCTGTTCAGATTTTGGGCGTGTACTCGACATATCTAATTCGCCAACACCCCAGAGCGACTTGTACACAATAGATAGGTCTACATACCAACCTAGGTACTCCGTAGCAAGGCAGGATAAACCACATACGCCTTTAAACTGGTAGCAAAGATAATGATTTTCATCTTACTAGCGTCAACACATCGCTGTTCCAGCGGTTCGATTATTTGCCGCATATGATTGCCTATCCGCAAGCGGCTAGGTGTTCAATTTAGAGACGACCTACTTTTGCTCTTCAAGGGTCGTGTAGGTAGCACTGCAGAGAGAAATGTATTGACCGGCGGAACATTATGTAAAAAATCCAACCTAACTTATTATAGCTATCCTACTTGAAGCTACTGTTGCTTAATGACTCCGCATCTTTGAAGGAAAAGCTATCGCGTCACTTGTGACGAGAATGATGAGCAGCAGCAGCCAAGCGTGCCGTACCATATCAAGCATTACCTAATTGATATATTACTAGGTTACCCTCAACAAGCTACACCGACATGTCACAACTCGAGAACTTCTGTGTTCCGATTGCGGGGATGCATACTCCGTAGCTGGTACCTACAATAGTGCGAGTACACGCCAATCGTTTCCTCAGTTTCTCTGGTGCCATGACTCGAGAAGAGCGCGGGAGAAAGACAACCCTTGTTAGATTGTTTCGTTTGTGAGAGCTGAGAGATCACGACACTGCAATGCGACGGTCTATTGTAACAATCACTTCTCTGAAAGAAAACGCCCGAAGACGCTAGGTTAGAGTTTTTGTAAGAATGCACCTCTACACTTGATATTACGGAGGTGAAAGGTATTCTGTGTACAGTACGAAGTAGACAGCAATGGTTTGCCTATGCACGTGTTTATCGTCGTCGCAATCCGGCCGGCCGCCACCGTTTGCTTTTTCTAACAAAATAAAAAAAGAAAATCTCAACGCTCAGCCACCTACCAATTGGCGTATGCGCAGATCGCGTGTTGAAGAGATTGAGAATGAAAACGAGAGTTTGATGACAGCTGAAAAATCCCAGATCCAACAAGCAATTGCTATGCCCCTAGTTGGTCTTTTTGGACGACCTACCTAAAAAAGGATTGCGCGAGCATCGTCATGATCATCAATGAAAATGATAATTCTCACAAGTGCGGCAAATCAACGATGCCATTCGTTGATTGGCCAAGTGGTAATAGACTATAAATCCGCGCTTGACTTTAACATCGCGCTAGCAAGAGCTGTTGCAGGCCTACCTGGACGTTATATGTCGATCTTCGATCCATACAATACTGTAAAGGGAATTCATGGACAGGGGATGAAGTTCGATAACGCCCTTTCCGACGCCTCTATCCTGCAGCAGGTCATCTACCTAGCTGCGGGATATCAGGGGCAGTACAGGGGTAAGAAATTCGGGTGGAGCTTGTACCTGCACTAGTATAGATACCTAATCTCCTCTACACTAGAGGCTGTGACAGGTGGATCACTACAACTAGTGTACGAAGCAAGTACACACAAACATTAATGATCTACGGTAACTATTCCGCGCATCTAGATAGGTACGAAGTACAGTAGGCGCATAGGTGAAGTCGGTAAAAACCTGCTCGCTTGAATAGAAAACTATTCTGGCAGTTTATCCTCCGCTGGCTTGTTACAGTATGGAAATTATGTCGTGATGATTCCGAAATAAACCAGCGTACGGAGTACAATATTGGCCCTCTGGACACTATGTGGGTATTTGAACTATTGATGGAAGTGGAGTGGCTAATGCAGTACAGCAAATATACCAGAGTTTGCATGATCACGTGAAGCTACTGTCAAACCTAGGTAATTATATCGCCGTTGATCACGGGCGACATCAACGGTTCGATGCTCGGCGCAAGCGGCGGATGTTCATTAATTCCTGCATCTTAAAACCTATGAAGTAACAAGATATCATGGCATCAGCATGCAATGGCATTATGGCACTGTTGTGATGGCTTAATTGAAATAGTCATGAGCCAATAATAAAATAGTGTGAACACATAGAGGAATGAGTTGCAGGATTGAGCCAAACTGTTATGAGATATGGTATGTTTTGCAGCGGATCTTCGCCTTGGGTACCGGCAGCGGGACGCGCCGGCGCACAGACTCATCTCCCCACCCTTGCAGCTTCCCGAGTGTAATGTACCGTACCGTATTAGTCCAGAAAGCAGTGCCGCTCGGAATGCTCGTTGCCACCTTGTTTTGCGAGGCAGATACGAAGTACTCCGCCGCGGCAGTTCTTGCCGACAGCACGCTATGCTTACGAGGTAGATAGTATAGGTATTCCATCACGATCCTAGGGTATTTGGTATAGCCAGGTATTACTATCTGGTATTAGTTGGTACTACACTATACCGGTACACTACGGAATAGTATAGCAAAATTTGCACTCAGCCTTGAAGTACGCGGCATATGTAATTAGTGTACTTCAACCTGTAAAATAACTTTCATTCACATTGCGATATCGCCATCTCTAAAGCACTGCTTTCGAGTTACTAGGCCCAGGAAGGTAGTATCAACACTCTAGTGCTTCAGTGATAGGTACCTGCATTAGGGCGAGAAATACGGAGTAGTTCGAAACTAATTAACCTTCTTTGGTCGCTGTTGGGCAAGGTAACACACGTATTAGTCCAGAATTAACATCTGCAAGAAGCATCATAGGCACAGCTCTAGACTGTGCAATTCCCCGCATCTAGTGGCGGCTCTCCATCTGCAAGGAAGCATTATTGTACATACACTACAGTCTGGTGGCTCAAGTTGGTAGGTGTTCTATCGCCATCTTTAGAAGAGCTGCTCATTATTTTTACAGATAGCGACAATTCTGCAGCCAGTATTTAGAGGTACACGAGTGTTCACCTAGTGTAAATACAAATACATACAAGATATTCAAGCAGATACTGTAATGGAACGGTGTGGTGCTGGCTTGCGGGTGTTAAACGTCTGTCTTTGGTTGGTCGATATATCAAAATTACTGAAGAACTTCTACCTGGATGACGTTGTGATCTACCAGGGCCAATCACATTACCTGCACTACACCACATGGAGTCTTGTCGGCGACCTCAACTAGGCCCCCCTTTCGACATGTAATAAGATGCTCTGGTAAGTTGATCTAGCGCGACTACCCCGGTCAGGCTGGACGGGACGAGTGTCGATCACGAAACTAGTTGATCTAGCAAAGACAAGTACAAGCTGAACAATGCTTGGAAATGAGATGGGCGATCCTAACACGGACGGAAACATGGAATAATTACCTAACATACGTACTAGTATACCGACTTCACCAGTGATGGCCTCTAGAGTACGCCACTGGCCATCATCGAGCGAGCCAGATGAGAGGAGGCAAAATGAATATTTAAACCTTCGAAAGCCCCCGGGTTGAGTTCAGATTTTCTATTCCTCATCACCATCAACACAACAGTTCTCTACTCAGCTTCAAGATCTTCAACACCGTCTACCACACTCTTCACCCTCAACAACTCAACAACCACTACCACCTTCAAGATGCTTTTCTCCAAGATCTTTGCTGGCGTCGCTCTGGCTGCCTCGGCCTCGGCCGCCCTCACTGCTCAGCAGATTTCTGATGGCATCAAGTCAATCACCACCAAGTCCCAGCAGCTCCAGGGACCCGCCCAGAGCATCACCATCGTCAACGCTGCCCTCATTGTCATCGGCCAGGGCCCCTTCCCCACGCTGATTGCTGGGTTCACCGACATCGTGAGCACCGCTACCACTCTTGCTAGCCAGCTCGACGGCACTGCGCCGATCCAGAAGCGCGAGAAGGAGCACGCCCGCGACCTCAGCCCCCGAGGCCCTGACGCCGACTTGGTTTTCAACTCTTTCCGCGAGGTAAATTTGAATCTTCGAGTAGATCTCTGCATGTCCGAGTCATTAGCTAATTCATATCTTCTAGTTTGTTCGCGTCCACCAAGCTCTCCTCAGCATCCTTATTGGCAAGGCCGGTATTCTTGAGCAGCTCCCTGTCGTCGGTCCCCCAGTTGCTGCCGTTCTCCGCCAGGTCGAGGGCGTCGTTGATGTGAGTAATCATCCCAAAATTGATACATCGCTACATGTACTAACAGACTCGACAGAGCATTGCCATCACCCTCATCAACTTGGTTCAGTCTCGTGCCGGTGACCTCGAGTCGGAGGCTGACTCCCTAGGCAACACCCTCGATCTTGCCATCCAGAAGTACCAGGGCCTCCAGGTCTAAGCCTTCAATGCTTGATGCGCGCGTCAGCCAAACACGGTCCCTTGAATCCGTTGGAGGAATTGGTATCGGCACCTTGATATGATGGACATGATGGAACTAATGGTACAAATATTATTCGCATCTCATAGTTTTAATAGTAATCCTTAAAATCAGCATCGCTACAATATGTAGTTGATCATTCTGACATACAATCCAATCTCCTGATCGATCCCTGTGAATTGTCTGTGATAATGAAGAGCTACTACGTTGATGCTAATAGCCCGCCTTATGTCAGGAATTACATTCTTCGAATGCCGGCCATAATATGAAGAAAGCCAATGACATGACAAACAACTCGCCCTTAATAGTATTTGTATTGCTGAGGACTCCATGTGAACTCGTTTTGCTCATTTACAATACTCTTCTCGACAACGAATCAATTATAAAAACCACGGTAGAAGTTGACAACACTGTGCTTTTCTACTAACTTTCACAGTTCACTGTATAGTCACGACATCGGGAGGCTTTTTGGATATAGACAGCAAAGCAAAAGGTCTTCAGTCGGGTTTTGCTTAAACTCAAGCCTTTCATATCTATTGATGTCAGTTAGCTTTAGTGTCGGGGTCTCCTATTCACTCTTTAACTCCTATTCCAGATCGCGTTTGGTCAGCTACTATATCTTATCTCATGTGCCTGAGATTTCCGGACGTGCAGTGGGCAGAAGCGAATTGTATCCTGTCAATTCATTGTCCTTCTCTTCATATTAGCTTGAGACTTTACTCTAACACCATTACTTCTGAGGATCTCCAAGATTGTGTGTTGATCGCACATAATATTGAATGCTTTCTCTAGCATTAAGTGTATACCAGCCCGATATTAGACAGACTCCTCTTCCCCCGCGACGCGCTAAGCTCCGCCAATAGTAGACAACTTTAGCTCACAGTCACTGTATCGACGGCAAGCGTGAAGGTTTCGACAGGCAAGACAAAGTCGTCGCCAGTCACAGTTATATTCGATTTTGCCCCGATCTGGATGTGATTGATTTTGAATTCGACCCTCGGATACGACTCCTGGTAGGATACGCTAGCTTGTAGGACGAACGTCTTATCAGACGCACACTCCGTATCCCATTCAAGTCCGTACGGGACCCTCTCGCACTATTACATTCGTGTGAGAATTTATATCAAGACTGAAATCATGCACATGCACATAGCAGGCGAATACAAGGGAAGAAAAGAAGGGACCGGAGAAGGACCAGCTAAGCCGACTTACAAGAACGTCGAGACCTCGGACGCCCCCTACGTAATTGTTCGGTGCCGTCACTCGGAACTTTGCGACTTCCTGGCCATCTGGGCCCGACACCGTGTATCCTGTCACCGTCCACGGCTGGTTGATAGTGTGTATCGACGATGGGTTGGGTATGCAAGAGGCGGCGGCCAAGAGGGGTGACCCGATCGAGGCTATGAGTGCTAAAGCGCGCATTCTGAAGATAAAGGGGGCTTGCGTCGAGAGTTCAAGTTTTTTACTTGTGGTAAGCGTAAGCTACAACAAGAGCTCTTCCTCCTTCGAGGTCTCTCTTTATATATACAGGATAAAAGTATATGGGTCCTCTACAATGTTCTAGATCCAGGGCCTCGGCAACAATGTGTCACCAGCCACGGATACGAGAGAATGAAAGGTAGGCTGCCTACATATTCAGCACTCGCCTAAAAAGCACTGTTCTTATTGGCTGGGACTATACTTGTATGCTGCCTTACCACCAACTGGCACGCACCAGCATCCTTCGTTCGTTTATAAGTGCCCCTTTATAGCGCATCTAATGCTTTTACGCGAGAGGGAATTGGTCTTGGCGGGTAAGAGAGATATGCAAGACTGAGGCGTGGATGCAAGAAGGATTCCCAATACGCGATACGCGTCGAGTCACAGCTCCATCAAATTGCTTGGCTAGCCGCAGTGGTGGACGGTGAATCGGGCCGCTTCATAGTTATGAAGTATCTAGCAAAGCAGGAGGGTTGCGCTTTATTGAGGACGAGCACTATAATGATAGTTTATGCTACGTTAATTTCAAAGTAGAATAGAGTTCTTTTTTGCCGGTGTCGTTACACACGCACATCGTGGGCGAAGCAGTAAAATTTATCTGTATAACATCGACAGTGTAGCTATCGAGAGAGTGGTTTAGCCTAAGCGACTCTACTTGATTTTTGGGATCCTATGGCTCGAATTAATCCGGCACTATCCCCGGCCTCCTTCGGAGATAAAGAGCAAGGCACGCTGTTTCTCACTTCGTTCATGAATATATTTTATAGTTCGCTGCATTTCGCACATAGTATCTCATGTGTGCTGAGCATATGTTATGCTGTACTGAATAACCGTTTTCGACTTAAATCAGATCGTCACTTTCGATTTCGCTGCTATTCGCTATGGCACATTCATCGCATTCTGACGATGCCTTAATTACGGGACAATCGCTACGGAAACGATTTTACACTGCGATCTTATCTAATTGCCGTGTGGAAAGATGACGTGAAAGTTTCTGTCTTTCCGGGTCAATGTGATATCGTAGAGTCTATTTTCAAATACTAGAGGTTCCAGTCATGAAAACATGCCCCAGCAATTCAGCAATCGTATCAATACCCAATGGAGTCGTCTAGTTCCCCGAGAGCTACTCCCGTCTTCTGTACATGGCATACGGCAGAATCGATTTGCAAATACCCGAGGACTAAGGGAATCGTTCTGTTCAAGAAAGGAGTTAAAGATCCCTGTAGACTCATCTGGAAGACAAGGTTCTGCTTATACATAGAAATGCGCTAAGAAACGCCTCGAGGATCACTTCTTTAGATCTTCACAAACCTAGCGGGAGATCTGACGATCTTGGCCAGCCTCCGTTAGATCAGTGCCTGCGAGATCTGGCTCGGCGGAATACCTTACTTGATGTAGGAACGAATATATGTAGTATATGTTGCCTGCAGTCTTACTGCTCTAGCATTCATCCCCCTTTCAAGAGATTTCACCTCAATTCTTTCTTTCTTCTCGGGCCCTTGTTATTCGATAATTGGACTTCTCGAGGGAGGCGCTCATACTTGTCATGCCGATTATCGTCGTATACCGTAGTACATGCTTCTATAATTACACTGCCCGGGGTCGTAATTAGATATCTTCGTTAGGAGCGTTTCTCAACTCAGCAGAGACAATCGGTTAGAAACTTGAAAGAGTCAAGGTCAATATTGGCCATCCGAGGTGGTGTTGACTCATTAGACATAGGATGCCAACCCGTCTATGGAACGGGCGTCAAAAAAGCCAAACCGCGCTCTCTCGAGAGTATGTCTACTAGAGATATCCGGTGTGCATAGCTGAGACTATCTCAGTGTCGTAGAGAGAACTTGAGAAGTATTAACATTGAACCCTAACCTCCTATTAGGAAGATGCCGGCCATAACCGATATCTCAGCTCTACCTCGGGCTAAGCTTCTGGCTTAGGCACTGCTGATTTCCTATTGCAGTATGAGATAGACTGAACATTCGGCTGTGTTATCCCTTGGTACTAGCACCCCTGTTAAATCGACTGTAAATCGACTGGATTGGACAGACGATGAAACTCTGAGACAACACGAAAATCTAGAGACGAACTCATCAATCTCTCGCCTTAGCGGGATGTATTATAACCTTCAAAGCGAAGACATTATCCGCGGGTCAAAATCAGCTCTTAACCTTAGTGCCAAGATGCAGTATGTTGTCGATTTCAAGATTTCGGAATCCGCTCAACATAGCACTATTATTGCCTCTTCACTCTCTAATATCTTGTATGAAGAAGATATCCAGTCCACCACCTAGACGAATTCCATCTAATTCCAGCTGTTTCAGCACCATCTAACCTCCTTGCAATAACAGAAAAGCTAAGCCATTACGTCTCGTTACCAGTCTATATGGACCTCTACCCCGTGTTTCTCACCTCACTTTTCTGACCGCTCGATCCCAACAAAATCAACTACTAAAAACAGCTCCGGTCATGACCATTTATACTTTCGGACATATCTCTAAACAGCATTCTATGGCCGGCTTTAGCGAATATAATAGGTAGTTCACAGCGAAACATCCCGACCTCTTCCGCCCCTTCCTCCCCTCTCCGCAAATCCCATCAAAGTCGGAACAAGCCGGGCCGTGCAGTATTACCCATCACATTCCAACAAACAAACATATCCAGAGCTCCCGGTACCTCATACGTAATACCTCCCAAGCCACGTGTTCAATGCAGCCATTCCCCAGGAATCGACCGCTCCACACCTTCCCACAGCGCCGGGACGCTAATCGTCCCGAGGAGGCGGATCGTGCGCACGTCACTCGTTTCAGAGGGGAGGGGGCTCCGAACTGGCAATTACAGGAACGGACAAACACATAGAACACATGGATGGGCCAACAAATGAAATCGAACTGAATACAAACTCGATTGTCCCTAACCTGGTCCTGGGCGAAGGGAGGGCAAAAAGAGGCGTTGGCAGTGCAGCTGCGACGGATAGGATATAAATACTCATGAATTAAGGCTGCTGTCATGGAGAGCACTGCATCATATGTTAACACCACTTCTACACACGTTGCCAACATGATTAGTCAATTAGAACATTTCAAGCGAGACGAAAACAAACTTCAAGTTCGGAGACTTGTGTCAAATTTATTTTGATTGACGTATTAAGTCCTTATCAGGGGTTGGGGGCAGATTTTATAAGGCCGTACTGACGCCATTCTTTTTTTGTGGGTGATCTTGATCGTCCTCACAACATGCCTTCTATCATACGCCATGCTTATGCCATGCCTCCAGACCCTTGCAGACATCTATATAGCTCTACCTCTAGGGGCCTCACACACATCATTCATTGATGAAACCGAAATCTTCGAGCTCGCAGAACTTGACATAGGAAGAGCCAAACATATCGCATCTCTCGTAATCTTCCGGCCAGCGAAGGCCTCTTTTTGATCTTGGGTGAAGTTTTGGTCGTCTCCAATAGCATGCGTCTTTCTGCCCTGGACTGGCATAATCTCCGAAAGCGAAGCACCCTCTTTCTTACTCGTATCGACGCTTCAAGTCATGTTATGCCGGTGATTTTGAAACCGGATTTTCCCATATGCCTAGCCCATCAGAACGCCCGCCTATTTAAACATCGCATAGAATAGAATTGGAGAAGGGATTTTCCGTCCGGATCGGTTAGAAACCATCGAGAGATTAATAAGTCGTAGCGAGGTGGAGAACCTGTATCAATTATACGCGTCAAATAGGCAGAGACGACAAATAGTCGCGCACCATGCGTGACAACGGATCGATGGGGATTGCTCCGTTACATGATGATAGCTGGTATGTCGACATTCGCCTTGATGCTCTTATGGGGAAGGACGCTTCCGCCGTTGACGTAAATTTCGTCGCCGATGGTCACATCATCGCCTAGCACAGTAACGTTCTCGAGACGCGCCCACTTGCCGACGCTGCTATTCCAGCCGACAATGGTGCTCTTGATCCAGGCGTGGTCCTTAATCTTAGAACCGGGTAAAATAGTGCAACGCTGAAGACGCACACCATCACCAATTACACAGTTCTTGCCGATGACCACATTGGGGCCGATGCGGCAGTTCTTGCCAATCTTGGCGGTTTCGTCAACCATGACATTTCCGCCATGAACATAGCTCTCGGACGGTGAAACGAGGAGCTTGGGGTTCTTCTTGGCTAGAGATGAAAGGTATAGGCAGGTGCCGGTCAAGAAATCCTTTGGCTGACCGACGTCCATCCAGAAGCCTTCCAGATCGAAGGAGTGCAGCTGGCCATCACGGACAATGGCAGGGAAAGTTTCCTGCTCGATCGATGTGGGGCGGTTCTTCTCGATACGGCTGAGGACGGAGGGATTAAGGATGTACAGACCAGCATTGATGCGGTTGCCGACGAACTCGACGGGCTTCTCAACGAAACGGTCGATACGAGAGGCATGGTTCGGCTTGTGGACAACAACACCATATTTAGAAGGCTCCTCGACCTTGGTAACGACAATCGTACCCTCTTCTCCGTGCGACTTGTGGAACTCGACTAGTTGCTTAAAAGGAAATTCGCAAGTGACATCGGAGTTGAGCACAAAAAAGGGCGAGTTATCTCTACCTAGAATCTCTTCTGCCAGCTTCAAGGGGCCCGCAGTGCCGAGCGGCTCGGGTTCTAGCGAGAAATGAATCTTGAGGCCAAGCTGATCCTCATACTATACGTGCGACAGTGAGTCAGCAATAGGGCGACAGGCAAGTTTTTAGATTGGTGCAAAGGCTGTCTCGGATGCTGACCTCTTTCAAGACACGTTCCATGATCTCGGGCCGATAGTTGACTGCAAGTACAACGTCGGTCACGCCAACAGCGGCAAGGGCCTCGATCTGATGCAGAATCATTGGCTTGTTGGCGAACTCGACAAGCGGCTTGGGCATTGTGAGGGTCTAGAATAGGAACAAAGTCGTTAGCCGCAGTTCTCGAGCCGAGGAAAACGGCGATTGCACCGCTCGAGGTCGAGGTCGAGGTTAGGCGAATGCTGGTTCACGTACCAAGGGCCGCAGGCGGGTGCCAAAGCCACCGACGAGAATGAGAGCTGTGCAGCGCATACATGGTCAGCAAACGTGCTACAGTACAACAGCGCGGGAACGCGCAGCTATTGACTTACCCTTCATGTTGAGATAGGTATCTTTTGTCAAGCGCTAAACGAGTGGCAGAGTGCTTTGACGCAGTGTATTGTCACGACGGTGGAGGAAGCCGTTGTGTGAGGCGGGAGTAATTTTGTCGAGGAAAGCGTTGGTGATGAAGATGGAAAGAAGGAATGAACGGCGCAGCCCAGGTGGCAGTAGGTATTATACCGCAAATATAAAATTTAGGCGAAATTGAGGAAGGTCCGGGGGGTATTAAAAGGAGATGAACTTTATCAATCCTAAAGCTGCTAAGCTCGTTGGTTGCTCGTTGGTGGGATGGTTCGCAGATGCGATGTCTCGATCAGACTGTACGTGCAATCGAGGCAGTGGATGGCCACCGTAGAATCAGAATGCTGCAGGAGGTATCGTAGCTGCAGCAAAGCAGAGTCTTCTTTCACGTAATGTTTGTTGCTAACTTGTTGGTATGTTTTGCATGTGCGGAGGTGAACTGGGAGACAGGAAGTTGTAATGGCGGTATTAGTAGCCCCCCCTTTGATTGCTAGCCTGACCGACACGAGATCATATGGGTTAGCAAATTACCTTCTTTAAACTATCCCTAAATTAGACTAGAGGGCTTGGCACGACGCTAACGAAGAGCGAATGCTGTGCTTCTGTTGCGCCGTAGTCGCAAGCACGGGCCACCTCTTTCCCCTTACCCTAGGCGTGCTGCGCCCCTGGTGCTGGCCAGGGCTGGGGGCTAGAGGGCCACTTTGTCAATTCTAGCCACAGCACCAGGCCCAGGCGTGACAAAAGAGGAAATTGAGCAAGGTCCTTCGGCCAATCATGTCTCTCGTCGCCGACAAAGTTATGTTACCTCTCCTTTCCGAGTAGCCCAATACCGTTCCGGCCAGCGGACACGAGGGTTAGCACAAGATGAGCATTCGACGCCCTTTCCGTATGCTGCTCAGTACTGTCTCGCCTACTGTGCACATACTGTACAATTTGTAGCGCAATAATATCCCTTGGGCAAAAGTGCAATCTGTCCAGACTCTTTCAGGAGTCGCTAGCTGGGGATATTTTCATCTCGTGACTGATTGAAACTCAAAAAGCTACGTGGTCTTGTGGTTTTAACGAATTCAACAGACAACGAATAAGCCCCCTTTCTTCACTAGTAGTGCAAGGTAACCAACGCTTTCAGATGTGCATCCCTTCGTCTCATAAGAATTCCTGCCCCCACTTCTGGCTGAGGTTTTTGGATTGGCCTTTTAGAACGCGGCTCGTGATGATAGAAATTCAAACAGCCTACTCTGTAACTCGCCCCCCACGACTTACACCACACTACTCCGTATATCCCACGTTCTTATCACATGAGGTGTTTAGTCCCCTGATGAGCGCGCCCCCGAAGACACGAGTATGCTGTATTTAGGTGTTTTGTCTCACTAAATATTACCGTTAGCGGGGCCGCGGCTATCCCCAGACATTCGAGGGACTGGGTTACAAGCCGGGGCATGTCAAGGGTAAGGCTTGCCTGAAGCAGCTTTTTGCGACCATGTGAGCAGACAATACGGTTTGTCTAGCAAACACGATAGAGCAAGCGACGCCGTGGGGCAAAATTCGCCTCGTCTTCAGAGTCTTTTTCTCTCGTCACGGGAAATGAAGCTGGTACCGCTGTGACGGCCAAGGCCCAGTCGGGAGTTGGTCCCGAATCACGATCTACCGGGCCAAAGCTTACCCCGGCCCCTCTGATCAGCCGCTTCGATAAGGTCTGGTGTTCTTCTTAGCATACCTGCCCGCAGCCTCTAGAAAATTGTGAGTATGAGTGTCGTAGACTAGGGGACAGCTAGCCGAGAAGTACGCAGTGAGATGCTCATGCCTGGGGCGAATGCGAAGACATTGCGTGGGAGGTACGTAGCTCAAGAAAATAGGCATAGCTGAGCTATACCTATTCGAACGACCGTTATTAAGTCAGTAGAGCGGAATCATTCTCCGGTATGGTCGCTTCACTCGTTGACGTAGAGTGGGTGTGCATTTGCCCACTGCTGGTGGTGGTGTTGGTGGTGTGGATGGGTGGGTTGATATTACGCATGCCTCGTCGGGTATAATGCACTGATATGCGGGTGTGTGGATGGATGGATGCAGGTCTGTGAACCTGTCACACCCGCAGCGCCAGGCACCAAAACCCCAGAACCCATCGGCATGGCACCACCCACACCACTTGCCCATCATGTGTGCTGTACCTACATGGGATCAGGAGGCCAGTCCAGCATTTAGTTCCCGGTGGCCCCTTTAAAGCCATTCCTTCTTCGCCGCTAGAAGATCTACAAATAGAATGGCAAGCCCAGTCACTTCGTGGCTGTCCGGACTCCCTACACAGACGGTATCACACATCACGTATATGGTGGTATATGGCGCGAGAACCTATGCCAAAGAGACGTGTGTACTTAGTATTTCAGTATCACTGTGCTATAGGTTTAAATCTTCATAAGCCGTTGGTCGTAAGTTCGTCATCATTGTCATCATCATAATAATCGTCATCTACCCTTGAGGGCAGCTCTTTATAAAAGACGCCTGTGAAGGAAGGAAATGGAAGAAGAAAGGAAGTCGACCTGGCTTCCTAGCCATAGACGTTCGTGGATCCTACTATAAGTTGCCTTGCTCGGTACGAGCTGTCTTTCTCTTCAAAGCAGTCTGCCGGCCTCCGACCGCTACTCCCGTTATAGCTTTGGTCTGGAGGCGATAATCCATGGTACGAACCCCTCTCTCTTTCTCTCTCTCTCTCCTCTGTGCCCTGAATGTGCCAGAGGAGTATAAAAACAAAAAAGGCCAGCAAGCCTGAGAATAATTCCATAAGCAGTGGAAAGAAGCACAAGTCCGAGCGGATAGGCGCAGTGGTTCTAATCTCATCGTCTTCACTCTTCCTCCGGGAAAAGCAGGCCAAATTCTAGGTCTCCGTGAGGAAAAGGCCAAAGGCTGTGCGTGTCGTGCGCACGATGCCAATAAAAAATGCTGTGAGCTCCGCTATGTAGCCAGGGGCCAAGGTTGGTGATCAACTCCAAAGGGCTGCCAATCAGACGTCTTGAAAATCACGTTCTAGAGAAATCCATCCTCGCGAACCGGCCTGGTTCTGAGGCTTTGCTAGGCTATCGGTATGAATCTCAAATCTGAGAAGAAGAGAAAATGGAAGGTCAGTTGAGACCAGGTGGGTCCCGGTGAGAAGGGGTACTAAAGGAGGGTGTTTGGGAGGTCTCATCGCCAAGCAGTCGTAAAGTCGTCGATTTATGTCGTAAGATCATGATTCATCGTTATTTTATGCAAGTTTTGTGTCCGTTTCTTCCGTCGGGCTATGCTGAATGGGGTATTTCGTGGGCTATGCCTGAGGAGTAAGCTGTGAAGCTTCACCACGTGTATATCTCAAAATCGGGCGCCTCATGTCTGGTTCGTTACTCTCATCCTCGCTATTGCTCCGTTTTGATCCGCTAACGCGGGGAAACATCCAGTAGTAAGACTAGAAGGGCTTCCAGGTTCGTGAGAGCAGATCTTCACTCTTCCCTCACTCGAAGGACACAGTGGAGCTGCTGCTCGAATGTCCAGACCTATGGCGGCTTTCTCGGTGGCTATGGCCATGGCCGGTTGAGGCATGGCGAGACTTTTTGCGCCTGGTGGAATCATTGGCCGGAAGACCCTGGACAATGCCGTTACGGGCAAGCATGCCCCCGTTCACGGAAAAGTTCCGGCACACCATGAAGGCTCTCATGGCTGCATTTTCCTGGGCCAGGGAGTTCGATTCATATGCAAGATCTGTCTGGTACTCGCGGCCATTAACTAGAACGAGGCAGGTGTAGCCACCCGTATCCCTATAACACTCGTACGAAGGGTCCTGCCACCCACGGCGTCGGCATAGACCTATCGGATGCCCAGTCAGCTACTGATCCCAGACACCTGTTCATTCGATGACGGGCCCTGTCGACGCATAAAAAACACAGCCCTGGCGATGCAAAGGAGATCTAGGGTACCGTGCATGCATGACAGCCCAACAGAAAAAGTCCTGACGCAAGACGAGCCGCAGAGCCCGGCCCACGTCCTTGCAGAAATCGCGGGCTGGTGTAATTGTTGCAAGGCAGAAGCCTAGGCAAGACACCCAGTCTATTGCAGCAGAAACACGATGGCAAGCTGCACGTGCCGATGATACAGGGGGGTTGCTTGCTCACGTGTGTGAGACGACGAACTCCCGCCTTTCAGCCCCACCACCATGGCATCGCCATGAATACTCCATGTTTTGTATGGATATGAAGAGAGGACCGGTGTAGAGCGGAGCGAAGAACTTACTCTCCAGATACTGCATGTAATAGCCTGCCATGGTGCTGACCGGTGCCCGGGACGTTTTCCGTATCGACCCGAACAGAATACAATCCTCAATATTAGGTAGGAAAACCCCACACACCAACGGAAGCCGAGCGGATGCGTGTCGTTCCAGGGGGGTGACAGAGCTGCGGGAGGAGACGTGGTATAGGAGGTGGTTTGGACACTCGTGGAGTATGCAGTTGAGCCCAACCGTGGGGAAGGGGGACGCGGGCAGCGATGGAGGAGAGCGTCTAGAAGGGTAAGGCGCCAGCGGGCGAAGATGGACGAGTCTGTACTACGAAGCGGAGGTGTGCTGTGGTCGTGTTGAGGAAGGAGGTTATGCTACGTATTCAGGGCTGCGGTGCAGAAAGACGAGCCATCGACGGCGAGACATGTGTGCTTTATTGCAGAAATGAGCTGTTGGTGCGGGGCAGGGATATCAAGACGGAACGAAAGCAACAAGACAAAATAGGAACGTGTTTGGAAAAGGATAGGTGCCATGGACGCAAGCACTGATGCGGCTCTCAAGAGTGTGACCCCATCCTGATGTGCTGGCGCGAGTCGTTGCCATTTGATAAAACGACCAGAGACTAGGCATCTCCCCACTACACATGGGGTGTGCATCCCTAAAAGTCGATCATCTCTGCCAGTTAGTGTAGATAAGTCTCTGGATCCTCCCAGGACCGCGCTGTAGTACCGCCGTTCGCCTCCGTTCGACTGACATTTCATACCCTGTCTGACGCGCGCACCGGGGTGAGAGGATGGGAGGACCGCTGGGTAAAGGAGACGCCGGCGTCTGCAAAGGGCGACGAGCAGGCACAGTGGAGTGGCAAAATGGAACTGGAACCGATTCTGCGGCCACAACACGTCCTCGGCGGGACTACGAGGGGGGAACATACAACGAAATTAAACAGTAATATGGTACTTGTTGCGTGTGGACGGGACAGCGGGACATCATCAACACTCGTCTAGCTGTAGTGGCATGTAGCATGTGTGCCCACCAGGCCGGCGGCCACTCAGGTCTCGCCGTCCGGACGCAGTGAGGAACCGACAAGAGGGATGTGCCTGGTTCGTGGCCGGGAGGTACATGGGCAGAAAAAACGAGACGAGAGACGAGACGAGACGTTGAATCGTATCTGGGCGATTTCGATGGTGACTAGCGCAGCAGCACCAGCAGCAGCACCCGCAGCACCAGCGGCGGCGGCGGCGGCGGCAGCAAGCAAGCAACCTTGAAGCAAGCACGCCGGAGACACAGCGATGTTACTAGTGTAAGTGGAGGGGGAGAGGCCCGATCGAAACCGTCGAAATACCAGGCTTGGCCAACGGCGGCACTAACGATACCTAGCGAGGTACATGCAGGTTCTTCTGTCATGCCACCAAGATGCCGGTCTGTGACCGCGGTCGCATGTATACCCTGTGTAAGGGCCTTGTACATCGCAACATCTTGGCGAGCGGCGAGAAAGCAACACGGTCATGACGGCGCGACCAGCAGCGGCCGTCGTATTCTTCATTCTCGCGAGTCCGCTGCGCCGCCAGGCCCATCTCGCGGGCTTGCCCGGCGTTGGCTCGCGAAAGACAACAGTAACACGTTGTAGATACGAAAGCACGTAGTAGACAGTGGGCCAACCGTCTGTGAGCGATTTGCGTGCAAGTACCGGTTCACGTACTGCAACTCCGGCGTAAGCAGATGAGGCAAGCAGACAAATCAAGCATTAGTGGTATCGGCCTAAAATACTGTGAAAATAGAGCCAGGACGACGACCGGGTCATCATGTAATGTGCGGTGACGCAGTGCAGGCGAGCTCTCCCTCTTCATACGTGCAATAATATAATAGAGCTAGGTTCCCTCTTAGCATGAAGCAGACGGTCATCAGCGTGTGGCGGCTGTACATCTGGCCGTGTGCGGTAACGTACTCCGCCTGAGGAGGCAGGTAGTATGCAGGCGGGCATTTGATCGATTTTTATTTTTTTTGTTTATTTATTTTGGTTTGCGATTTATTTATTTAGTAGAACGAATATTTGTTTGTTTGTTTTGTATTTCTTTTGGTTATACCGGGCCGCCAACGTAGGTTGTCTTGGACTTGCTTCGCACAGCCATTAGCCAAACAAAACGCAGGACGATGGGATACAGGCCGTATCATGTATAATGGCATGACTGACAGGCCATTTCACAGTTCACTCACTGGCAGGTATCTCAGCCGATTGCATCGTGGAAGGACGAGCTGCACCGTCCAAGCCGTTCGAGTGAAGCCCAGCCAAGTGCAGACAAGCCAGGTGCAAGCCAAATCCCTAAACTCCTTTAATTCCCCCATCCCTACTTACCCAGTACAACATAATTAGTAGGTTGAGATACATGGTACACTCTACAGTCGGTGAACAGAAATGAGCGACGAGGTGCATGAACACACTGGAGGGGCTAGCCAGTGCCTAGCTGGGGGAACCCCGGTCCCCGTCCCAACCTGGTCAACCTGGCCGGTGGCCCAGACGGCTATTGGGAGAGGCACTGGAACCCTGCGAGACCCGAGAGGAGCCACCAGGAGGTCTATGGGCAATTGGCCAATGGGCGGCGGCCGTGGTGCAGAACGACGAGGCCACTAGCCAGAGACCAGACGCTTAACACCTCATGCAATGATGAGTTGGCATCGCCGCTGGATATTAAATCAAGATGGGCCGAGTCTGGACGGTGTACGGGTACCGGCCACGACCGCCGTCGCCCACGCGGTCCAGAGGTACTGCTACCACCGGCAACCTGCGAGACGCGAGACCTGCACCACCACCAGTTGCACCTGGGCGAATTAGCCGCCTTCATGATGACGAGAACTTTGACCGAAAACGACGAGCACGCCGTCGTATTTGCTGGAATCGAACGGGGCGGGACGCCGAAGGTGGCCGCTGCGCTCCATGTCCTCGTCCATATTCATCTTCATGACATTTGCCATAGATGCATTGTGGCTTTTCGGGCCCTTGGCTGGTTACGCGCGGAGCCGTACTTCGTAGATGGGATGCTCATTCACGCTCGCTCTCCCTATCTCTATCTGTGCATGTGTGTTTCTGTTGCTGCTGCGACTGCTGCTGCTGCTGCTGCTGTTAGCCCCTCGTCACTCTGCTCATTTGTAGATAGTACCAATAATTCTGTCCTTTCTGCCCTTGTTGATCATTGGCTGGGTTTCTCATGCATAGCATTCAATATTCAAAATCAAAATGTTGTGATGTACAAAGTATACGCAACCTGCCTACGCAGAAACGAGGTACAGACTAAACTAAACGACCGCTGGACTTGGGTAGGCCTGGATAAGTAGTACAGCACCCCAATCGTGGAAACGCGAGGAGCTGATTCGTCCAATTTGTCACTAGCCCCTCCAGGGAATAAGACACGCGAGGACGAGCGGCAAAAGAAGGAAGAGCCTACATCTGTCATGCTAAATTTGCTAGGTAGGGAAAGAGTTAGGTAAATGAACAGGAAGGTGTTAAGGAAGATAAAACCGGGATACTGCATATGTCGCCTCCGATCTTGGATGTTTTCGGTGCTGGATATGTACTTACAATGGAAAGTGCAGCTTGGCCACAGTGTATCTCTAGGTACCGGGCTTGACAAAGCTTGCGCCAGATCAACAGATGATATGGAGCGTTCAATGCTGATACTGATGCTGCCGTATGGCGGCGGCTAGCCATGATGACACAAGCACTACCGGCTCCTCACTTCTTACATCATGGATCAAAATAAATCATACGTGAGAGCAAGGTAACAGTCAATGATTATGACTAATTTGTTCGCCTTCGCTGTTTCGGCCATATATTACTGTCACCTTGAATATAGCTTCTAACAAGCACGACAGGGTGTGGTTGCGGTATGAGCATCCAATTCAAAGGAATCATGACTACAGGGTGACCCCAGAGATTTAGCCGATCTATTGGAATTGTTCGACTTGATCTTCTAGAAACTATGCCAAACATACCCCTATGTATACCCCCTTACTATGAACGTAGTATAGCGGCATGTGTGTGCATAGGGGGAAACGCTAGGGGCAGTAATAACAGTACATACGCAGATAACTGTATATAAATTCGGAAAAGACAAGAAGCAGTAAAGCGCCTGCAATCTAGGCTTCTTATTATGCGGCCGCTGAGACTAGTCTCACAAACAAGCCGAGGGGTTGTATCATACCGACGTTTTCGAGGCCTGCTGTTTGTCACATAGCCTTCATGGAAGTCGAGATTTACCCTGTCAGAGTGCCATCGCCCGAGTCCTAAAGATCCAGAAGCGTAAGAAAGTATACAGACATGCGCTAACAAGCCCTCGCTGTTCTTAGGATGTAACGTGATCGTCTGTTATCATCGCCGGCCATACATGACGCCCGACATACTGGAGATTCCGCCGAGGCAAATCATGATATCATCTCCGCTCTGCTAGCTGCTGTTTTATTAAGCGGCTGGGGCCATTCTGGACGATTCGGTATAAACGGTGGCTAATTTTTGATACCGCATGTCTCTATGTTGCCACCACCGAGCAGGGCGGTCACGTCGCGCACGTAGCCGTGTAGATTCATACATATTGGCATAAGATTTGAAGAAGTCAGATACTACACTCGTAGTAGGTGATAGATCATAGTTCACTCGAGAGGAATGTTTCTCGTCCTGTGTCGGTTCTGATTTTTAGCATGGCCAACTTAACAGGCCGTCCAAGCATCCTACCCATGCTCTGAGCTTTACTGGCACTGAAAGAAGCCAGGGAGACAAGATCAACACCACAATATTTAATCGAGACTAAAGCCAACGCTCTCGGTATTTACTTCCCTGTCTCCTGACAGCTAGATGTATTGTTCGAGAGTTCATAAAAAATACAGATCTCTGATCATGGTCTTGTAGTACAACAGCTGACACAAAATCCACGCGGAGGGCTACATGCGGGCAAGCAGGGTTAGTCGATGTCACTCTTCGGTTGTTCTTTTTACATCAATGGCTTATTTCTTTCTAGAATGAACCGTGGCCGCACATCATGCGGCCCCCATGGAGATTGCCACGTCAAAGAGGGTGTTGTGCTCCGATTGCAATAGATGTTGGATCTTTCCTGCAACATCATGGTAATGACAAGCCAACATAATGCACTACAAGTTAGCCTACAACGATTTTACGATTATGTTTGCCTAAGAATCGATATACGAAGTAGATTTTACGAGAAAATGCTTAATAGCTGGCCGATAATAGAATCAGAAACAAATACAGGCTGGCAGTATAATAACCAATGTCAATACCTAGTCCACACATGCACAATACCAACTACAGGAAAAAATTTTCTCTAATATATTAGTTTGGACCCCAGGCTGGTCGCGGTGAACCGGGCTTCTTCGAGTATCTCCTCGCCCCGCAGGTCTGCGGTAGTTCGCAATTGACTACCAGGGGAGGCCTAGAATCATGCCGTGCGACAGCATGAGATGTGGAGAAACCTGAGGGCCGGTATAATTCTGTGAAATAGCTGTCCCAGGGCCAGGCGAGTGACTTTTAGCACCTTTCTGCAGAACCCGAGCGAATCGACGTGTTGACTCAAAGCCGCATGTAGCGTCCAGAGGGCTTAGCTACGAGATGCGGCGGAACCCGCTGGAATCGCATAGAGGACTCTCATGCCGTGTGGTTCTAGATCTGTAACTGTGAAACTATGTCCCTAGAAAGTACATAAACCTGCTATGTGAATTTGCTACAGCCAGCAACTGACTCCCATGCATCGTCCTGGATAAGCATGTCCCAGCCTGAGGCGTCTGAGGGACATGTTCTACGGCAACGGATAGCTCGATCCGGGCCTAATCGTATTAGAAACCTGTTATGTTTGCTCTAATTCCGAGCCCAGTGAGTCATTGTACGCCAGCATGGACGGACCGAAGTGTGTTTATACTGGCTTGGCGCGTTGTCCTGTATGGCCTAATATGCGGCCATGGGCGGGTCAATGCTTTTCAAAATCCCGGCTTGGAGGAGAAGTATGACATGGTGTCTCTTCGTTTGCTTTCAGGAATAACGTAAACAGGATCAATTGGGTTGACTCTATCCTCTTCGTTATACACCTGTGCTCGGTCAAGATAGGGTAGAACCTCATATGCCCAAGAGGTCATCCCGTCCTCGTCTGGTGATAATATACGGGTAACATGCTGTGCTGATGAAAGGCCACTGAGTACATAACAAGTATGGTACGCATCTGAGGACCTATTTTCATAAATTTAGCTTTCACCTCAAATTGGGAAGAGACATTTACGCACTGGTACGGCTTATCTCTCATACCACCTCGATCCGTCTGGTCTTGTCCGCAAGTGAGGATGTAACGAATGAGCCCCTCGCGAGAATACAGAGTATCGATATTAGAAGAGGGGGATTGAATGCTAGTTTCAACTGCTGCTCCGTCGATAGCAGCCCCTATCAGGGGCCAGCATCCCCCAACCCAGTGACTGTAACAGCCGTCAACGAGTTTATTGGTACGTCCGCTTATACCGCCCTCGGGGGCATATTGGCGTGATGAGAGCCAAGAGATAAGTCGTGGCATATCGAGATACCTAGTTTCGAATGTAAGTCCCCATGATTTATCAAATATGCCGGCAGCCTGGGTGGATTGAGGACTGAGCAAACAAACCTAGGAAAGATGCGATGTGGAGCGTCAAGCACTGCAAGGCACCCCAGGCCACAGAATGCAAATGCACCGTGGGCCTCAGCGTCTGGCATTGCCGAAATGCCGCCCTCGAAAGTTTGACCTGCACGATCAGTATGCACGCCCAATCTTGGAGGTCTGGTTCCTAGATGGCTTACAACGTCTCACATAGTCCGCTAAGCCAGTCAAAAGATTCGGACGCTCCGCCACAGATGAGTGGGAATCGCCTGGTAAATCAAGGGGTAGCTTTAGTATTGTAATCAAGACAGCAGCGCAATAAGCACCCCTAGAATCGCGGTCAGAGGTTACGCAGTTGGCCAGGAAGACACAAGACCTGCCTGACATCGACCTCCCCTCCCAATGCTACACGAAAACCCCCGTCCGGCTGCTTCAGCGCGCATAGCCATTTCCACAATGCTCGTCGGTCGATGACTTCATATGCAGACTCTCCACCTACGATTGCCAGCGCCAGCACCATGGCGTATGTGGTTGCTAGGTGAGATTCTTGACCAAACCCTCCCCCGAAGCCACCACCCTCGTTCTGCATCGAGCGCGCTGTTGCTACAAGGCCCTTGCGATGTTTCGAAACGTCGGCTCCCAGGAGGGCCAGACCATTTAAGCACCAATAGAACATCCAGGGCCTGCTGGCATCAAGGGATTTGTATGGAGAGGGAAGATTCCCCAACTGTTTCTCTAAGAATCGAATATGCCGCTCCCGGTCGAGCGATGGAACTCCATGATTGTTGACGGCTACGGGCTCCTGCTTGCCTGTCATGAACGCTCTACAATTCCTCTCGACGCTGTCCTGCCGCTTAGACGTGTCGGAGACAAGCGAGTCCCGGATCGGAGGCCTGTTAGTGAAAAGGTCCGGGATCGGGGGTCCTCGACGGGACTCTTGAGATGAAGAAGAGTCGGCCATCCCGCTCTCTCGATGAGATGCCGCGTTATGTGCCAGTGTACCGCGCCTTCTATGTATCTTGGTTCGTTGCCGGACTCGGGCCAGACTAGTTTTGATGGGCATGGGAGCCGCGGCGCGTGTGAGTGTGTACGGAGTACCTACCCGGCTAGTTTGCCGTCTCGACCGGATGCATGCGGCTAGAACGAAGTTCCAAGAGCAGACAAGGCGACATCAAGCTTTTGTGGGCTTCGTTGGTGACAGATGCTGCTGGCGGTATGGATTAAGTTCAACACTGACGTACTAGATAGCTTGCCCAGTCTGTTCCTATTTATTGTGTCCGATGCTGGTGTCAGGTTTTAAAATCGAGGGTAGAAGTGTTGTTTCTGGATGTACGTACAGTACATACAGTACCTATCTTTTGGCGCTGAGCCAGCGTGGCTACGTATTACATAAGGTGTCCAGACAGCCGGCAAAGCTCCGGCAAAACCTGTTGGCCTGGTAAGGCGCTTAGCTCAGTGCCGTGACTTCCCAATACCAGGCCAAATAGCAGACATATAGTTTTAAAAAAGCAACCCCCTTTTAACAGATGTTCCCAATTAGACCTCAATGGGCTAATGGTAAAAAAGTCGGCAGACAAACTCCCAAAGGGGTTTTCTGGTCGAAGCGGGGCACGCAAATTGCAACAGGTTCGGACATCCATGACACAAGCAGCCAGATGGTCGAGCGCCCGGCTTCGATTCTTTTTTTTTTCTTCTGGACTTCTATTATGAGTATCTATCTAAATAAACCCATTTATTTTATGATTATCATAAAGTAACTCACAAACAACCTACATATTCTGAGCCAAGCTCTGCAATACCTACGAAGTAGATCCCGTTGAATGAGATATGAACATGCTTGCTAGATCATATCAATCACAGCTCCAGGCGATGTTAATTTGAGCAGAAGCTATGACTCGCGGAATGCCTCATCATCATCGGCTGAGGCTCATGTTGAATCTGCGCTTTGAATCTACGCTGTTATTTGCTGGCCGATGAAAGGCTTACAGACTTTGAAAGTCTTGTGGTGCGAAGGGAGCACGTTATGAGATCTACTTATACAACGGTTCGATATCAGCCCTGGGGATGGAGCATCAGCTTGGGCTAGTGCCTGTGGCCAGTATGTACAATACGAAATAGGAATGAACGCATATGTCAGGCTAGGTATGGCGGCTCTGGTACCCCAGATCTGAATTCTCACGACGCTCCATTCGACATGGCCATTTCAAAATTCCATTAATTGACCATGTGCCCAATTACTCTGCTAACTACGCTGTCTCAAAGCTGCGCCTCCGAATGCGGGGGATTTGCGTTGAGACTCCACAATAATCGCAGACAAAAACCCGTAGCACAAAGACAACGGAGACGACAATAACACATACCAGTTACATAGTTCCGGTACCCTGCATTTCATGATGTGTGGCTTTAGAATTAAGGTGGCTAAATACCTCAAGAACTGGTAGATGGAAGTCTTATCAAGAGCTACCACGTTCTACGATGGTACGATAGCTTACTAAATGGGTGGACTTGGTCACACCCTTCTTATCTGTTCTGTGCCAATAGGAGGATGAGAGAATGGCACAAGGTTTTCGATAACCAGCACCTCAGATACGCAGTTTTTATTGATGAGTTGTTATAACTGTTCATAAACTACTACATTTTTTCATTGCTCGTTGCGTACTCCGTAAAGGACTGAGTCATTGAGCGAGCTAGTGGCCTGTTACTATTAGACAGATGGGCATCCCGCTCTGACAGACTTATGTATTAACGCCTACCGATCTCCGCCTGGTCGGGGTTGCGCAATTAAGTAACCTAACGCTTGTTCCACAAACGTATGAGTGCTTTTCTTAATTGGTAGGCAGACTTAGGAGTTCCATTCCACCAACCCATATGATCTCTAAAAGTGGACACCTCTATACGTTGAAATAGGTGGGTATATTATTGCAAAGCCTTCTCCGTAGTGGTGGTCATCCCCAGCCGTAGCAATCGGATCAAAATTGGGGAAGCCCAACAACAAGAGAAATTCAGCCACGAAGCACTATATATCCGTGGGTACGGATCAATCATCTATGCTGGAATTGAGGACCTTATGCAAAATAGAGCAGGTGGTAACTAATCGCATATGGGCGTTTAAGTGTGAGTAGGTAATGTGAAGAGCGGATCAAGACTACCTACGTCCTACGTACGATGTCTACGGACTAGGTACATGACCTATGTAGGTAGCAGAATGATACATACGTAGCACTTCGGTGCGTTACACATATGCAAGAAGGAGGCACTATTTAAAAAGAAGCTAGACTTTCCAGTCAGCCAAGATAGTTCATCGCCAATGCCGTGAATCTTGTCTCTCCCCTTCTTCGATTTCAATTTGTGTGAATAGTTGGCTTACTCTCAATCAGAGGGACGAGGGTGTGTCTATTGTCTCGAATTGCAATAGGCGGGCATGCCTTCATACATTTGCTATTGTTGTGGGGTAAATGAACAGACTTCGAGATGCATCAGTCAAAGGCAAACGAGATCGCAACTCGGTGTGGGCAGCTGAGATCATTTTATGTGAAGATAGGGTTGGTGACAGCGAAGTACGTTGTATTGGGGGCAAACAAACATGACGTGACGTGACATGGCGACGAGCCCGAGTGAGGGCCAATAGGTATGTTTGTCGATGCACCTACACTACGCATGCACACCATTTCGTATCTCGCCATCTCTTGCAGAGATTCAAGAGACCTGCCGTGCTGACCAGCAGCCGGGGTAATCATGCACAGTGAGGCGTTTTATAAGACACGGCTAAGGAACTTCAAACCCTTATGGAGGGAGGTACGGATGTACTTTGTACGCTGCGCTTGCATCTTCTGGCCGGCCTTGTAACGAGACCTTGCCTATCTGGGGCGCCGCGGATGCACGGGTATCTCCTCATGTAGTGTACGACATACCTACTCGCACAAGATGCCGTTTTTGAAGCTTTGTGCATACCGTATGGCTGCTTTGCGTACATCCGCACAGGGAAGGAGCCGAGTTTCGCTTCATATGGTACTCTAGCCGTCTTTCATCGTGTTACGAGCAGATCGTAGCCTCTCACTTCAAAAAAAAAAAAAAAAAGACACGCCATATACCAGTGATGCTGGCGTACAAAATAATTATGGTTCGCAACCAGCCTTTGTTGCACCACACATAGTACTACTAGTATTTCTCCTCTTTTATCGATGTCTAGTGTGCGTTGAGTGCGGCGTTTATGGAGAAGTCACCGGTTCTGAAGTATCTGCCACGATCCCAATTCGATGATCCGATGGTTTCATTACTCCGTACGAAGTATCTTGTCCACAGCCCCCAAGTCAGTTACGTTATGTGCACCAATCGCGTTTGAACGAGGATCGCCCTTGGCAGACCCCTTGATCCGCGTCCAACCCTCTGATTTACTTCGTGTACACTGAACGCTTACCTACAAGCGGTAACGAGTTCATTCTACTATGGGAGTACCGAAACGCTGAGTTAACCCCTGATCTCTATTCACTATACAGTCTACCTATACTACATCAGCCGAATAGGTAGTTAAAGCCTGCAATCTACAAATAGTTTAAATAGTCAGCGATGTAGCTAAAGTAGTGCAGTCCACAAGATAGCGTTGGCGTGGGGAGTAGGGGCAAATCCGCACGACAGTTGACAACCCCGCTAATCATTAAGGTTGGAAGTGGAAGACCACCTAACCCGACCTACCTTACCCTTAGCAGTCGTGGGTAATAGCTGGTTGCGCTAGAGACGAGACGAGACGCGCGCGCAAAAAGCGTTGATTCAAATCTGCCAACCATTGATTGGTGTCTCCGCCTGGACCGACCTGGAGACAAAGTACCGCGTACAGTGTCCGATGGCTGATCAGACTCATCGACGCGGCTACGGCTTGGTCCGGGACGCTGGCAGGTGGCACTTGAAGGGCAAGCCGCGGCTTCTGGTTGGCCTGGCCTGGGAGCATGACTGCACTAAACTCCAACGCCTGAGCAGAACTGAGTGTCTGCCAACCAGCCTCCGCATACAGGGTTACGGGGTGGTCCCCTGCCTGCACCACCCTGCTGTCTCGCCCAGCCCCACGATGCCGGCTTGAGTGGACAGATGCTGGAGACAGTGGGCTGGGAGAGGGCTGTCTATTGGGCAGAGCGCAGGAGCTATGCAGCAACGTGCAGCAACATGCAGCTTGCAGGTGGGACTGCGACGCCAGCAAATGCGCTTCTCACCGCCAGTTTCCCGTCTGTCCTCGCACAAGTGACTGCCTCTGTGGTTCAGGCCCATCGCCCGCCGGACACGCCCCTTCCTCCCCTAAGGCTCTCATCCTACCCTCGATCTCACTCGACCAGAGCTACACAATCTCACCTCCTCCACATCCAACTCTCCCTTCTCCCACATCCAGGTCGAGAGGAATCGCAACGAAAGAGCGGTGTCCCCTCTTGCAAGCTCATAATACTAGCGGCAGTCTCCAATCCTCCCGCTCAACGTTCCTCTCTCTCCTTGCTTCCTGACTGACGACAATGACCCTCGAATTCAATGCCGCGGGGGGAGATGCTATGCCGGACATGACGACTTCATTCGACCACAGGGACCGTTATCCGTACACCACCACCACTCGGACCGCCAATCCCGCCATATCGGCCACTGCCATGCCTCCCAGTCGGCACCCTAACCCCTGGGCCATGGGACTGGATATGGCGGCCGCCGCTGCTGCTGCGAACCAGAACAGCCAGAACACCACGCCGAGCAATGTGTCGAGTGCGTCTTCACCAGGCGAGTCTCCTCACTCGCAGCACTCGCACGTACATTCGCACTCGCACTCGCAGACGCAGTCGCCTACACAAGTAAACTCCAGTCCCCTGCAACAGTCGCCATATCAAAGTGCTGTAACGCAGGCGGGCCCGGCCACCGCGCTTCTGACCGACTGGACTCTACTTCAGCACCAGCAGCAGCACCCACCGGTGCAGGATCTGTCTCATTTCATCCAGGAGGGTGCTCTGATATCATTCCCGTTCAGTGGCGGCTTTCAGCCGAGTGCAATTGAGTATCTGCCAGCGGCCACGCAGGCAGCCTTGGAGCCCGGACTTCCTATGGATCAGAGTTTCAATAACGTATCGCCTATAGAAGACGGCCGCGCGATGCAGCAGCAGTGGGATGGGGGGATGAGCATGGGGAATTGGCAAGACTTTGGTACATCGCTGCAGTTTCCTGCAGATGGTCTCCCCAGGTTTCCGAACAGTATGGGCAGCCAATCGCCCACGGGCACTTATCTGGAAGTTCTATCCCTGCCAGGATCAAGCGAGAATGGCTGGTCTCAAGTTGATATGTACCATGGTTACGACGCATACCAGCAGACACAAGCTCAGGCTTCGGCTCAAAATCCGGCCGCAATATTCAACCCTAGCCAGACTCTTCACTTGCGTACCAGCTCCGATACTTCGCATTCAGATGGTCCTCGCCAACCTGTCGACTTTAGCAGCAGCTATGAAGATATTTCGTTTGGCTATTCTCCATTCTCACCCGATTCCGACACATATTCGGACCCCTCCAACCATCGCAATTGCTTCCATAGCGAAACATCACACTCGCATGAGATTGTCAGCCCTGCTGCCGCCGTCGCTCCTGTAACGATCAAGGCAGCGACGAGCTCGACCCGCCCTACTCATGCAAGTGGTTCGGGCGTTGCGTCGCCCCCTCATAACAATGGCGCTCGCAGAAACTCGGGCCCCAAGAAGAGTCCGATAGCCAAGTCTACTAAGTCTGTCATCAGGCGCACTTCTAATGGAAAGAAAGATGGGACCGTGGAGAAGAAGGTTGGGCGGAGAAAGGGCCCGTTGCTCCCAGAACAGCGCAAGCAAGCCAGCGAGATCAGGAAGCTCCGAGCTTGTCTCCGGTGTAAATTCCTCAAGAAGACTTGCGACAAGGGGGAGCCTTGCGGTGGTTGTCAGCCGTCACACGCTCGCCTATGGCAAGTGCCGTGTACTCGAATTGATATCAAAGACATCGGCTATTTCATGAAGGATTGGAAAGCTGACTATGAGCGGCATCTTGGCCGCGGTGTTTCAGTCTACAACGTAAAAGGTTTTGCTCAGAAAGAAACATTGATGTGGATCACCCACGGGTATGGCTTCTGCCTACCCGTTTACGTCCGCGAGGTTTTCGTGGCCGATGATAGTTGCTTCCAAGTCGATTGGGTAGAATCGTACCAAACTGACCAGGAGCCTATCGAATTTGAGCTGAAGACTGAGAAGCTTGACGTTGGTGAACAAGGTATCAACATGGAGGCACTCGCCGAATATCTTGACAAACACATCGAAAGTGGATTCGAGAATTTCATCGATGATCATTTCGAAGGCACCCCATTCCTTACGGAGATATTCAAGACGGCATATCGGTTTTACAACAAAGAGAAGTCACCGGTTATTCGCAAGGCTCTGAAGCTTGTCTTGGCATATAACTTGACAATGCACATTACACTGGTTGAACAGCAAGGTTCCGAACAGACATTGGAGGGACAGATTGATGACGAAGACTCGAAATACTACGGCAAATATGTCGCTCCTGTGATGATCAATTTCCAGATCAAATGCGCAATGGCTGATATGTGGCGCGAGCTCCAGAAAGATATTCTTGAAGAGCTTTCGGCTCTGTATTCGAGCGTTTACAGTGGGGATCGCCTCAAAAACTGGCCAACTATCTTCATGCTTGCCTGTATTCTTTTGGCTGTATGGGAAGAGATGCAATTTGATTGCCATTATCGAGTTCCTGACCCAGTTGCGGTGGAAAAATTCTGCTCCGACATGGAATCAACCCCTGTTGGTGTCATCACCGGTCTTTTCCACGCCATTTCCCAGAAGCTCCCAGCATTGATTGACTGGGACACGCAGCGACACGGTCACGTCTTGAACAATAACCCCGCTGTTTGTGAAGCTATGACAGAAGTGCGACAACACGTTTTGAAACATGGTATGTGTGCGCATCGCTAGGGAGCCGCTATCAGCTAACGAGTGAACAGAATCCTATCTCCGATCGAGGAATACGTCAAAGTTTGATAGATACGACTTTGACTCATTGGCGAACAAATTCCTCTCTAAGTTGGTTATCAAGTCTAATTGAGACCAACGATATATCTGATCGGGATTCTCATGCTCAAGGCGACACTTTCCTTTGTTTTCGTCGTTGTTATTTTTCCGTATGTGCAATTGCTCGATACATTTAGCGACGGCGTTATCTGTGGGCACCCATCATTTCATGACGACTACCATACGACTGTCGATTCAACGCACTTATCCTTAAACTTGGCATCTTCGCCTCCTGCTTGGTCACCTTTGACCCATACGACGTTTTGGAACCCTACCATTCACGACTGCAAGCGAGATGAACGCAATGTTGCTCCGAATTTATGAACACTTTAACGGCCCATTCAACGACTGCATGAATTGGAATTTCTACCAAATATTTTGATACACCGCGCAAGCGCGAAAAAATTAAGTTTTGCTTATGATGGATTGACGGATTATGATCTGATCACTGCTATGGGATGAGAAACATATACGCTGGCGGACGAGCTTTAAAATGCATAGAGTAAACAGAACCTGTTCGGGATTTTTTTTTCGGCAGACAGCTCAGGGATGGTCCGGATGACTTTGATGAAGTAGGCTTGGATTGCTGGGCATGGTCAGTTGGTGATTTGGTTTTTGTGGTAGAGAAAGTTCTCTAATTGATACCTCGTTTCGCTCTGTCCAGCATGTCGGCTGAGACGACCTACATACTTCGTACAAAGAGATATAATCGAATTAGGCAAATGGTTAGCAGCAAAAAATGCATGGATCATGCGCCGGATACCGGTACTGTGCCACCTGGTGACATATGCACTGGTCGTTTTTCGTGGATGGTTGGATCCTGCGACACATGCACTTTGCAATGCACACGCGTGAGATACTGCAACCCACCATCTATCTACGTTAAGGTTGAGTTGGAGGCAATGAGTGCGGGAGATTTGCAGGCCACTGCTGGGTGTTCCTTGTTTTTGTGAGTGCCAGGGGAGGGGGTGTAGTAGGCTCGCAGTGCTGCAGTGTTGGATCATACAACCCTCGTCTCACTCGGCTTTCTTTTCGGTTCCACCAACGCTGCCTTCCATATAGGACGGAATGGCTGGAGTCTAATTAGTATACGGCGTTTTCGCCATGGCCACCCATTTCGGGCGAGCTTCTAGAAAGACTGGGCGGGCTCGCCTGCCTCACGGACACGCTGGAATCTTGGCCGCATCTAGATCCGTGCTACTGGATCCGTAAATCTCTCACGGCTGCTGCTGCTGGATCATGCGCTTTGCTGACTCGGCTGTTCGATCCTGCGGTTCGTTTTTGCGATCGTTGAACTTCTTTCGCTGATTTCTCCCTCCGCCTCTTCGTACATTGAAGACGAAGTGAAGGTGAGTGAGTACGAAGTAAATGAGGTACCTATTCTTTTCTGTTCGCGATGCCGGCCAAGCTCACCAACTGCCGAGCTTGGGGGTTAGCGACGTCTACTAGCTGGTTAGCTTTCGCATTATTGGCTTCCTACGTGTAACGTCGGTGTAGGAGCCAGTCGCCTACTGGATAGATGCACTTAGCCACATTCTGACCGCCTGGTTTAGCAGGCAAACATTGGTTTGAAGGCGCAGCCTGAGGAGAGGGGGCGATTTTTGCGAATATTTTTTCTCGATCATTTTTCTCTTCATGTGGCGGCGATCTGCCCTCACAGGTATGGGGTATAGTGCTACTGCCTAGCAATATGTACGGTGTTCGAAATTTTATCGATAGTACTACAACTAGCACGAGCATGGGATTTGCTAATGGAAAACAGATCTCCGGTCAGGCCGTTTAGATGAGTGTAACGTCGATCTCTAGAGCGTCGTCGTGACGTTGTGCTGTCATACGTTCGGCTCCCTGAAGCCCCTGAATGCGTGCATATGCTCCGGAGAAGGCTCGGGCCCGTAGAATACCTACGCTATACGCCTAATACAGGCTCGCCCCCGAATTTCGCGGCGTGCACTTACTATATCGATAGCCAGGACTTGGTTGCACAGAAACTGTCGTCATTGTCCGATCTGACTAGCGATTTGAAATGGATAGGCTAATCTAGTTTGAAGATGAGGAACGGGATGTGACGTAAGGGACGTGGAAGCGGAAATTACCCGACCTCACATCTGGTCTAATAGCCGCTTACCTACCTCTTTCGGCACAGGCGTTGATAATGATAACGGCTTTCAAACGATATGAGACATACAACCTTGGTGCTGACTTCTGTCATATACGATTCTCGTATTTTTCATCTTTGTGAAACAGCTAGGTAACGTTTCCGTAGCGTAAGGCGAGTAGACTTGCATTTTCACGATGGAACTCGCGGCACCTACCTTGGGCGATGGCACTCATCTCACACAGGCTCAGCTTCGTGAGTGAACAAGCAATAATCACGATATTTTATGAAATATGTGTATATATGTATATATATATATAATGCCCAGGATCAAGAACGCCAATCATGTGGTGAATGATTCAAATAACAACATTAGCTATCGAGGTTGTTGGTGCATGTATTGGCTCTAAACCGCCTACTACCTCGTCGGTTTTAGATTAAAGACTACAGACAACTTGTAGTTTAAGAAGCCTTTTACGAGTATTTTGAAAATGATAGCAACAATACACTTTGTCATACATCTTTAAATCCAAGCATTGCTATAGTGATGGTATCGTCGGTGTCTCGCATCTCGCTGGCGGCCCCCAATAGCGTAGCTCCTTTACTAAGTGGCCGGATAAGTTGAAATATCCTGGATCGCATCGCTCCTTTTCATCATAGTAGTATTAGAGCCAATTTATGGTGATCTAAGCTTATCTATTCCTAGATGCTTAACCTGGTGATGAAGCGCTGATTGTTGAAGATGTGCCAGCGTTCCGAAATATCTCGGGTTACTATTTACAGCATGACAGTTGAGACTTAACTGCACGTATAAAACTTTAAATAATTCTTTAGTCTGCTCGATCTCAAAAATTCTGCAAGTCTAATAAGCATGGTGAGTAACCAGCATTCGACAATTCGGAAGATGAGCATGCGTGTCCTCGTACTTCCTAGAGCACAACCTACTTTTTCTTATGCGTATAAACTAGCAATTCCCCCTAAATCTAGCGGACAAAGTTGCTTTCACTGCCGACTATCACCATGAACGAGTCAAGCAGGTGCCGTTAATTTTTGTCGCCGATTATACAACACCTGCTAGTCGCCGTCTTTCCTATCACGAATAATACGGCCATCTATTTGATGTTATTAAGCGTATTTTCCCGCATCATTTAGCTCTACCACGGCCTCTACGACGAGGCGTCCTCTTTAATCGGTTTAGACATTCACAATTCCCGCAACTTACACTGGATTTCGGGTCTAGAGCTCACTTATGTAAACAAGATGTCACTATGTGCACGCTAGCAATCACTATAACGGTTCAGCCAAACAAGCTAATAAATTGATCTCATTGAAGGTTTCGCGAGAGATTGGTAATACGATCAAATTATTTATTCCCATTGTTTGTTTGGGTAGATTGAAGCATGTTTGACGATGAGACGGTAATTATGACGTGTCCGAATACCACCTAGATGGAAAACGATCATAAGCTACGCTGTGACGAAGACTGATACTCCGTACAAGCGATGAGATGACTTACATACTGTTTATTCTCGAGAGTAAATTTGATATGTAATCTAGCTAAAAGATGCCATTACAACGATACGTGGTACAGTTCTAACAGTACATTTCATATCAATTTACGAACACGCCGTGCGATCCTCGGTCCAGCCAACCTTGAGCATGCCACTGAAATCTGCTGTTTCCTGCTCGAATGACGCTGTACTCACATGGAACTGTATTTCCTAGCGTTTAAGGAGCAAAATTGACGTGTTGGAGTAATCTGCGCAGCTATTTATTATAGAGAAAAAGCAGCATAAAAGAGGCGATTCTGAACACGCAGCGTCTGTTCGATCCTGGCATCACAGACATTTACAACCGACAGCCCTTTTGGACTGCTAATTTCAGATAATCAGATTGTCTATAGATCATTCAGAGCCTGGCTCTGAAACAAGATGAACAGTCTTGAATGTATCATAGGGTCACCGCTTCCAAAGTATCATATATGATTGTCACGAAGACATCCGGATGTAAGTTTTCTAGCTCTTTCAATGCCTTGTCAGCATGTTTAAATATTTATAAGATGGCTTATGAGATACAGCTACTTCATTACCAGTAGTTTGATATTCTCATAGTGTGCTGTATATTGATGCCATCGTTGGGTCCTGTGAGCGGTACTGCTGTGGGCTACAAGGGCGCTAATATGGTCAGGAAGATGTACAAGAGGCTGATCAACGAAAATACGACCCAAAAAAGGGCAACAAACGAATTATGATGACCCAACTGAACGGACCGTCCCGTTATTGGCGCCGCTAGGCGTGACACACGTGAAGATCAGCGTAAACACACGTCCTTAAATAGAAGAATAAGAAAAACTTTATCGTGTGAGAGGGTCAGAGAGGGTCTAGATTGCGCGCAGACTAGATGTTGAGTTTTCGCACGGTATACGTTCCGAGTTCAAGCACGTTGAATCATGCCTCGAAAATGCCTTTCTTAATTAATTCGTTAACAGACTACCTAAAATGTTTTATTGTTGACTTTTGGGGTACGCTTTTGGATAAGAGTATGCAGCCCTTCTATGCTGTTGTAATAGTCATCAAAGTCTAACTGAGAACCACAAATATGCTGCAGCTCGGTTTCATCGCGTTCCTGGTTTCTGTCCTGGTCTTTAAATGGTAGAACCTGGCACTTATCAGAGCCCATGTGCCTAGCGTCCAGTATTAAGATGAAACTACGTCGATAGGGGATACTTGCACAGCAGCTACACAACCACTGAATCCTTTTTCGATAATGATGCTTGTGTTGGTACTCCGTATTGTCCTTATTCATCTATTTTCAGACGTCGAGGCAAAAGTCTAGGCCAAGGAAAGTACCCACGCTACGAAGTACCAGGGTACTAGTTAATTTGTGGAGTGATAGCGCTAGTAGGCTGACCTGTTCGGACTCCGCCTAATCAACACATGACGTCTTCTTGCTACTTCGTATGGGTAACACCGTCATCGGGCACTTGGTTAGCAACAATGCTGGCGGCACACTTGAGTAATGATACGTACCTAAGAACGAGCCAAAAACGAAAATGGGACAGAATTCTTCAGTATTTTCCTCACTTGACTCAAGGGAGCCCAGTATGCTTTCAAATATGGTAGAATTAGATAATGCATGATGTTAGGCGCCTTTGTCAGACCGATCTGCCCTCGTTTGCCTGCGAGGGAGAGTCCAGCCCCTTCGCGCGGCTTCCCCGCTCCACTACTATCTGTCATTTGAGCCTTGGTAGCCCCTCCGAACATCCCTGCCAGTTCCAGGGATTCACTAAACGCTATCAATCTTGCTGATGAAGATGAACTCTAATTGGCTCAAGTCTAGTTATCGCCCCACTTTCCTCCTTGCTACCGTTGTACTTCGTACGTACCTACGCTAGGTGTTTCCCAAGCCTTCCAACCGAAACCGCCCATTGTTAACAGGCTGCGCCTCCCCTCTGCTCCTGCCTCAGGACCGGCCACCCAACCCTATATCTACCAGCTCCCTCCACCTCCGCCTCCATCCAACTTCAATCCTAAACCTTCTCTCCTACTCCCTCAACATCGCATCCGCCACCCTTTCATCACCACTCCGCAAACATCATACATCATCGCGACCGTCAACTACTCATACTTCCAAGCGTAATACCGTCATCATGCAGATCTTCGTCAAGACCCTGACCGGCAAGACCATCACCCTTGAGGTGGAGTCTTCCGACACTATCGACAATGTCAAGTCGAAGATTCAAGACAAGGAGGGTATTCCTCCCGACCAGCAACGCTTGATCTTCGCCGGCAAGCAACTTGAAGATGGTCGCACTCTATCCGACTACAACATTCAGAAGGAGAGCACCCTGCACTTGGTTCTACGTCTCCGTGGTGGCATGCAAATCTGTAAGCGTTCCCCGTCACAATGTGTTCTCAGAAGATACTAACAACTTCCAGTCGTCAAGACCCTTACTGGCAAGACCATCACCCTAGAAGTCGAATCGTCCGACACGATCGATAATGTGAAGTCGAAGATCCAGGATAAGGAAGGCATTCCCCCAGATCAGCAACGCCTGATCTTCGCTGGCAAGCAGTTGGAAGATGGCCGAACTCTTAGCGATTACAATATCCAGAAGGAGTCCACACTTCATCTTGTCCTTCGTCTTCGTGGTGGCATGCAAATCTTCGTCAAAACTCTTACCGGAAAGACAATCACATTAGAGGTTGAGTCATCAGACACGATCGATAACGTGAAGTCCAAGATACAAGACAAGGAAGGCATTCCTCCCGATCAACAGCGACTTATCTTTGCTGGTAAACAGCTTGAAGACGGCCGTACTCTGAGCGACTACAACATCCAGAAAGAGTCTACGCTGCACCTAGTGCTTCGTCTGCGAGGTGGTATGCAAATTTTCGTGAAGACACTGACAGGGAAGACCATCACTCTGGAAGTTGAATCATCGGACACCATCGACAACGTGAAATCAAAGATCCAGGACAAGGAGGGCATTCCTCCCGATCAACAGCGTCTTATCTTTGCTGGTAAACAGCTAGAGGACGGTCGCACGCTCAGTGACTACAACATCCAGAAGGAATCGACTCTGCATCTGGTGCTCCGTCTTCGTGGTGGCCAGTGATGGGAACCACCGCGTGATGATGACGATACCCGGATGGCATGATACGGCGTTAAAGGGTCCCAACTCGTTGGTGACAGGGTCAATTTAGTTCTAGGTACATAGGAGTTGCATGGCCTAACAGGCCCAGACGGCATCTCGGAATACAATAGTCTGACATGAACACATGCAGACCGTTTCTTGTTGCCATTTCAAGATTCTTGATGCTTCAAATGTGATACGATTCAGTCATTTCCATGTAGTAAAATCCCCCCTCTCACGATACGTACTAAGCACGTGGGGTGGGATGCCAACATGCTTCTTAACAGCGTCTAGGCACAGTAGGTAGTTGATACTTAATAGCCCCGCCGTCTGGGCCTTTCACCCCACGCTAAAGTTCCCAAGTCGCGATTGCCGCTCAGGGTTTATTTCTCAGAAAACGTAACTTCGGGTGGTTTCACTTGGGTATTAAGGTAAGCGCAATCGGCCTTCGCGCGAGCCTTTGTACTACAATCATGTGACCCCAGTGTAAAATTGGTGTGTACCTACCGGAGGCAACCGCGAGTTTTCTGCGTTTTTGCCTGCTTGGTTCGAATACCACTGCACTTTCTTGACCACGAGCCTGTAGCTCGTTGCGCTGACATGCAGCCTGACCGGCCGTGTCTAGTCTTGCGCCGACAGGATCGGATCCGTAGGCTATGCCTTCATACTTCTATCACCTGAAACTTGAACTCTACCCTGCGCCCTCAACCAAGTCCAGACCGGACACCGGCACCAGTACCAGCACCTGGGCTTCTCGACATCACGCAGTCTGGCTCCCTGACAAGCAGTCGAGCATATTCGACTCGCTCCCTTCGCACCCCCGAAGCGACTCGACCGCGCCGGGCAGTTTCCCGCGAAAAGCACAGACGCGGCCTCGAGCATCTCCGGCACCAGTTCGCCCAAGCGTCGACAACAGTGTCATCGACTGCGGTGCGCTGAGGCCGGCTGAAGCTCTCGACGAACCGAACATTGCCATTCCTGGCCAGGCACAGCAGCGGCGACGGCGAGCCCCGAGTTTTCCGCCACCGCCACCGCCGTCTGCTAATCCCGAGCTCGCTGCTAAGGACTGGCGGTTCGGGCAGATCAGCGTGGAGAGCATCGACGTTGACAGCTACACCCGCGACGACAGCGCCATGCAAGAAACATCAGCTGCTGCGACTACCGCGGCCGCTGCTACCGTAGGCCCTTCGATGGGCTCTGCAGGCAAAGCCGCCAAAGCAGCCTATCTCCCGCTCGCCACAGCCAAGAACACAAACATCGGCTGGGGCATTGTACATCTATATCGCGAGGGAAATGAGACCCCCGAGCTCCGTATTCCACCGCAGGACGAGTCTCGGGAAGGGCAGGACGACGCCTATCTGGACTGTACGATTGTGTGCATTCCGGCGGTTCCCAGCTACCTCACGCACAGCGATTTTCTCGGCTTCATAGGAGACAAATGGAGGACACAGATAAGCCATTACCGCATGATCAAGACGGACCGGATGAACCGGTACCTGGTCCTCATGAAATTCCGTGATAGCAGACAAGCCCAGCTATTTGGGCACGAGTTCGATGGTCGAGTTTTCAATCATATAGAGGTGAGGCTCCGGCGACGGCTTGTGTCTACATAATAACAGTGACGCTGACTTCCCAACAGCCGGAAACTTGCAATGTCGCCTTCATTCGGTCAATTACCTTCGATACACCGACGGCATCGAATGCTAGTTTTCCCGACCTTGACCATGATCCCTTCGTACCATCTACCGTGCCAGTGTCCGAATATAGCTCACTGAAGCCATTCCCACCGCCGACGCCCGACCTGATCGAACTACCCACTTGCCCTGTTTGCCTCGAAAGAATGGATGATACCACCGGGCTGCTTACCATCCTCTGCCAGCACGTCTTCCATTGTTCGTGTCTCCAGAAATGGAAGGGTGCCGGATGCCCTGTTTGCCGACACACCAATACGTCCAACAATCTCGCGGACCTCTATCTGGCGCCTGGTACTCTTTCTACGACGCCATACGACGTAGATAAATCTCAGGCGCAGCCGTTCGGGTCCAACGTGGCTAATCTCTGCTCCGTATGCGACTGCACGGAGGACCTCTGGATCTGCCTCATCTGTGGCAATGTGGGGTGTGGTAGATACAAGCGAGGGCATGCCAAAGACCACTGGAAAAATACAGCACACACCTTCTCACTTGAACTCTCCACGCAACATGTTTGGGACTACGCAGGGGACATGTGGGTTCACCGCTTAATTAGGGACAAGGGTGACGGTAAACTAGTCGATCTCCCGGGGCAACAGGCGATGAGGGGTAATGACCTGGGCGAGGACGTGGTGCCGAGGGCCAAGATGGAGAATATCGGCATGGAGTACACACATCTTCTTACGAGCCAATTGGAGAGCCAGCGCCTCTATTTTGAAGAGATGCTGTCCAAGGCCGTCGACAAGGCAGCGCAGGCGTCGGCGGCCGCTGAGAGAGCCATGGCGCAAACTTCGCATGCGCAGAGGGAGTTACAAGAGGTCAAAGCGGAGCAACACAAGTTGCAGTCTGAGATTATCCCATCTCTCGAGAAAGACTTGGAGCGTGAGCGCGCACGTGCAGCAAAGTCGACAGACCTAGCACGAAACCTGGGCAAGAGTCTCCAAGAAGAGAAGAAAGTCTCGGAGGGGCTCATGAAGCGTATCGAGCATGTCAACAAGGAAGTTGACAGCCTCAGCAAGCAACAGGCAGCTCTGAAGCTGGAGAATGATGACCTCAAAGATCAGAACCACGACTTGACCATGTTTATTACAGGGCAAGAAAAGCTGAAGCAGCTGGAAGCCGAGGGGCAGCTAGACCAAGGAGAGATCCAGGAGGGGAGTGTTGCCATACCCGAAGACAAGAAACGGCGCAAAGGAAAGGGGAGGGCTGGGAAGTGAGAAGATTGGACGGTCTTTCTATGGAGGGGAGACGTGGTAACTGTGTTACTTAGCTGAGCTATCTCGCGGGGCAGCTCGGTCTTCTAGACCGGAGGAAAGGCCCTTCTGTGCCATAATGCCTGGCTGCACTGCAGCTAACGTCCATCCGATCTCCGCCCGATCGCGATCGGCGTGATACCTACAACAGACCGGATCAGCCGCCACGTTGTTGGGCTGGATATGTGCATCACCATTTAAAGAGTGAATGGATGGATAGATAGCTAGATAGCTACATAAAAGATGCTATAGATAATGAGGCACACGTAAGACAAATGCTACAACGCTATCGCTTCTGGTACCACCTACCTATCCTATTATATCTCTCAAAGACAGATAGGGAGGTAGATATCTTCAAGGTGCGGGGGTGCGTGCACCGGAGGTCGTGGAGGGAATTTACACATCAAGCGCAAATTTAGATACCTGGCAACATATCTAAGTTAACTTCCTCCGCGTCCTCATATCAAACAGCCAGATAAATTAACGTAGATTAAGTCGTTATAGCGCCGTAATATGCATGTCTCTAAGTTAGTCGCTCGTACCTGCTGGGCCGATACAACATACCTACGTCTGCAGTACCCACCCAGTTGATACTTAACTGTAGCATACTATAGCGTACTACCGACGCTATAAGACGCCACTGCTGGGATCAGGCACCTGCCTGCGTTGGCGACGACATGGCCGGCCTAACCGAACCAAGTTTTAACAAACAAATTTCTGGGGAGCTTTGGTGGCTTTCCCTTCGTCCCTCAGCAAACTTATGACGCTTGTGATTTTGTGGTAACTCTGCCCAGAACTCTGCCCAAGCCAGATCCGAGAAGCTGCGATCTTACGTGGTGGCCACATAATTAGACGCACACCTTCTTCCGAACCTTTATATCTAATTCAGTTCCCACCCTTTTACACCAAGGCCGCACTTATTCTTTCTACGTATAAATCTAGCTCCCAGACACTGAACACGCCACCTTCACATCCCCGCAGAAGGCAGTGATTCAGAACACAGTCGCGAAAACATTCCTCGGTCGCAAACCCGCGCACCCTGCATGACGTGAGCCGTCAACTCCCCAACAGGTCACCACTCGACTATTCTGTGCGCCCTCGTCCCCTGCGCACCCGCAGTGCCGCCATTTCCGATACCGAACCTACCGGCACTCTGCCAGCACCTCACCCGGAATCACCTTCCTCCGGCATGGCGGATGGCGATGAAGCCGCCGGCGGCACGCCGCCCACGCGAGCGAGCGCCTCTAAAGCGAAAGCCCAGAAAGAGCTGTATCCTATGACCCCCTGGAAGTATGACGCCTTCCTCCACACTTTCTCCGTCCTCGTCGACCTCTTTTTCCGCGAAGTACACCCCCGAGGTGCCTGGCGCGTGCCCAGGAGCGGCCCTATCCTGTTCGTCGCCGCGCCTCACGCCAATCAGTTTGTCGATGGTCTTGTCCTGCAGCGCACGCTCAAGCAAGAAGCCAACCGTCGTGTCGGCCTCCTGATTGCCGAGAAGTCCGTCCACGGTTTCATCGGCTGGGGTTCTCGCCAAACCGGCTCCGTGCCGGTCGGCCGGGCCCAAGACAAGGCAAAACCGGCCAAGGGCCTCATCTACATGCCCGACCCCATCAACGATCCAACCCTAATACGAGGAGTCGGTACCGACTTCGAGAAGGAGGCCGAAGTGGGCGGCATGATTTTTTTACCCTCCGTAAAGGGTCAATCCGGAAGCTCTGTCGACATTGCTAAGATCGAAGGCCCCGAGCAGATGCGAACGAAACGGCCGTTCAAGGGCAAGCTCTCCTTATCCCAGCTGACTGGGCGAGATGATATCGACAGCCAGGGCACCTTCGGCCGCCAAGACCTGAAGGGCCCCAAGGACGGCTATGAAGGCTCCAAGTACAAACTTGCACCTCACATAGACCAGACAGAGGTGTATAAAGCTGTTTTCAACCGCTTGAACTCGGGCGGCTGCGTCGGCATCTTTCCCGAGGGTGGTAGCCACGACAGAACTGAACTGCTTCCTTTGAAGGCCGGTGTTGCTATCATGGCTTTAGGGGCTCTCGCCGAAGACCCCGACTGCGGCCTGCAGATTGTCCCCGTAGGCATGAACTACTTCCACGCCCACAAGTTCCGCTCTCGCGCTGTTGTTGAGTTCGGCACCCCTTTTCAGATCCCCGACGACTTGGTCCGAAAATACAAGAACGGCCAGCGACGCGATGCCATCGCCGGGACTTTGGATATGGTACATCAAGCACTCAGTGCTGTCACGGTGTCTTCACCCGACTATGATACGTTGATGTGCATACAGGCGGCGCGGCGCCTCTACAACACGGGCAAGAAGCTACCTCTACCCATGGTTGTCGAGCTGAACAGGAGGCTCGCCATCGGATTCTCCAAATATAAGGACGACCCTCGCATTGTCGAGGTGATGGGTAACTTGAGGGACTATAATAAACAACTCCAATATCTTAATATCAAGGACCACCAACTCTCGTATGCTAAAATGACGCTACCTAGGGTCATCTTCACCTTCATCTACCGAGTTGCCAAAATAATAGTCCTCTCCATTGGCGTCATACCTGGCCTGGTGCTTTTTGCCCCGGTCTTCGTTGCAACCAAATACATCAGTCACCAAAAAGCCAAAGAGGCTCTTGCAGGCTCATCCGTCAAGATACAAGGCCGCGATGTGATGGCTACCTGGAAGCTCCTCGTTGCCATGGCTTTCGCACCAGCGCTTTACAATTTCTATTCTATCATTCTTACCTACAAAGCCTACCAGCATCATCTCTGGGGCTACCTCCATCCTTCTATTCCCTTCTGGCTAGTCTACGTGATATCTTGGATTGTCTTTACGGCTATCACCTTTGCAGCTTTCCGCATTGGCGAGGTTGGCATGGACATCATGAAATCTCTGCGGCCATTGATTTTATGTATTAACCCTAGTTCGAATTACAGCGTTCAGAAGTTGCGCGCGCGGCGGCTCGAATTATCGAAACAAGTTGTGACGACGATCAATGATCTTGGGCCCGACATGTACGAGGATTTCGAAAAGAGCCGGTTGGTCTCTGACCCGTTCCGCGACGACAGCGTTGCCAGCTCGCCTGTAGATGGTGACGTCCCCAGCATACAACGTGGTGACGATTCAGCTCTCTCCTCATCACCCGATCCACCGGGCAAACTGCGCAGACGCTTGACCCGTTCCAGCCGTGCGATTCCACGAAATGAATCATTCAGCAATATTGGCGCCATCGGCATGTTTGCTACGCAGCCGCCATCACGGTCGAGGAGTAGAAGTAGTAGCGCTGGTGGTGGGTTCCGCTCCACGGGTTTCCCCGTGTCTGGTTTCACAGCTTTAGACTCGCGTGAAGGTTTCCAGGAAGCGAACAGCAAGATCAGGGCGTTGATGGAAGAGAGAAGCCAATTGAGAAGAAGAAAGAGCGGCGTCTCAATTGACGATGACGAAGAGAGCGACACATGACCACTCTAGCTTGATGTATTCACGAGTCACACGGGAGGAAAGGGTAGAGATGTAGGCATGCGTTGACGCCGTCTTCCTTCATATCTCATAATAGGGTGCCCGGTTCTGGTATCACGGAGCAGAATTTGGATAGTTGCTCTTTAATAATTACTACCCAGCGGTGATATATAGCTATAACGGGAGGGGATTCACATCCATAGGTATTCAACTTATATGGGCAAATACAGGGACCCGTTCAATATGTGGGGTTCGTTCTTGAATTAGGCAATTCCAGACAAGCGATCCAGGCCTTGGTACTGTGTGAGGCTTGCGGTCGTCTGCACGACATGATGCGTGCAGGTTGCAGCGGGTATGTAGCCGGGACAAAAGCGGGCCAATGGGTCTTGTGCAAAGGATCTGATAAGTCCGGGTGGTACGTAATGGCGCGATCTGATAAGCCGGAGTTTCAGTTAGCAGCGGGCTTTCCTCCGAGCCGCCGAACGGGTTTCTCCGTGATTCGTAATTTTAGGCGCGCTGTTCGGGTGCAAGTCCTTTACCACCGAGCTCGTCCGAGGCAGGCAGCGGACTCCCGAGCGCATCCGCTGTTCATCCTGTTCTCCGTAAGGATTTCGAAGATCGAAGATGGCCATCCATTTAATATGACGGATCACTTCGTAGAAATCATTTGTACTACTCTCGAGTTTGAAGGGAACAGCATTCATTCATAGCACACGTGAACTTGAACTTGAGGCGCGGAAATAAGACACCAAATTCAGTGTCACAAAGACTGTCTGTCGAATTCACCGAGCCCGCGGTCCGGGAGAACTAAAAAGTTGACGCTGTCAATTAATTAGTAAGAGGTTAGTAATTGTCGTCAGCGTCTTCGGGCGTGCCTACCCTGGTAGCAACGAACTACCATGCAGAACAGAGCCAATTAAGCTGGCAACTGCCTACGCACTCAAACCACGCCATAATGATTATTCTTTCACTTTTTGTTTCATTATATCACTTTCATACCTTCTTTTACTTCTCCCTTGGTCCCAAACTAGCGGGACATATTAACTGACTCGTAAGATCCAGTAGATACGTGGGTCTGTGCGTTGTAAGAAGGGGAATTAAGGTTCCTAGTTCGGAGCCATAACATAAAGCCGTGTCACGTTCCTTTCCCTTTGATCTTTTAGGATCGGCCATTCGCCATGACGGTCGGGGAACGGCAACAGCCGCCTCTGAAACAGAAGATGGCACTGGGCTTCAAATCGCTGCTGCGGTTCGCGACGGGCGAGGAGCCGCCCACAGCGCCCGACCTGAACAGCCTGTTCCCGGCCACGGACCCGGCCGTCGACGGCGACGACTGCACGCGCGACTGCGAGAGCTGCCACGTCTCCTACCCGCGCGGCTTCAAGGTCGAGACACACGATCTGCTGTATGGTCATGTGAAGGGCTGGAGCACGCATGTTGTTGTTGCCACTGGGAAATCGGACTGGGTCCGCGATGTGGAGGACGAGAAGGGGAGCGTTATGGAGGCTTTTGGGGAGGCTGCGAGCCCGACCAATGGAGTACGTATTTACACCTACCCTACTAGGTTATCATGCCTCGGTTGTGCGGGTGAAGATCGTGGCTGAGCCCAATGCGCCAGATCTTCTAAGCCGTACCCGCGTGGTGATATGTATAGATATATCTATTCCTTTGATCAAACAAGCTAACAGGTAGACACACATGAAATAGCGGCTCATGCTCTCAGCGTCGAACATGCCGACGCCCTCACACACATCAGACTACTCAGAGCCAACAACGGCACTAGTCCTACCGGCCTTCACCGTGATCGAGAACATCACACCAGCCGCAGTCCCGCACCTAATATCCTCGTACATCAACCACGCACCGACGACCGAATCCCCTCTCGGGCCCATCACCCTCCCACGCTCGCTCACCGTCCCAGATGCGCACGAACTAATAGCCCGCCCGTCGCCGCACCGCGCGCTGATCCTGCTGTGCTCGCACCGCACCCGGGACGCGCGCTGCGGCCAGAGCGCACCGATCCTACGCAAGGAGCTGGAGCGGCACTTGCGTCCGCTGGGCTTGTATCGTGATCTTGATGACGAGCGCCCGGGGGGCGTCGGTATTTATTTTATTAACCATGTTGGCGGCCACAAGTACTCCGCCAACATGCTCGTGTACCGCCGCCCGGACGCTTTTGGGGTTGATGGGGTCGAGAGGGCGAGACTGCAGGCTGCTGGGGAGGAATTCACCCTTCAGAAGCCGTTGGCGCAGAAGAGGACCAATGGCGAGAAAAAGAACAGAGAAATGGAGGCTGCGAACGGGAACGAAGCGAATGGTGATGCTGCAAACGGGGATGGTGAAGAGAAGGACAAGAAAGGGGGGAAAGAAGAGGATGGAGATGGCGATGTCGGCGCTGCGCAGTGCATCTGGCTCGCGCGCGTCCGCCCCGAGGACTGCGAGAACATCGTCCGCTACACCGTCCTGCAGGGCAAAGTCGTCAAGCCGGCGAGCCAGTTGCGCGGCGGGTTTGATCGCGGTAGGGGGTTGATGAGTTGGTGAATACTATTCTCCTTCTCTCCCAATTCTTCCTCTTCTTCTCTTCCCTTCCCTTTCATATCTTTTAAGCCACCTTTACACCTCTTTTTCACAAGTTTCTTTACTTTGTCTGGGAGTTGGGGATCCTAATTTTACATCTACATTGCATGTGAGACGTCGTGCGCGGCGCTTTACGCTACGATATACGAAGACGCTATATGCATATACATACTAGACTGTTCTATAGATGAGATGGCCACGGGGGCTCGCCTGCCCTTGTTGGGCTTTACTGTTGCATGCTTGTGCGTGCCTGAGGGGGAGAGGGGGAGTGTGTAGTGGCTGTTCTGCTACGGGAGGTGGCTTTGAGTCACACACACACACGAATGGCTCGATATGCTGGGCGCGAAATCGATTGCCAAGATGGAGCGAGGCTGGAATTATGTGAGACCTGACGACAAGGAGCAAGAGAGAGGTGGTCGCATGCTAGCGTAGATGCGCAGGAGTGTTGATGCAGCGAGAGACCTAGCCTACATACATAAAGTGAGCGGGCGTGGCTCTGCACCGGCTATGTCACTGCGAGGTAAAGGGATGATGTCTTCTAATAAACGAGATTGCAGGGCGTCTATTTGAGCTGGAATATGTGGTTCTATCTACGTTATCAATCGCTACTGTAGTCCTGGTGAATAGTGCGGGTGTTGAACACGAATTCTCGGAGTAGATTGCCTACTTCCTCTGGCTGTCTTGAAACCAGCAGGCCGTTTCAATGGCTTGTAAAGACCCATCCAGATAGTCCCGTGGGTTAGATAATTCCTACTTATTCAATCATCGCATGTCAGACCTACATACATCAGGTCTCTTTCTACAGCCATTCAGGAGATTTCTGTTCATCACAGTGAAGTCGTGTTGCGAAGGCTTCTGCTGTTCATAGGAACTTAACAGGGGCTGTCTAGGAGTAACCAATGAAATCTGGTCGTCTTATTAAGCAATACTTCGTACTTATTTCTGAAGTAGTCACGTGATACGGAGTATGGCGCTGGCCAAAGCGGAGCGAAAGACCAGAAGCAGCCGCGAACCTCGGTCCAATCCAGCCCAGCCATTCACCCCTGCTCAAAGTGATCAACTAAGTACTCGGTACCTTGGGGTGATGATTAACTGACCCGAACGCTAACCATTCCATGCGCGACTGACTACAGCAACATTTCCAGCCATCTCCCATTTTGGTTCAACTACTATCTTGTGCGACATATCGTAACATAACATGATACAACGTGTTGTCGGCTAGCGTCCACAAGCTGCAACTATGGCGATCCGCGAGGATATCGTGGTATCGGCGGTCTCGTGTATGTTCGTCCCATAGAGTGCCAAGAGAGAGCGGGAGCAAGCGCGCAAGAACATCATCATCACCATCATCTTCGCTTCCATCCTCATCCTCATACTCGTCTTCATGATCATCACCAGCCTTCGACTTGATGTAAAGATGGCTAACTGGCTGCGTAGTCCTCCAAGACCCAAACGTCATCTCCTCTCCCATAGAAAATAAGTTATCGTTTCTACGGTCTAAGAACCTCACACAAGAAGAAATCGATGCCGCTTTTGCGCGCGCTGGAGGCTCACCACCCCCGGCACCGCCCGCGACACCATCACGAGCGGTCTCGTTACCCACCCAGCCACGACCATCATACCCCTCCCAGTATCAACAAACACCGCCATACGGATGGCAAGAGCCTCCACCTCCCGAGGCCCCTAAGCGGGATTGGAGAGATTGGTTTATTATGGCTACGGTAGTAGGAGGAGTTGGATACGGCCTGTACTTCATTTCAAAGGTGCGAGCCTACCCATGCATACCGTAACAAGCCCTTCAAAGACACTAACAGAGAGTTAGCGGTACCTTTACCCCTTAGTAGCACCGCCGACACCAGAGAAGTTAGACCAAGACAAGACGACCGTAGACGAACAGTTCGACAAAGCATTTGCCACGCTCGAACAGCTGGCTAAGGACACAGAGAAACTGAAAGAAGCCGAAGCCGCCCGCACGGAGAAGCTCGACAAGATTCTCGATGATATCGAAACGTTTGTTAGTGACTCGAAGTCTGCGAGCCGGAGGCAAGAGGACGAGACGGAGCGTCTGCGTGAAGATCTGAAGAACATCAAAGCGAAGATTCCCAAGTCCATGACTGCGCACAAGGAATTTACCGATGGCCGGCTGCAGGAGATCAGCAACGAGGTGAAGAGTCTGAAGTCTCTCATTGCGCAACGCATGACCCCGGCTCCGGCCCCAACTCCACTACCCGGCTCGAGTGCCTACGTCCGACCTGCTAGCGCCAACGCGATGTCTGCGAGCCCGGTCACTACCCCGGTCACCGAAGTGAAAGAGAATGGTCACACGAATGGCGGGGATAACACCGCTAATGGGACCAAGACCGCCCCGCCGACATCTGTGCCTAGCCAGCAAGATTACATGTCGTCGCTCGGCGGACGCTCCAGCCCATTTGGCAGCGCTGGCGGGTCGGCAGTTAAGGCCTCTATCCCAGCCTGGCAGATGGCTGCTACGAGCGCCTCTACGCCCGGCACCAGCTAGAATCAGATACCGCGGCACAGCTTGATACCGCGGCATGGCAGGGGCGCGCATTCACACGGATGAAACTAATATCTGCAGGGAACATTACCACAGGGACATGATCCCCCTACTGTACAAATAAATATGAGCGTCGATAAAGCATTGTGTGTGTATTCGGTACGTGTAATCCTCTTGTTGGGGTAAAGCGAGGAAAACATTGGAACTTGTCATTGAAGGGGAACTTGGGAACTATCAGGTGTTATTCACAGCGCAAAAAATAAAGCAAAAACGTATTTAATATTTATATTACTCGACTAGCTGTATAGTGTATTGGTGAAAAAGTATAGTAGATGGTATGATTGATTCCCGCTGAACTACCATGTCTGCCTGTTCCTTAGGAACTAAATTAGTAATTTCCGGGGATCCAGACAGCTTGTTGACCTGTCTATTGAAGAGGGGATCGGGTTGGAAGTTGGAAGGGGATCGGGTTGGAAGTTGGAAGGGGATCGGGTTGGAAGTTGGAAGGGGACCGAGTTGGAAGTTGGAAGGGGACCGAGTTGGAAGTTAGAAGGAAAAATATCCCCAGATGTCCTGCCAATGCCAGTTTTCTTCCTGGGAAACCATTCTTGCTGATAATACATGTAACAAGGTTGGTTGCGTGAAATTTGAAATTTGTGAAGTGTGTGAAATGTGTGAAATGTGTGTGACCAAGCTACTTGGGCTCGATAGCTGACAGCGCGACAACGCAGGACCTGCTGATGACCAAGTCGATAATTAGCGCGTAGGATGAAGAAAGCCGCAACAGAAGATGTCCTCTCGGCCCGCCATATAATCTTTCAAATCTAATGTCAGAACCAAATAACCGCAAGGCACCGAAGTATACACTTACTTGCATCCCACCCGATCCCAGCTTCTACTGCCAACAAAGTCTTTCTTATTTAGCGAAAGCTTGGCTATTCAGAGTCTTGTTGCGCCGATTCTTTTTGGATGTTTTTAGCGCGCGTTCTCGAGATTTGCGCTTATTAGCTTCCCGCGCTTTGGTTTTGTCGCGCGTGTGCTTCTCGTAGGGAACGCCCGGGTGAGTTACACTGAACTCGCACCTCCCGCGCCTCCCTCGGCTCACTGCTTATAAAGGCCGTAGCTTATTCGTTTTATTGAACTCATTCCGGCACTTAAAAGCATAAACTTTCTTTCCTCACATCTCAATCTCCGAATAAATCTCTAAAGCGGAGGCGAGCTTCCTTCGTTGCTGTTGCTCGCTTCCCCGCGGCGCGCTTTCTTTCAGCGCAGGGACTTCCTTTCCCGAGTGAGGTGAAGAGAAGAGAATGTCGGTCGTGACAGGTGAATCTGCCTAAGAGGAGTTCACCGCAGCTGCGGGAGTTGCGCCGGCACTGGCTAAGAGGCAGGCAGGGAAAGCCACAACATATACCCTTCTTCTGGAGTCTTATTCCTGTGTTCTTCAGGGAGAGGCCCCTCCCTCCCGTATGCGGAAAGAGAAGATAATACATACTTCCCCTGAAGGGCCCCTCCCTCCCTCCCTCTCCCCTCCGCCATAACTTGTTGGGCTTCATCGGTCGCTGTCGCCGCAGCGACCCGAAGCCATTAACACCGAGACTGTGTTATGCAACGACAACACAGCGATATTAACCACTTTGATTCCTGGACCGACGCTGTGTAGGTGTGGTGCTATGAGGGGAACCACGCAGAGTGGTATCTCAAGTTCTGATCGCACGCGGGTCCGGTGCGCAAGTTCCGGACCCGGGCACCCCGGCCGCAGTGTCTCGGCGACATTGGGTATTTGGCGCTGTGATACTTTGCGCGATGGTGCTTGATACGACGGCAGCGTCGTAGCATGTTGCAATACTATTGCTGTTACTACTACTACTGCTATTGCTGGGCGCTCTGCAATGAAGATGTGGTATACTGTAGCAAACAGTATAGGTGCTCCTTCTTCTGGTGGAGGTCATTATCAGTTTCACTCTCACTTCTCTCCGAACCGGCCTTCATGCATTTTCCTGATGCATCTGCGGGACAAGAAGCCGCTTCGACTGACGAGAGTGCTCCGACCACCGGACCCGGATTGGGCCCAGGCGGTACGATCGAGGTGATGATGGTGGACGTGGTTAGACGAACGAGCTGCGCGGATATTATGGTCCCCGCAGCGCCTCCAGTCTTGCTTCGAGGACTTCCCAAGTCTTTCAAACCGGTGACACCGCTCAGGTCACCTTTGCCCGGCTGATCCCCTCTCAACGACGCACAATGATTGGATGGCAGCCTAGCTAGCTGCCGTTCTGGGGGGAGAACTGGTATTTAGATTTTCCGAACGTCGGCTCTTGCCTTCGGCGAGGCTTTAGCTCTAGCCTAACTGTGCAATCGAAGGAACCGAGTTTGCCAATTGACCAAATAAGAGGCAGCGAATTTTGAGCCTCGGAGACTTCCGGGACAGTGGTCGGGATGTCTTCCGCTTGAGCGCATGCTGGCTCTATCTTGAGACAGGAGAAGTGAACGGTCGAGATGTAAACAGCTCAAGACTCTGTGTATGTTTAACGCCGACTCTGCGGCGTATAAAGACGGCAGCGGCAGCGGTAGCAATGATAAGCCCGAAAGATGAAGATGGATGAGATATGTGTATGCGTACTCTAGGGTTTAACGGATGACTAGCCGAAAGAATAGGAGATATCAGCATACGCCACAATGGCAGTGGAGGGGTAGATAGTAGAGTTTTATTACTCACGAGAGGATCCAAGAAGCTGAGTTGAAGAGGCAATGTTATTTTTTGCTGGATCGATTTTTTCTTGGAAATCTAAGGATTCGTTTCGTTCAGCATTCTTGTCATCAAGTTGCTGATATCTTCTATTCTTTCGGCTAGTCATCCGTTAAATCGACGACGTCCACTTTTCTTCCATCTCCAAGGCGTAATTTCTTGGCTGTGCTATGATTGCGCTCTCCAGGGCTTTTGGAGCCCGCAGCGGGTTAGGAGAAATTGGTTGATCTCTCCAGGTTGCAAGAGTAGAACCGAGCACGCATTTTGAAACGAGCCATGGCAAGCCGAGAGTTCGGAAACGGCTTAGGCTGGAACCGCACAGGGGCATCAGTGTTTGAGTTTTTTTACAATTTGCCCTGAAAGTTAATAGAAGGAAGGGATGTGCGAGGCGCCGGCGGGCAGATACGGGCATGTGCTGCGCGGAGTATAGTGGGTGGAATATGCCAGCCACTCAGGCGCTTTTTATGAAGAACATGTACACGATAAGTGTATGGCCATAAATGTAAGAAGCGAGGTGTTAGCTCGCGCAGATAATCAGAGCATTCAAAACGAAGAAGCTCTGGAGATGTGGTGAGAGAAAGATTTATATAGAAAGGGAAGATAAGGGGGATAATATGCATATATATATGCACTGAGGGCTTCCTGCACGTCTTTCGTTTCTTTCGGGGACGGTTGCTAGGCGCGCCTGGCGAAGTTGGCGGAATGTGCATTGCTGCTATGGTGGTGATAAGCACGGAAGATGAAGATGGGTAGGGGGGGCCGTTCGTTTCTCGGATACGATTCGATCGACGGGGAACACGGAGGCCACCGACAGAGCATGGATATGTCGTCCCGTCGGGTTCGTTGACCTAGGTAGTTATTTGTGTCTGGTACGATGCTGTTTGCTGTCATCCTCTGGCGTCTCACCCCCGCCACGTGCTTGATTTCGTATAGGCTGCCATTGCCAGTAAAGACGAAGGTGTTACAACAGTACGCAAGCGGATCAGCATTTGCGATGCTCTGAATTGCGTTCTTCAGCCGTTGCCGAACGGCGACGCAACATGTTTTGATGATAGAGGCGACTGACGGCCGTTGCCAATAATGACGATGCCTCGACTGTCTCGTTCACATTGATGTAGAGGAGAGAAGCCTTTGAAGCCAACCGGGCCACGGCAGTCCATGAAGTGAAAAGCTGTAAAGGCCGGCACGCACAATATGAGGTCTGGCCTTGACCGTTGTCAGCTGTACGGTAAAGATGGCATTTTCTCGGGCTCCAACAAAGTGAGCACCCGGCCATCCTTCGATGAAGTGGATTTGCTTTGGGAAGGAGGAAAGCTCTTCGTTATAAGCTTTATGCATTTCGTTTCGGATACTCCAGGCCACCGAGCGCTTGTAAATGTTTGGGATAGTGCTGCTGGGCGAGAATCGAATGTATATCGCCAACAGAAGGTCACCGCTAATCCCGACTAAGTGTCCAATGCAGACACTACGTATACACTGATGACCATCCTCAGTGAAACAGTAGACTTGAACGACTCGAAGTAGGCTAGTACTCTAGAAATTTTCCAGCGCCTGAAGAAACCCCAGGCCAGTCCGTCCATTCTCCCGATCGAACAGCAAGGTGTGTCTCGTCGCGGCTGAGAATTCTCATGCGGTACTCTCTAGACATGGCCTCGTAGGGTACTACCGAGAGCCCAGCCTCGAGAGACGGCAAATGAGGCAGCAATGTGTCGGAGCTAGAAGACATCTATGACGATACCGCGAGGTATCGAAGAGCTTCGTTTTTCGTGACTGGTGCGCTCAACCACCACATGATGGAATAAAGTTGTGTAAATATATGTATCGTTATATGAAAGACCAAAAACACCAAAGATCAGGTACGTATCATATGCCAGGCGAGCCTACACCGGAGTGGCCTGGAGCCGCTCGAACAGGCGGCGCGCCATTGGCACTAGTGACAGTGCCTCTTCCACTGGTTAAATCAGCCATCTGCGAATAATACTCTACTGGATCGAGAGAGATGGTATTGGGACCTCGCAGTGTTGCTTCTAACGCATATAGAACGGCGTTATGCGTGTTCTTGGATATATGAACAAAAGGATGAACAGGGTGAGACACGGGCGGATCGACACGATGGCGGAACGACGCTGAGCTTGCTACGGAGCTTGGGCCTGCTCCAATCATGGACCTTAGTTCTTTTTTGAGGAATGTATAGTTACACCAAGCCAAGCGCGTCTCTTTAGTAAAATTAGCCGAAGGTTCACAGACAGCTGCGTATTCAGCAAAGCTGAATTCGTCGCGCTCTAAGGTGCGGTAAGTGGGATCATTTAGCCATGGTAAAAGATCCCTGCTACCGTCACTTGAAGCGGTTCGTGGGACGACAACGAGCCGTATGTCTTTGAGCCGGGTCTCGGCGAATATGCTGGGTCGGTTCGGGCCTCGCAGTTCCTTCAGTCTCTCTTTGAGGCTCCCGACCCACCATTCAATCTGTAGATTGCAGTCGAATATGAGCAGTGCCAGTTTAGGTAGCCAGAATCCGCCCGCCGTGAGAAGGGCCTTCGTATGCAGGTCTCTAGACCTTCCTATGTCGTTTATCCCAGGCGACTGCTGGCTGTTTCTTCTTTTATCTATCCACCCGCTAGGTAATCACAGTAGCTGTCAGTGTGTGGCTCTACCGTCATCGGTGAATAGTCAAAGGAATCCTTCGAACTGAACTGACCATAGATAAGGATTTCCCTAAGCCCCTGGTCTGTGAGTTTTGTTAATGTCATTGTTCCAAAGTAGATTCGTTGTCGGTGTAAACATGTTAGCGGTCAAGCATGAACATACGCTACGCACTCGTCACAGCCTTCTTGGCAGGGGAAGCACCGTTCGAACTTGTTGCTCTCGTCGGAAGTGTGTTGGAATAGGCAGTAGTATCGTAAATCAATGCAGGTTTCACCCATATTGATCCCAGTTCCATACCCCCCATTCCCTTCGGAGGTTTTGTTGTTGAGGAAGCATCTCATTGACAGCATCTAACGTAGTGATGTTTTGTGAAGCTCCCTGTCCCCTATTCGTGACATTTCACTACCCCTGCTTCGTGAGGCTCGTTGCCCTCTGCTCCGTGAGGCTTCGCGGCTCCCATCGTTGCCACTATCGCGACCGGGATCGCCCTCCCATACCGACGGCCTTCGTTGTAGGTCAGGAGCAACGAGCCGGCGCCGATGGGTCGCGTTTGCCCTCAATCGTAAAAGCTTGGCTCAGCGTACCGGCGCTATTGGCAGGTCTTCCACGCGTACGTACGATGTATGGCTCCCGGATACGGAGTAGAGGGTCGTCTGCTGCCATGTTTATTCCTGTGTACCAAAACGGATCAACATCTCCCATCTCCAACGGAGTGATTCGCGGGTGTTCTGGGAAAAGCTTGATATTTCGTCGAATTTTGCAAAAACTTTCCCTCTCAATCGCCATCCCATGATATTTCCATGTCATCAACGATGTCTCTTATGGCCTGTTTTGCAAAAACATACGAGGACATACTGGACTGCCATCGTACACTCGCTATGGCAGTAAGAAGGCATTGGCCGTGGAATAGGGTTCGCAACCGTAGCTAGATAACTAGCAGCAACCCGGTATTGAGGAGTTAGTATATCCAGGGCTTCGGTCGTTATACAGCTAAGGTTAGGTAGGTCTCCAAGCGACTGGCAGCTTGCCGAGGACACCAAGGGACGAGGCGCGGTTTTGGAAGTTTACTTCCGAGGGCTTCGGCGGATCACGGATGGTAATCTTGGTCAGCGGCCAGAGCACGTCCGTGGACCCATGGGAGAGACGAGAAACAGCTTCCATAGGTATATCTTGGTGAGCCATACTCTAGGCGTTGAGATATTGGATAGCCGTTCTTTTTGCAGATGGTCCCTTTGTACCCTTGCCCTGCTTATCATGTTATCCTTGAACGCGTTGGACAGTGAGTGGTAGCTTGCGATGGCCAGTCTGGAGTTGACCCCTTAAATTGTATAGGGATCGGGGTCCGCGTGGCTGGATTGTACCGATGCGAAGGTTTTGCAAGGTTCTGACGCGTTGGTGAAGAGAAGATTGGTTGCGGGTTGCGTAGTGGGATAGGTGCAGCTGCTAATAGGTCTGGGCTGCTAGATTGACTACGTAGCTTGCGTGGAGCAGTAGCTTGGATGAGGTTGTGTAGACCTGTTAGGTGTATGCGAGAGAGAGCAGTAGTGGAATTGACCGGAGGGCTTTTGTCCAGAATTCTGGCGACCAGGTGCAGACAGACTCCATTTGCTGAGCAGCATCTGCCTCCGAATCTATGGCACGCATGGCCTCCGATGCCAAGACACGAGCTCTCCGGACTTCTTCGCTCGGTGTGAACTCGCGTACCTCGAAGGCCGCTTTCTGCTCCCGCTGCATCCTGAGATAACACTGAGATAATATGCCCGCTCATCTTCATTTGCGAAGGCCGCTTCCAGCTCCTGCTGTAGCTCGAGGTAAAAATCCCGCTTCTCTTCTTGCTGAGGCTCTGAGTTCGGCTCCTCGTCATTCATGTGCGCCGTCCCCCAGCAACATCATTATGGATTTGGGGGTGTGGGCGAGGCGCGTGCGATGCGAGCAGGGACCAGACGCAGGCACCAGCCATGGGCTTGAGATAGAATTTTGCCGAACCTTCGCGACGACGTCCTCGCTAGTGGCGGGAGCCGTTCCCGTGATTGTGACCGCCTTCATGCCATCAGCGTGAGCTGTCCATTGAGCTCGGAGAATGGGAGTGTCCGCTGGACAACTTGGTACCTTTAATGTGCGAGTTAGTATGCGGCAACCTCACGCGAGACGCCATGATGGATAAGTGGGATGGTAAGTATATGTATGCACAGCATAGGACTGATGGATGATTTTTGTCCGTCGGGGTAGATGTGTGTATGTGTAGGTAGGTACGGTGGTGTATGTGTAAGTAGGTAGGTACGGTAGTGTATGTGTAGGTAGGTACGATAGAGGTCGTAACTGCTCTAGGCGCATCTGTTAAAGGAGTGTTTATATGAATTGACAAGGTAGTAGATGAAGTTTTGATCTGACAGAATCGTAGAACCGATAAATCAGGGTTTATAAATTAGATGAGATAAGCAGTTAATTATGTTGATTGAAGTTATTTACTTGCTTGTCGTGAGTTATCCTGCGGCTTCTTGTGAGCTATGTAAGGGGATAATTAGATAGGTTAACGCGTTTGTTAATGAGCGATGTCAGCTGGGCACCCTCGGGCCGTTTCGGTCTGGCACACCTGGCGACCAAAATTCCCCCGCCTGTTGCCCTCCCACTTCTTATTGTAGATTCGAAGGAATTGGGCCTTTTGGAGCTTTTTGCAGCTGTTTGAAGCAATTGAAGCTATGGTAGTACTATTGAAGCTGTGGGATCTGTTGGGGCTATTGCACGCAGCCGACAGGTCGGGTTTTCATTCCTAGTATTGAAGCAATTGAGCCGTCTGGGGCTGTTTTGAAGGAATAGAGCCTTCTGGAGCTGTTTGAACCTATTGATCTTTTTGAAGCCATTGAAGCCATTGAAGTCATTGAAGTCATTGAAGCCATTGAAGCCATTGAAGCCATTGAAGCCATTGAAGCTATTGAAGCTATTGTACTATGATTGAAGCTGTTTGAGCTGTTGGAACTGTTGAGACTATTGCATATAACAGGTGGGGACATTTTGATCACCAGATGTGCCAGACCGAAACGGCCCGAGGGTGCCCAGCTAACATCGCTCTTGTTAATTTACACTCATCATGTCGGATAATTACTTTCGGTGTGGCAGCGATTTACATGTGTGTTTGTAAAGTCAACGATTTCGTTCATATATTCAGTTTTGCTGTGAGTGCATGGGGAAAGTCAACATACTACATATGGACGAACATGCAGGAACGATTTGCTGGACTGTTTGGTTTTTTATTGACAGCAACACGACTGTAGCAACGACGTCATGCATACGTGAAGTACAATACGTAGGCGAATTCGCATTATACTTAATGCTACGTTTTGTTATAGGCAGCTATGCTGTTCTTACATATCCTTCTTCTCCTAGTATTGCTTAGATTGGGCTGCCTTGGGAGAATGATTTGGGTTGCGATATGACTACTACGTGTACCTATGGTGCATGAGGCTGGGCATATATGGCGCACGTAGACGTAGAGAGCATCTTTGGCATTGTGTTGTCTGTCTGCGTTCTGCAAGCGAATCGTCGTGGGCTCGGACTAATTCACAAGGCCGAACCTCGGTTCGAGGTCTGTAGCTCTCGGGGGTTTCACTTAGTGCTGCTCCCTCACGTGTAAGTGGAAGCTGAGGGTGAAGACTGGCGAATCTGGATAGAACTTCTTATGGGCCAATGAGATGTCGTGATTTCTATAAGTGACTCAAGGATCTTGGAGATTGGAGCAACGAGGCGATAGGTTTGGGGCAAAGCGTGGCGGCATTGGGTGTCTCGGTCTTGTTCCTACGGGCACGTGTTGGATACGTGGTTAGGTAGAGCTGAACAGTTGCGGTACCTGACCTACTTACCTTACTGTCGCACCTATTATGTCGCACAACATGCATTTCAATTGCATTGACTGGGTAATAGACGTACGCGTCTGCTTCACCTTGGTAAAAGTGGATAACCAGTAAAATCGCAAATGACACCTTACAAGTTGGCAACTGGTGAAACGTCTAACCTACTATATAAGTCTGCGTGACTCTGGCATTCTTATCGAAGTCGTCATAGATTTATAGACTAGATCCTGTCAACTTGAGGTTTACAACCAACGATCTACGAAGAGTGTGCGAGGAGGGGCAACTTAGACTTACACAAAGAAAAAAGGAAACGATTTCCCCCTCCATTTAATTCCCCATCAGGATGAACTAGCAGCAGTGAAGCTGTCCTGGGCCAAGGACGGTGTGCCTGTTTACTTCACATCTAGTTTCCTAATCGGGCATACAGATCAGCTCCAGCCGAGGTTCACCAACTTACATACCCGGAAGTTCGTTCGGCCGGCCGTCACATCTCCAACTTCCAACAACTACTCTCGAAAACATCATACTTACTCGCTGTGCCATGGCTCGCCACGATACGACTAAGGAGCAAGCGGCGCAGCTAAAGCGGGCGCGAATCGGGTTGGCATGGGCACTACTGCCCAAAATCCCGAAGCTGCTCGGCGTTGTGTTCAGGCGACTGCTGGGACTGTCGCCGCGGGCACAGTACATGGACCTCAAGACGGACCTTACGCTGACGGTGATGAAGCTGGCCATGGGCGACACGAAGCCGCAGCCCGTGGGCAAGACGCAGGCCTTCACATTGCTGGATCCGGGCGTCCAGGGCCGCATCTGGATCAGCCATGCCGTGGCCGAGGTGCCACCGGAGCGGGGTCTGCGCGATGCGCTCGAGCGCGTGATTCTCTCGCTGTGCGACGGCGGTCCAGACCCAGACCCGGAATCGGTGGCAGCGCAGAGCGCCAGCCTGATGATGCCGGACATGGTGCCCGTCGAGGCCGAGTGGACGGGCTACAGGGCCGGGGTGCCGCGTGACGAGCCGCTGCCCGATGTACCCGAAGCGCAGAAATACGAGGCCATGATGAAGGAGTGCCGCAACGCTACTACGGTGCTGTACTTCCACGGCGGTGCCTACTACCTCTGCGACCCGTGCACCCACCGCCAGCTCACCAAGCGCATGGCTAAGGCTATGGGAGGACGGGTATACTCGGTGCGCTACAGGCTGGCGCCACAGAACCCCTTTCCGGCCGCGTTGCTGGATGCGCTCGTTTCGTACTTCAGTATGTACGCCCCGAGTGTTTTGTTTCCTCCGTATTTTCAACCCTGGTCCGGCGACATCATCCCAGCATATTCCATATACCCCTGGCACTCCTAGAGAAGCGCTGGATTCCTTCCATCATGAGTACTCTTATCTGACGAGTGAATTCTTGTAGCACTTCTCTATCCGCCTCCGGGGTCAATACACGAGCCCGTGTCGGCGCGAGACATCGTCTTTGGCGGCGATAGGTAAGCAACACCGCACTGGCTTTGGAATCGCGTTCACTCCATCCCAGATAACGCTGACGCAAAGCAAACAGCGCGGGCGGAAATCTCGCCTTAGCTCTCACGCAGACCCTGCTGCAGCTACGGCGGCAGAACATAAAACCAACATGGTTCGGCGCGCGGCGCGCAGTGCCACTGCCCGCAGGCATCACCCTGCTCTCGCCATGGGCCGACATAACACGAAGCATGCCCTCATGGACGACAAACCAAGTATGGGACTACCTGCCGCGACCAGAGCGCGAAGAGACGCTCGTGCGGCCCGCAGACGAAGTCTGGCCGGCCTCACCAGCACGCCAGCACATTTTCGTCGCGGATGCGCTGCGCTTACACCCGCTCGTAAGCGTGCACCTAAATAATAACAACCTCAACAACCGCGGCAGCAGTACTATTAGCTGGGCCGGCGCACCGCCGACATGGCTAGCCTGGGGATGGGAGTGTCTAGCGGACGAGGACCGGTACATAGCCGCCAGACTGCGGGCGGACGGCGTACGCGTCGTGCTCGAGGAGTACGAGGCCATGCCGCACGTCTTCGCGGCCGTGGTCCCGCGCCTGCCCGAGGCCGAGCGCTGCGTCCAGGGCTGGGCGCGCTTCGTCGCCGCCTCGCGGAAAGATCCCGGTGGCATCACCGATAGATACACGCTTATACGCGCGCGCACGCTGGAGGAGGAGGAGGGCGATTTGGATAACCTGACGACGTATACCCCTGAAGACGTCCTGGAACTCGCGCGGAGCAAAGTCGGGAGGATGGCCCCGCTGCCGGCTGCTGCGGTGGCGCTGTAAATTGCTGGATGGTTTTGTTAGGAGAACTGGGGGGTGTTATATGATTATTTGTATGTCTGCTGTTTTAGAGTATGCGTTTGCTGTACTAGTATTCAGGTTGCTCGTTGGGAGAATGGCGTTTTGGTGAGCTAGGGGCTATGGTACTACTTGTACTGATGAGATATACGAGATATAATAGGACAGGGCATGGACACTTCGACGGCGAAATATCTCTTTTGTAATTATACAAATCAAAGAATAGATTGGATAAGATGAAGGGTGACCGTTTATTGCTCCGAGTTCTGCTGCCTTCTTCTCCTCATGGCTCTAGAGCAGATCAGTTGTCTTCTCTACGTGATCTAGAGCTCTTTAGTAATCGATGGGCTGCTCTATGCCGTGGCATTAGCTCAATCTCTGTTTGAGACTCTTCCTAATCATCTAATAGCCCAGTTTGGCCATAGGCAGATGGCGTATTGGCGTGTTTTACATCTAGAAGGCAACGTCAAGTCAGAATTCGGTCGCGCGTTCCTTCTTCTGTAAGAAGTGAGACTAGCGGCGTAATGTTAAAATATGGGGCGACGGTCAGCCCCTGCAAGCCCTGTATTCCAGGGCTATTCAGCGCACCATGCCTTAAGCAAGCAAGCACTACAAAGCAACCATTGTACCGAGAAGCTCAGCTTTCAGCTCTCTTTACTTGACGTATCACAACAACTCGCTTCACCTCACTTCATGTTGTCATACCCACCCACGGGCCACCCACAGCTACACAAGACTGGATATATGCACTAGGCCGGATAAACGAACATAGGCTTGCACAACCCCAAACGGCTTTCTAGCTAGTTGGTCAGGGGGGCCTCAGCGGCCATGGAGCGACACGGCGCGGCGGTGCGGCGGATCGCGGCGACGGTGCGCGGGTACTTCGAGCGGGCGGTGCCGTTCCGGATCAGCCACGGCAGCACGAACTCGACGCGGCCGTCGCGGCTGAAGGCGCGCGCGCGTGTAGTCGACATCGGCGAGTTGCGCGACGTGCTGGCCGTCGACACCCGGCGCCGCGTGGCCCTGGTCGAGCCCAACGTGCCCATGGACCGCCTGGTCGAGAGCACGCTGCGCCACGGCCTCGTGCCGCCCGTCGTCATGGAGTTCCCGGGAATCACGGCCGGCGGCGGGTTCGCGGGCACTGCTGGTGAGAGCAGCTCTTTCCGCCACGGATACTTCGACCAGTGCGTCAATGCCGTCGAGATGGTCCTGCCCGATGGCGAGGTCGTGGTCGCGAAGCCGGGTCGCAGTGGCGGTGTGAATGCGAGTGCGAGTGCAGCATCACAGCAGCAGCAGCAGCAGGCGCTGGTCAACACGCTGCTCGGCGCCGGCGAAGACCCGGACAAGTACGCGGATCTCTTCCACGGGGCAGCCGGCGCAGTCGGCACGCTCGGTATCACCACGCTGCTGGAGCTGCGGCTGATCGAGGCAAAGCGCTTCGTCAAGACCACGTACCGGCGCACCAGCAGCGTCGCAGAAGCCATCGCCGCCGTGCGCGAGGAGTGCGCGAAGCCGGGCAACGACTACGCCGACGGGATCCTGTTCTCGGAGGGCCACGGCGTCGTGGTCAGCGGGACGATGACCGACGAGCTGCCGGCGAGCGCTTCGCCACGCACCTTCAGCCGGCCCTGGGATCCGTGGTTCTACATGCACGCGCAGAGTCTCACCAAGGACCTACCCTCTTCATCCTCAACCTCGTCGGGACAGAGCTCGCCGTCGTCATCATCGTCAGTCACGGAATACATCCCGCTGGCCGAGTACCTGTTCCGGTACGACCGGGGCGGGTTCTGGGTCGGCCGCGCCGCTTTCGACTACTTCCGGCCCGTCCCCTTCACGCGCTTCTTTCGCTGGCTGCTCGACGACTTCCTGCACACGCGCATGCTGTATCGAGCGCTGCACGCCAGCGGCGAAAGTGCGCGCTTCTTCGTCCAGGATCTCGGTCTGCCTTACGCCTCCGCCGAGGCTTTCGTCAAGTACACGGCCGACAACCTCGGTATCTGGCCGCTGTGGCTCTGTCCGCTCAAGACGCCCAGGGGACCCTCGTTCCACCCACACGTGCGTCCAGCAGCAGATTCCGCAACGAAAACGGGATCAGAAACGGAGACGGAACCGGAGACGGAGATGCTGAACATCGGCGTCTGGGGCTGGGGCCCAAGCGACAAAGCCGCCTTCGTGCGGGCCAATCGCGCGCTCGAAGCCAAGGTCGCCGGGCTCGGCGGCATGAAGTGGCTGTACGCGCACACGTACTACAGCGAGCCGGAGTTCTGGGCCGCCGTCGGGAGCCACGGACGCGAAGCCTACGAGGTCTTGCGGGAGAAATACCGCGCTACGAGCTTGCCTAGCGTGTACGATAAAGTGAAGGTCTCGCCCGAGGACGAGGACGCAGCTGCGCGCGGCTGGAAGCCGGCTGTGAAGGCCCTTTGGCCTGTTGGTGGGCTTTATGGCATTTGGAGGGGGATTAGGAGTAAGGATTATTTACTCCATCGCCGCGGGGAGTGGAAGTGGCAAGGGGGTGATGGGAAGGGGGAGGGGAAGGAGAAGACGGCGTAAGAAGGGGTTAGATTAGATGGCTAGGTAAATATCTACAGTGTTTAGATGGATGGATAAAAGATACCTAGGATACATAGAACAATGGCTAGGTAGATGGCTGAGGTCTTCCTGGATAGATAGCCTGGTAGGCTTGTACTTACATACAGAAACTGTAGAAGGTCATAGATATGGGGGCGACAAGCAGGCGCGTTAAGTCGCTTGCCAGTTTGTATGATAATAATATGTACTTATTGAGCCTCTCTGTACGGCGCTTAGAGTCCATCGCGATAATTACAATATGGATGCTTCTTAACCTAATTTAATCCAGATACTCTGTATCCTAGATCTATTCATCTACTCACTGGTGTATCTTTCAATACTCACAGCTCTCTACAGTACATACCCCAATCCAAAGCGACTTTTAACACAGCAAATTGCCGTGCGACAAAATTGCGCGCTCGTCGTCTTTCTCCTGCAGTTCTGAATCTCCGTCTGCACTTCCGGCCAAAAACAGCAATGGTCCGACGTTCAGAGACTGTGGAGCTGGGAGCTGAGTGTCCATAGCAGGCGCTGCTTACATCAGATTTAGACATCCAGCCATTTACTACACCAACGTACATACGCAAAGGACTGAATGTAACAGATGTGGTATTATAGGGCGGTGACGAACAACAGAGGCTCGATTCCATTAGGGGCGAACATTCGAAGTCAGCGACGAAAACCACCGATAGTACCCCTCTCCAACCAGCTCTGATTGCTCTTATCTTGCCTCGCTGTTCTGGCCTGTGGCTAACTCTCCCAGTGCACGGTCATAGGATATGTAGAATCATGAAGTCTTTAATCTCGGTATATTTTTTGTCTTGTCGCGTCTTCGCGCGGTGACTTTAGTTTTTGATGGTATATACAAGTGGAAGATCAACCGTCCTCCTCCTCCCTTATTACTTAATAAGCCGTCTTCGTGTCAGCTCTTACCTGCCTTGCTGCCCGTGTTATGAATGCATCCACTTTATAATCATTTCGCTGCACCCATGAACTGTGCACCATCTAATAGACGTAAAGAGCCGCATAGTAATCTAGCCGGAGCCCGCCAATGATGTGATGCCTGTCTATCGCTGAATCAAGATCGCAGAAGGATCATGTCTCGTTATTCGTAAATCTATGCCTTGACCGCGTAATATCGCTTGAACATATCGTCCACCTTTTCTAGGTAATATGTGCCAGGAGCAAGCGTAGACACATCGCCCTTGGGCTCAAAGTTCTTTTGCAGGTGGGCGTTGTGGCGCAGCTCACAGAACTACCGACACAGTTAGTTTATGTACACTCGGATAGTGGTTATGTCAACTTACAGCCTCATAGGTCGTAGGAGGGACAGCCCGACGGGCAGCCAGCCTGTTGGGGATATCCAGTGTCTTAGCCATCTTCGCAGTGCTTCCAGTGATGCGCAGCGACATGAAGCTCGAGGCGAGGCCAGATCCGTAACTGAAGAGAGCAATTCGCTTGCCCTCCAGTGCTGCGCTGTCGACGTGCGATACTAAACTAGCAAGACCGCTCCAGACACTGCCGCAGTACATGTTACCGCAGTTGGTGGCCACCTGGATAGCGGGAGACAGACGCTCAGCGTAACGCTTCTTGGTCAAGGTCATGAAGGTCTTCTCCACAACCTTGTCAGATAAGGACTTCTGGTAGTCCATATCGCGAATATCACCGGGAACATCAGCAAATGCCGGGCTGTCAGGGTTGGCAAGGTAGTCGTGGTACAGCAGACGTGCGTACGACTTCTGAACGACCTTGCATGTCGGGGAGTGGAAAGCCATGTAGTCGAAGCGGTCCAGGGGCGTCTTGCCATCGGCGAGCTCGCCGTTCGCATGGCCGTTCAGCACTTTGGACTCACGCTTGCAGTAATCGCGGTAAGCGGCATCCAGAGCCTCGGTGTAGCAGTTGACCGAATAGTGGCCGTCAACGTAGGGGTATTCGCTCGTCAGATCGGGCTTGTAAAAGTCGTAAACGTGAGACATATAGGTGCCTCGTAGACCGGGCTCGAAAGCGATAGGGGCATTGGGGCCGATCAGCATGGCGACACAGCCAGCACCTCCAGTCGGGCGGGCATTTCCCTTGGCGTATAGAGCGATATCGCCGGCCACGACAATGGCGTCCCGTCCGTCCCAGGCCGAGGACTCGACCCAGTTGAGAGTGTTGAAGACGGCGTTGGTGCCACCGTAGCAGGCGTTGATGGTGTCGACACCCTCGAGGTTGGTGTTGTCGCCAAAGAGCTGCATCAGAACGGTCTTGACGGACTTGGACTTGTCAAGGATGGTCTCGGTGCCGACCTCGACGCGGCCGATCGAGTTAGGGTCGATGTTGTAGTTTTTGAGGAGCTTGGATACGGCTGTCAGGGCAAACGAGTAGATGTCTGTGTCCAATTCGCGTCGTTAGCCAGACCACGATCTCACAACTCCCAGCAAACATGGCAGGAGCTTCTTACCTTCCCTGTCATCGCAAAAGGTCATCTTGGTCTGGCCGAGACCAATTGTGTATTTGCCAGTGCTGACGCCATCGTGCTTCTCGAGCTCGGATTGCTCGACATACTGTGTAAATTATTCTGGTTAGTCGGGGATCTCGTCTTCTTCCTCGTCTCCGAATATGGCTGCTTCTTCTCTCCCTTCTTCGCCAACCGTCTCGTCCCACGCTCTGTCTCCTCCATTCTCCCGGATGCTCCAGGGACTGGTCTTGGTGCTGTGGCCTGGACTCGGGCCGCTGGTGACGGCTGTAGATACACACCTGGCTGGGGAAGTAGAGTTCAATGGCCTTGATGCCAATGTTCTGGGGACGTGCGGCCATGTTTCCAAAAAGCCTAGCGGGCAAAGAAGAGCCGCCGTCGACGATGCTGTGGGGGAGAGGGGCGAGGGACAACGCGAGAAGGCCGGTAACGGATGGGTATAGTATGGGTAAAGGCAGATGAGAAGGGGGAAACAGGAGGGAAGGAAGGCCGCGGCGACAACAACAGCGAGAAGAAGGGTCCTTATAAACAAGTTTCACCGCCAAATTGCAAATCGCCGTCTCCTGAGCGGTAGGGGGGAGAGGGGCCGTGGTAGGGTTGTCGAAACGTGGGATCGAGGTACCTGGTCCGAATGCCTACGCTACGGTATGCTACGGTATGCTACCAGTACATGTGCCTAATAAAGAAAGTCTCACAGAAGTAGAAACGGCGGTTGGGCGGCATGCAGGCACTTGGTGGAGATCAGATCGTTAGCGTGGTGAGAAGTATGGGTAAGAAAGTAATAGGCAGGCAGGTGGTCTTGAGTTGTAGCAGAAGAAGCTTTTTTTTTTGTGAGGCGCTCTCTCGCTCGTAGTTGTCAGCTTCGGTACATTTTTGTGTGTAACCCCCCCACCGCCTTCCCTGTCTCCTATATCTTCCGTGTCCCGTACCTTTTTGTACCTGTCCCTGACCTACTCTAGTGCACGTAGAACAGATGCGGACTTGCCTCTACGAGCGCATGGGCTTAGAGATGGTTCCCAAGACGGTGGGAGCTAAGAGCGCGACCCGTTCGAGCAAACACACAACAAGACATAACGCATAGGTGATGGATAGTATTTTGTTTAGTGGGGCTACGTTGAACCATGCTTATTTCTTGGTGATCTCTAGTTGCACCTGTCCTTCCTCATCAGGGTGCACAGGTAATCCGTTGGTGAATCTATAGCGTGGAAGCCAGGCCCATGTATACTGGGAGACAAGGAGCAATTTTCATGTTGATCTTCCCGATCGGTCAAAAATCATGATGTGTAGCAGGATGTAGTAGATGTAGTAAGAGAGGTTGAATACCTAAACATGGAGGGGTACTGTAGAGTGGCGCTGCAGCACGAGCTAACTCATCCCATCTTAGTGGATTTGTCTAGCTATCCAACAAGACCGGGCTGATCCAGAATTAGGTAAGTTGATAAGCATCGAACGATTACCAGCTGGTGTCCTGACCAGGGAATATTGCACGAGTCTGCGCTGTCGCCTGCCCAGAAATTGGAGGCGTGCTTGTGTGCCTTTGAACAGTAGTGTACAGAGCATTACTTGCCAGGAGGACAGTACGTGGCACATTGTGGCGATCCGAGTCTGCCCTTGAGAAATTAGGATATGGATGTACATTCAAGTACCCCTCCACTAGGATACTGTAGGAAACTTATAACCCCTCTTTCTCTACCATGATGCATACCAGTATGTCTATTACCTACATATCTTGCGTTTTGACCTGTATCTTAATCTTACATTAGAGGAGATCCTCACTACATGGCGCTTATACATCACTTTACTTTAGCCAAATTATTGGAGCTGTAGTAAGGTGCTAATTCTTGAATCTGTCAGATACTACAAGTACTAACAGGGTAACGAATCTTGAGATCCAGGATCCATATCTCCTGGTAACCCAACTATATATAGACATGCTGTTATCTAGATGCAGTCGTATATATGTGTACATGTCAAGCATGTATTTTTCGATAATTGCCTCTGTGAAATTGATTCCGTAGATTATTGGGTGCAGTGTTGGGTGCAGTGTTGGGTGCATGTGATTGTCAGATAATACTATGTTGGTATTGAAATCGCGTACCTCCTGATGTACCAATAGGTAGGCCCATACCCACAAATATCCCCACCACCGTCGTACTCGGTTTCGAAATTCTCGATCTATCTTCCGTGCATCACACAATACCTGTCACTAAAAGTGTATTGTCAAACGCCAACCAGGAATATCTCCTGCAAGTTTTCTCTCGCGTGGCCAGGTAGAGGCCAATGGTGATTCGTTACTTCCCTACGCATAATAATCGCCGTCACCGCGAAGGATAGCCTGCATGTTGCCCTTGTCGATAGATATAAGGTTTAGAGATGCAGTATCATGATCTTAGGTAAGGCTCCACGCTAACACTTGCCGGAATTTGGACGACCAAGAAGCGCCTGTTACTAAAGTAGCCTAAATGCACTATTACAACGCCTACTGTAGTGCACAAATTCAAAGATCTTCATTCTGGAGCCAGCTCTCCACGTCTGCAGAGACATGTTTCAATTTTCCAATGCAGGAACATGCTGCTTGATTTGATAAGGGTCTGATAAGGGTCTCTTTTCTCGACAGAACGCCTCTAAGCCGCATGGTATGTATCACACTTACATGGGAACCCTACCCCAACGCTAGCGTGACGCTACCGCAAAGTACGAAGTAGGCGAGAGGTAGAGAGGTAGCCCGTAGGTAGTAACGAGATCGGCAGTCACTGGTAGGTATTGAAGAATCGAGAATTACCCAGGAAGCCACACTCTGCGCATTATCCCGGGCATTGGCATCTGAATTTCAGTAATGGAAGGATTCTGGCGAACACTAATCATCTTATCCCGAATATGATACAATACAAATCCGCTCGCCAACATGAGGCATCCGCCCGGCCATCCAGCCATCTAGCCATTCGGCTACTCCCGCCCCAGAAATCGGACGTCCAAACATAGAAATCCGCCGCCGGCTCCTCCAACCGTCGACGTCCCCGATCTCTTCGGCATCCGGGATGCCATGATAACGCTCCGAGCGGCCATCATCGTTCTGACCGGGCCTAGTGTAGGTATTGCATTCTCTCCCTGTACAGTGCTGCGCGATGAGAAAGGCCAACTATGTTGTGCTGGCCTCAATACTCGGATATAGCCTATTCAATAACCTCAAATTCGTATACTCCTCTGGACTTATTGAATGCTCCCTTTGAGCTTCATTTGACTAATCTGCACTAGAAATGACTTTTTGGCAGCCACCATGAGCCCAGCTGATCCCAAAAGTCAATACGTCCAATCACGTATCTAGCATTGCGTGAGACCTAGCCTTGACTGTGGCTCAGGCGTCAAGATGCGATCTCTATCTTGCCACCTGCATTACGGCTATGTCCGTGGCTACATCATAGCTACGTGCAATAATCAGCGACCAGCCGATCGTGCGCAACACACCGCTGTATGTTTCTCGACAGCTGCTCTCACAGGAGATCTGACGGGCGCGAGGCATACGAAGTAGAGTTATCTATTGGGCTGAGTAAGAATCACCCCTTCCCCCGGAAATCAGAACGCCTATCCGTACCAACAACTGCTTTGAGTTAAGCATGTTGCGAATGGGTACTGTACAACAGGACAAGTGCCTACGCTACTTCGGCAAAGCATGCAACTTTAATCCCGGCAATTTCCATATCGGGAACCGGGCGGTGAGGTTTTACTGCAGCAAGGTTCCCAAGACAAGTAACTCCGAGATCGCTGCTAATAATAAACATGCAACTCATTTTCAACACTCCAAAGCCTAGATCAAGACCAAGTCGTAGATATCCACTCATTATCCGAGTCTCTGCATAGTTACCAGTGTAGACTGCAAGGCTGCCCATACATTCAAATTCTCATGGTAAAACTAAGGTGTGCTGAAGTCTACAGTTGCAGGGACCAGCACGGCCAGGGGACAAAGATCATCCATCGAACCTGCAGGGATATGGAGATAAACACTTACCAACGGACCGTTGCAGTGGACCCAGAAAATTTCCGGCTGGGGCTATTTCTAACAAGTGCCTGTTCATGATGAGCGCCCACCAAACTGGTACAAACAATAACAACACTTTCAAGATTAAGGCGTTACACAACGTTTTTTTCTAAACAACATTCGTTGATACGAAAACGGACACGACAGGTGAATAAAATGAGAGTGAGAAAGCGAATAAGATAAATCACAATCCATTGGCTACACTATTGTCCTGTAGCGCACCATTCTACTACTTACATCGCAATCATTCCCATCTGAAGTAGGTACTTCTTTTCCCGTTGCTACGGTAGGTAGTACCAACACTAAGTACGATGACGCAAACTTTGTTTTTCGCCTATTTCAACTTTTCATCTCGGCTTTATTGTTACCTAGGTAGCCTCTTATTCGTTTTCGTATTTTTCTTCTGCAAGTAGGTTCATCATAATAATCAGCGGATGCCTAATTACTTGCTCAACAATACTTTCGAACCCTTAATACACCTTTTCTAATTCGTATGATCCATCACATCGGGTAATTCCGTCACATGAAAACCATAGCAAAGCAGTAGGTATATACGGCACGTATCCGTACAAGATATAGCTTGCGCTTAACTACAGAGTATTAAAAGAGCCATTTACATCATATTTACCAAGTAACATACCTACATGTACGTAAATGCAATCTACCGAATCCGAACCGTTCATACGAAGTACTGGACCACGGGGTACCTACATGGGGAGCCGCACGTCTGTCCGCATGTAATTATGTGTATTCCAGACGAGGCTGCACACCTACGTAAGCATACATATATACACGCAGGGCGTATCGTGGGGAATGTTACTTAGTGGCGGTGGTGATACAACAGTGATAGTGATGGTGATGGTGGTGATGGTGGTGGCGGTGGTAGAATCGATAGTGGTGGGGGATCGGATCGATCACATGGAAAGTTTGCGTGTAAGCAGTAAGTAGAGGGTAGAGCCTCATACTTAGCCGCGCTACACTACGCAGTACGGCTGCGAGAAGAGAAGATGAGCAAGTCACAGATACCGTAGCACGCCTAATAGGTAGTCCTACAAGCTTGTCATTGTTTCAGTCTCAGGGCACATACCGTAGCGTAGCTTAGATTGTTCCTTCTTGCTTCATTGTTGGGTATTTTGGTTATACTATCATACATACAGTATAGACAGCTCTCTAGCCTAGCTATCTACCCAAGTTCATGGCGTTCGTTCGTCATGATGCAACTCCTAATCCCCTGGAACGCCGTGCGGCCAAGTGCCCATGCAAATGAGTATCCGTAGTATGAGTAGCGAGATTCCTGGTTGCGGCGGTGGTTTTTCATTTCTCGCCGCCTTCGTCTCCGTGTAAATGCATATCAATCAATCAACCGAGTTACCTGCCATCCTATGGCTCGCCGCTCGAAGGTGTAACATAACCAGAGTCCTGTTCCGGCTTCTTCTCACTCTCCGCGGTCTTCGGAGGCTTCAGCTTCTTGTCGTCTGACTTCTCCGTCTTGTCTCCCGCCTCTTTGGTATTCTTTTCCTCCATTTCAGCGGCAACCTTCTTTTTGATCTCTTCACCAAACTTCTTCTGGAACTCCTCCTCGACTCTCTTCTTGATCTTATCTTCCGCATCCTTCTTCTTCTTCTTTTCTTGCTTCTTTTTCTCCTCTTCTTTCTGTTTTTCCTCATCCTTCCTCTTCTTCTCGGCCGCCTTGATCTCTTTGTCCTTGTGGTCCTTTCGCGTGTTTTGTATAAACTCTTCCGCTGTCTCGATCGCAGTTTCCGGGCTGTGCTTGTGCTTCAAGAGATGGCCCTGGAGCTCTGCAGGACTGAACTCATGCTGTGGGATCTTAGCGGCAAAAGCCTTTGCCAGTTCTTCGACCTTGGCTTGGTGAGCGGCGCGATCCTTTGCTTTCTTCTCTATAGCGACTTGCCGTTCCTCGGGACTAAGCGTCAAGTATCGATCGACATCAGCTCCGTCGTCGCCTTCCAAGTAGGCAAAAATGTTGCGGTATATATTAGTGATCATATATTCATCGGCTAGACCAAAGTTGATGGTCATATCAATACGCCCAGGTCGAATCAAGGCCTTGTCTAGCTTTTCGATGTGATTGGTTGTCATAATCAAAATCCGGCCTTCTTGTGAGGCAACGCCGTCAAGGATATTTAGTAGGCCAGACAGAGAGAGTCGGTTGGTTGGTGCAGAAGCGTTTCTAGCATCATCACGAGGGCCGCGTCCACGGGTTACCTCGCCGGGTTCCATATCATCGTCCTCTACATCACTATCGCCTGGAGGGGCGCCTTCCTCTCTGGTGTGCGTAAGACCAGCCGTGTCGATATCTTCAAGGAGAACGACGCATTGGCGAGGGAGCTCCGTGAATAAATTGCCAAGCACCTCTTCAGTCGCGGTGACTGCACTCAAGCTTACTATGTAGATTCGCATCTTAAAGAATCCGGCTAATGCTAAGCTCAAAGAACTTTTGCCTGTGCCTGGGGGACCGTGGAGCAAATAACCACGGCGGTATGGGATACCTCTGTTGGAGTACCAGCGCTGAGTTGCAGGATTGAGATAATCAGTGACATCATCAATAAGGCTTTTCTTGGTCTTCTCATTTAGGATGACAGTTGAAAAGGGGCGAGTCGCTCTTGACATGCACCGCTGCCAGCTTGGCTCTCCGGACATGGCCCTGGTGGTGCCTCGATAAATCTGTGTCTTGTGTGCGTCTTGCTCCATATACTTCTCGCGAGCCTCGAGGAGAAGCTCCTTCAGCACCCATGGGTTGCGACCAAAGCATGAGATGGAAATTTCCTCACGTTCGCTCACATTCATGAAGGTATTCTGTTCGCTTCTAGCACTGCGTCGAAACATGAGGAAACGACCGCGGTATAGAAACCAATGGTTACCGAAAGCTGGCGTATAGCTAAGGCCCTTCTTTTTCTTCTTCTCGGCCGATAGTCTGCCATCGTCGTAATCGTAATCATCTTCATCACTCCAGTGCCAGAGGTTCCAACTTCGCGAACCCAGTTTAGTATTCACAACGAATCGGCGAGCTCCCTGGGCGAACCGTTGCCCAGCCACCCAGGCCATCAAGATGTTGTAAATCTCATCGTCGGTTCGAATGTCGACGACGGACATGAAGTAGTCCTCCACCTTACCCCATAGGAATCTTTGGACGTACTCCCAGCACACGACTAGCACGCCAATCGATAAAAATAGCGGGACGTAGAGGTTCAAGTCGATATGCATGTATCTCTCAACAATATCGGCATACATTGAAAATCCCGGAAAGAACCAGTCCAAGACGGTAAATTGGCTTCGTGAAGTCGGAGAAAAGCTAGCGCCCGAAGGCGCAGCCTCGCACCCAGGGGCTGTGGAGGGTACTAGAGGATCCGCCATGGTGAGAGATGTAAGTGTGTCCGGAGTAGGAGAAATGAAGGAGGCTACTCGTGCAGGGTCAGAGCATTTGGGGCGGCAGAAACGAGAGGAATGTCGCCAACTAGAGCTGTGCCTGTACTAGAGAAGGAAAAGAGGAAAAGGGTAGTGCAGTGGTGATGGCAGGAATTGCACAATCGAGGGGTAGCCGACGGGGCTGCCCGGCTTTTGTACTCGCGAGGTTGCAAGGACGAGGCGTCGAAGAGAGAGAAAGAAAAAAATGAAAACGAGGCAACCCTTGATGAGATGAAGGCAAGCTCGCGCTATCTGCTTGGAGCTATCTGCTTGGAGCAACGCAAGACCAGGCAGCAACAGGGACCCTCACTATCATTATTGTCTATTGTCTATTGTCCAGATGGGGTCGACAGGCCAGGGCCCAGGGCGAGCACATCATTGGTCCAGCTAAGTCAGCTAGGGATGCAGTCGCTGCTTGCAAACACCTAACAGTGAATGTCAGGACGCCATATGACAAACTCGGCAAAGCCACCGACATATTGTAGATTTATTCCATGTGAGAGTTTTATCTGTGGGGAGGACGGTGGCTTTGACTTGAGGATTTTCAGCTTCCCCGTGAATCCTGACCAGTCATATTCATGTATATACCTTTAATGGAGAGAGACACTGGTCTTAGAAAAGTATGAATCACCGCGTGCGGTCTACGAAACACTGGAAGTGAGCCGGGCGGTGCCGGGTAGGATTTTCTCGTTCACGGTGTCATACATTGGATACCTCGATTTTGAGGCTCGTAGCTTCCAAGTTCCTGGCTTCCGGCTTTATTACTGATTTACGAGGGGAAATAATATGATTGGCTCCCTGTCACCAAACAGCGGCAAACAGCGGCAGGTAGTTCCCGCCAAGTACAGGCTAGTCCTAGTATGGTTAGTGTAGGCAGACGATCAGGCGCACGCCGTAGTTTACCTACACGACCTACTATTCTCGGTGCCGTACTCTGCCTCTGTACTCTGCATCGTCAGTGTTTGCGACCTGTACTTGGTGGTCCTGCTCACACAGTTCACATCGCACAAGAAATCGGGCCGACACAAATCGATATACCAGACTTGAATAAGTGTGAGAATCCGATATCTATCTCGCCCATGACTTCTGTCTTTCGATTTCGCCACTCGATATGCCGGCTGACTGCATTGCTTGTACGTCGTACAATGTGATGCTTGATACCCCGCACAGTGAGCCCAGTCTAGAGCAGGGATTAATTGCATAGCGGTGACTCAGAACCGGCCTGACTGAGACCACCGGCTTTGTTGCCTTCCTATGATCAGCATCCCGTCCGATAATGTCTATTCTGTATCACACGTGTTTATGCACTTCTGTGTTTCTGAGCCTCCAGAAGATACATACAAACCCCTTACATTCCTGCCATCAAGCTGTCGTTTTCTACGAGACATTCTTCGGGATCTGTGCCTGACGATGAAACATACCACAAAGAGGTTCGTACGTAGAGCATGGGCATGACGTACACATCAAACTCGCAAATCCACAGAGAGAAATGATAACGCCACTTCTCGGGTATCTAGAACGATCAACGATGTCTCTCATTCTAAAAACAATCACTTAGCTAATGATTATCGGGAATTGAAAGAAGGCCTGGTCGGCCTATAGCTAGAAAAGAACATCATAAATCAATCAGGAAACGCCGGCTATTTCTGGCGCCAACTCCTAAACACCACGTGAATGAATATACACTTTCACCATAAAAGTAAGGTGAAACCACATAGGGCAAACATGTCTTGCTCCCACCACGGCCGTAAAACAGCAGGGATGCACGGGTAAATAATTCCCGAAGATCCAATTCTCGACAATTATTCTCAGTCATATACTTCAGCATGCCCGCCATACTGTGCACCATTCGCCCAAGGGTCCTGGGGAGCAGGTGATCCGCCAGGACCGTTCAATTGAATGAAGCCATCTTGGAAACCAGGTTGCAGCGGGGGGCCGGGCATTGGCATTGGCATTGGCGGTCGAGGTGACATCATACCACCCATCGGCTGGCCGTGAGGGAAATTGTCGAAGTGCTGAGGGTGTTGGAAATGAGGACCAGGAGGAGGAGGAGGAGGTCCTGCGTATCCGTGGGGCGGCGGAGCGGGCATCGGCGATGGCGCCCTAGAAAACTGCCTGGACCGCCGGCTGGACGAGGAGTAGCTGGAGCTAGAGCTAGTAGTCGACATTGTATCCGAATCACGGTGGTGGTGATGGTGGTGACGATGGCTGCTGTGTTTCTTGGACTGGAGCGCACCGAAGGGACCGCGGAGCATGTGTGCAGCGAAGCGGATACGGCGGCTGTCCCGGGTGTCGGTTTTGCGTGTTACTGCGCCCGCCATGCCGTCATAACCCCAGCGCCCGACTGCCCATGGGTCGTCTGTGAAGACATAGGACACCGAGTCGCTGTTGGACCAGACTGAGCCGGTCGAGCCCGAGTAGCTGGGTGTGATGTTTAAGGGGCGCAGACGAGGATCCATCATAGGATGTATCTGATATAGCACCAAGGGCAGCACAAGTGTGTGATGTAAGAATACTGCGCAGCAGCTACCTAGCAGGAGCACTCAATTGGTCTGCTTGGCGATAAGAAGATTTTTTGGTGCTAGAGATCAGCGGTGTTGTGATACCGTTGAGATGCGTCACGAGGTAGGTGGCGCCGACGTGCTTGGTGAGGTCTTCCCTGACCGAAGGTAGAAAATGGTCAGAAAGTGCAGATCTCAGGGCCGCTGCAGTAGAAAGTGAGGCAAAGATGGAAGGATGATGGCAGTTAGAAGAGAAAGCCGGGCGAGGGGCGAATCTCGGGTGACGGATGAACTTATAAGTCAAATGTGAAGGAGGGCGAGAATACATAAACCGACTTGTAGCCGCATCTTCGCCCTCGCCCCGCGCTCGATGCGGGACAACTTCTCGCTCGACGACATCGCTCTCGACAGCATATCACATCTCCCGAAGTACGCCTCTTCTCCCCGTATCCCCTGTAGATACACCGTCACATCATGCAGGCCTACATGGAGGCGACATAGGAGGCGTGGCTGCTTGCATTCGAAATCCACCTTCGCTCGAGGAGTCCAGGCACGGCGCGGTACGGTTGGATACTAGTTGCGGTCACATACTCGGTGCTGCGCAGCTATGTCAGACGATGGGGGCTCGTCCATGGTACGCTCATGGCTCGGGCGCGGTCTGCTGCAAGATGCAGCTCTAGGCGCATTTGTTCATGCATACTGGCGAGGACTTGGGCGCGAGCTACTGGATGACGGCAGCTCAGACCACAGCCGGGCACGCAGCCTTAGCCTAGCGCCCCAGCGCCGCCTACACGCCCCGCTGGAAAGCTTTCGTCGGTAGCCAGTTGGCGGTTAGCTGCTGGGCAGCCCCGATTTTTCTTCTCCCAGCAGGCAACTGCGGCGGACTCTCGTTGGCCAATCGCCGCCCTCCACTCCGAAGCCTATGCGGTATTGCAGTACAGAGCCTTTCGCCCCGTTTGTTCCTCACCTCGCGGACGGCCGGGCAAAGGTGGTCTGCCTGTAGCCTCCAGGACACCCACATAAATCTACTGCAGAATGAGGCACACAACAGCCCCCTGTTAACCCCTCCTTCTACGCCCGCGGGGTGCCTACTGCCCACCACGCTGAGGGTTAGCTCGACATTCTTTTGGAGCCGCATTCGCCCAGTCAAAGTGGGATGAGACAAGAACTCGGCGATCACGATGCACAGTCGCCCGCGCCAGCACGAGTATTGGTGGCATATCGAGGCTATCACTTGGCTGGCTGAGACAAACACACCCGGATGCCACGGCTCTAATGTTGGCGAGTCCGCGCTCTATATTGATTGACCTACTGTAGGCAATGGGAGCGAGCGAAGAAGAGAGCGCTGTGTCTACACGACCGGTGCCATCGTATAATTAACGTGTTGTCTTACGAACCTGTAGTTCAAGCAGTGATACGGGTTCAGTGATACGGGTTCAATGGCCGGTTGCACGAACACACGACCACACGACCAGCTTCGGACGCTCCCCGCCTACTGAGCAACTGCAATTGGATGCTCGCCATGCACCCTCGTATAAGTCAACAGCCTCATCTCATGAAGAATTGGGCGAAGTTTCAAACTTGTGGTGCCATTGACCCCCCCTTTCCACCCTTTCCCCCCATTTCCCCTCCCTTCCTTTCCGTTATCCGTCTGCCTATCTCTCTTTCTCTATCTTTATCGACTTGTATTACCGCCTCCAATCATGGCCCGAGCCGTGTACCCAATTCTTCGTGCTCATTGGTTTTCCTTGGTCTTCTTAGCTTACCACAATTTTGCTCGCACAATTTCAGCTGCAGAGAAGCGCGACATGCAGTTGGAGCAGTAGTCTGCGTTGGCCTTGAAAACGCCCGATTACCGGTGCCATGACGATGAAATGAGACGCAGTAATATCAGCCAGCTAGCTCATTTCCAATCACCGTGTTGCGCCCGCGCGCATAATTCCAGCAACACGCCCGCGGCCCATGCAAAGTCAGCAAGGTCGAGGTAGATCTGGCCCGACAGCCTGGTCCAGAAGCCCCCCGCGTAGTACCTGACCGCCAGATACGTGTCGAATTCGATGACGCTCCTTTCCGTCATCCAGTCGGCAACGGCCTGGGCATCTTCGTGTCGGATCCCGCGGCTTTCTCCAACCACGGATGCCTCCTTGGCTTGCTCGACATCAAGAGGAAGCCTTACATTAGTGAAACAGCAGTCTTCTAGGGTTCCAGTTTTGTTTTTGAGAACTTCCGTATCCATGATGGCCGCCATGTGCTTTCCACCTTCTTTAGCAAGCTGTATGCAGTAGGCACGAATCTTTTCTTCGCCACCGCATACTTCACGTCTGAATTTCAAGGCTTCCAGTACACAAAGATATGGCGATGTGTCTATCGTCGAAACGTGAGCAAAAAGGTTGCCGAAGTACTGAGCTTGTGGGATCTTCTTTCTGTCTGCTTCCGTTAGGTAGCGCCCATCGGTCGGGTATGATGTTTTGATTAGATGCTGGTTACGTCTGGGGACGTACAGAACAGCACAGCCACGAGGAACCATAAGCCATCTAACATACGACTTAGCAGTAGGCAAGACTCATAGTTGGAAGCATGCATCTACTCACTTATAGCAATTACTGATGACGAAATCCGGACTGACCCAAGCGAGATGGGTAAGGTCAATGTTACCGATGCCGTGCGCTGCGTCGATGCAGGTCATGATACCCTGCTGTCTGTAAAATCTTACAAGCGACTCCCATGGAAGGCGTCCGCCAGGGAACGTTAATATGGTGTCAAACACGGCCAACACGACCCGCCTCCCCTGCTGCCTTATTATATTCAGCGCATCCTGCGCTTTGCGGATGATTTCGTCATTTTCAATAGGGTAGATCAGTTCAATGCTATAGCCGCGGACAGGGGTCGTCTCCTCCAGCGAACGAATTGTCTTGAGACAGCCGCCGTATATGGTACTGAAATGCAAAATGACATCGCCATCTACATATACTAGGTTCCTCAAAACCGTATTGATACCGGTGAGCGCGTTAGGTACGAAAACCACTTCCTCGGTCTCCGCTCCCAATAGGGGCGCTACGGCTTGCCTTGCCTGAAGGAGGAGCTCTGGGAATTCAGGTATTAGAGATCCAGACACCTTGCTAGCACGAAATTCATTCTCACTCAAGGGTATTCCAGAGCCACGTGGGAATAGAAGCTCAACCAGCGGAAGAGTAAATAAACAACAACATCGAGATGCATACTAGGGTATGTAAACCGAATGAAGGTATCAGGGCGGGCCTCGGTCTCGCTCTGTACGCTTCGCTGGTAGTCACGGACGCTGTTCGGGAAAGTCCCGAACGACCCGTGATTTAACGGCACATATGAAGCCGCAAAGTTGAAGTGGGCCTCGCGCATCGCCTTGCCGAAGGGCACCATGATGATGGTGCCGTGCTCGACGTTGTCTCGTTGCTTGCTAGCTGGGTGATCAGCGGAGCTATTGCACTCCACGCCGGTCCACTAAATAGATTTAGGTATAGTTTACCTTGGATCTGGCGAGATCTGAGCGTGGAAACTCGGTAGTATATGAATCGAAGCCGCTTTGGAATACTAAGAACGCCGAATGGTCGATTATAAAATGGTACAGAGGCGAGAAAATAGGGACGCGGCATGAATTACCTAGTTCTAATGCGTTGACATCAGGACATCAAGACGAACGCGGCATTCCATGAGAAATTGCGTCATTCTCTCGTTACCCCAGACCAAGACCCAAGCACACGGTCTCCATGCTTATGAGGTGCTTATGAGTTGCGTATTACTACACCATGTGACACGTGAAGCAGCACCCAAGAAGTACGATATAATAAAAGATAAGTGCAGATCAGATTTTCGTTGACTAACATGACATGCATCCTACATTGTCATTCCAAGGGCAGCAAATTCTGTTTTAACAACCGGCACTTCGTGTTTCGGTATGAGCTGCACCCATCGACTTGATGTTACCTATTAACGTTACCTGGCTCGGTTGTCTGTTTTCACTTGATAAACTAACCTAGGCCTCTATCTATGCTACGACACTCTCATACCGCACAAGTAGTCGGGTAGCGCGGCAACATGTTCGACTGATCTCGGCCCACAGAGAACGGGACTCACCATTCCGGCTACGAAAATTGAGGGAGAGAGACCAGATGTTGGGGACCACACTACAACTCTACAGCAGTATAATTGTCTTATTATAGGAATCCGTTATTACAGCATCGTCTCCTCCTCCACCGCTTGCTAGAAGATTCCATAGAGATGGTTCCCGATCATGGCAAGACCATGCAAGACCAAAGGCAGAAACAAGGTGCTTACTCTGCATTAAGGTGTAAGTAAATTAACGTTGATATTCGGATGGGCTTTTGGAATAGGACCGGGCAACCCGAACACTTTAACCGGTCGGCCGTTTCTGGAACAGAAAACCAGTGAATGCCCAGACTGTATGAGGGTTGTATTCAACTTCCGTCGACTGCTTACCATAGAGATTCCGCTTCCACATTATTCCGACGATCGTCTGCGCAGCGCCAACAACATCATGGCATGCTTGCCTCCGTCTCTTGTGGACTGAACATTGGCCCAACACCTACTTGTACGGATAGCGTGCAGCTGAACGGGCCAAGTACTTGCTTGATCGGCTATGTCGTATGCGAACCCGACATGTCTGTGTTGACTTACTTCGCAAAGACGGATGTCCATCTTCGACCTGATGGATACTATCCCTATTATCAAGCAAATAATTGACCAATACCTCTGATGTAGGTATCTTAGGCGCGCTGGAAGAATACCTGCTCGTGTTTTTTAAACCCGATCGAAATCATAATCTTGATTTCCCGGCTCTGGGCTGGTGGATTCTTGGCCCACCTGCATTGGAACGCTATCTGCCTCTAAACGTATTCGGCTGCACTGCGAAGAGCAAGTTAAAGGGTTGGCGGGGATAGGTACGCATAACAATATATTGACTGCCTCCTCTCTGCTTTTGGCATCGCCTACAGGGCCGTGAATCCAGCCGCGCGAGAATGCCTGGCGCTGCATATTCCGGCCTGGGCTAGTGTCAAACGGCGAGCCAAAGAAGCCAGCGGATGGCTTCGATGGTGACTGGAGGCAATCGGATTTGCTCTCTGTACTTGCATGCTCTGAACCTGGAATCCCTCCAGCCGGGTGGGTAGGGTAAAGGTGCATAAATGAAATATGGTCTACATAGCCGACTACAGAGTTCTGTACAGAGATTCGGTTGGCATGTAAGTACTTATCTTATCCGGGAAGGTTTGTGGGCACCTACAGTAAGCTTGAGTTTTGCCTGGAGTGGTTGATGTTGAACAGGTTCTGTACAGTACCTCCCTACCTGCACGTGTACCTACTGTAGCTTCGAGATATGCTGTGCTCTTCGTACAGCGCAACACGGCGGAATAATAACCTCGTGCTTACACGAACTTAGTTACCTAATGCATTACCGAGTATGGGCAAAGAAAACTACCGATAGGTCACAAGAAAATCATAAGGGGTTACTCTACTACCTACCTACATAATGTCTGTATCTACGAACACTGCAGCGGAGTGTGTGTACTATCTTGGTAGGTGGTATACCAATACTAAACATAACTAACATATTACCTAGCAATTATAAGATCTAGCTGTACAACGAGAACAGGGAAGAATGGGGTGTGGAGAGCCCAGAATGCTAAGTCTAGCGTAGTGTGTTGCAACAGTAGCACCTATATTTGCCGGTATGCTAGTGTACACCATCTGCGGGAAAAGTGGGAGGCGATAGAGGGGGACCAATCACCGCTCAATGCGTTCTTCCCATACTCAAAGCACTGGCACTCGACCAGGCGAGCCCAGCTTTTAGGTATTAGTGAGCTGTCTCTACCAAGTTCCGAAACCCGCTAGTGTGGAAGTGGGCCGACAGCCATCCCCGCTCACCCCCTTCAAGCGCCCCTGACACGGCTAGCGCTCTCGCTCTGGCCATCCAAGTCAAAGCGGGTGGAGCGGGCTGGAGTTCCTTCCTGTGCGACGGCCCTGGGCTAGCTGACTCCTGCCTCTGTTGTCTCTGCGCCATACAGCCACTTTCCGCTCAGACCAGATCTTTACTGTACCGATCACCAACAACACAACCACCAACAGGAACACGACGACCACCGACACCACGTCGCCTCGGACGCAACGACGGCTCCCGGCGCCTCCGCAACGCGATATCACGGGCTAATTGATGAACAACGGCACGGGGAAACGGCATCGCAGCTGCATTCGGCTATCCGAGAGTCACGGGACGGTCGACACGTCCTCTTCAATGGTGTCCACGAGGTAGCGTCCCATCATTGTCAAGCTGCCCGCTGGAAGCCGGTGCCGTGAAACCCCAGCGGTCGTCCTCGCTTGATCCGAACATTCGATCGACCGTCCGATCGACCGCCTCGTCCTTCGCCCCCATTCCTCCTTTGCCAAGGCGCCGCAGTAATGGGCGACCCGGGCAGGACCAAGTCATCCGAATTGGATCGCAGCGCCTCGCATAGAGCGTCCAGGAGACTATCGAATATTCTCGGCGAAGATGACGACTGCGACCTGGCAGCTATGGCCGTTTCCGACGGCTTTCGGCCGGCCGGACTCGCGCACGAACACGAGGCATCTCACGCCGCTCGCCCATCCGTAAGCTCGTTGGAGCCCCCAGACGCACGCGCCGCATCTCCTCGTCCTTCCAGCGTGTTCAAGCCGCCACACGCTCACGAGTCATTTCCCCATCATCATAACATTTCCGAGCGAGATTCCATAAGATCGGGCGCGTCAACCGATACTCCCGTTATATCCGCTGAGACGCCCTACGAAGGCCCCGTGGGCCCATCACATCCCTATCAGATGTATCCGCAAGATGTTCGGCTGGCCCGCACCGCTAGTTTGGCAACATCGTCAACGGCTGCTGTCTCTGAGCGATCGTACGTAGGGCCCCATCGCCCAGCTCATCTTTACGGGGCATATTCGCAGAATGTGGCTGCTGGAGATGACGAACCAGGTGACCGGTCGCCTTTGAGGGAAATTACGGTCGGTTTTCCTGGCACAGGAGGCGCCTATCAGAGAAGACTGGGCCCGGATGGGGAAGAAGCGGCAGATATGATAGGTCCCGATGGTCATACAGAACAACTGCCACCGTATACAAGATATCCAATGGAGGCATATGCTCGGAAGGACCTAGGCATAGGGCTAGTTCAGCCAGCGCCGGCCTCGCCTACGACACAGCAAAATCTCGAAATACCAGGCGCTGGTGGCATCGGCCTGGCGACTCGGGACCCCGAATTCGCATCCTCGGAAGATCTGAATCGTTTAGGCTCCGCTCAGTGCCGGCAATCCATCAGAAGCTTCACATCCGAGGCCAGCCATCACTCCATCAACACTGCTGCTCTCACCGTCGTGAACGAGAAAAGCACTCCAAATTGGAAAGCGGCTGCCAGGCGAAAAGTATGGGGAATCCCATGCTGGGTAGTGGCTTTAGGGGTAATTGTGTTGGTTATGCTGGGTGTTGTTGTCGGAACAGTCATCGGCACTCAATTAGTGCGCCATTTCAAGAAGGATAAAGATGACGACAAGTATGGCCTCATGACTTCCCGTTCATACTTCGAATCCATGCTAATGCAGATTGCAGTCCATCATACCCGGAAAATGGGACTGGTCCTGGTCTCATACCCTTATCTCTCGTACCGCCAGGCTTACCACCATTAGCCGAGGGCCAGTATTTGTTGCCGCTCGGGAGCCCTCGCTATTCAAGAAATTGCCTCAAAGACACGAACCAGAGTCGTGCATGGAGCTGTGATGCCATTATGTCCCAACTAACGATGAACATTACTCGTAGGCCGGATTCGGAAGAAATCTCGGCATACACGTTAGATTTTGGATCTAAACCTCAACTCACAATGGAAAGATTTGTGTATTCCTATGGAGTGCAGCCACCGTCGCTCACTGATCAACAACTGAGCCTCGTCAACGATACCTACGAACTTGGACGAGGTGCGGCATGGGCTTTCGCGCGTCCCTATGACAAGACTATAATTTTGCCCGAAAATACTCTGTCGCCGTCCGACAACGTATCATCGAAAGAAGTACGACGACGTATGATGTTTGGGTTCGACTTCAATCGAAAAGAGCCCAAAATTGGCGAGAAACCCTGGATCTGCGAGTGGCCAGGCACGCTTCTCGAAGTTATAATCTACGCTTATCAAAATAGTAGCAGCGCCAATTACCTTTCCCCAAGCAGCAGCGCGGCCACACCGAGCAGCCCAACGCCTTCCGAGTCCTCAACAGGAGGAAAATCATACAACGGATACCGTAGAAACCCGCCGATGGGACCGGGCGGTAATGATCATGATGACGATGATGATGATTACCCACGCTACTCTCCCACTCCTACTCCCACTCCGCAACCAACCTCACCACCATCTCCAACACCACCGCCATCAGAATCCTCGACAACAACTACTCCAGCACCATCGAGTGAATCAAGTTACTCTAGCCATCCGCCTGTAATACCGGCGCCCCCATTCAGATTTTATCCCAGAGTCATCAAAGTTGAAGAACGCCGTAATCACAATATTGATGCTCCCATGCCGACATGCCGTCAAGTGGAAATTCAAGGGGACGGGCTCGAGGCTCAGCCTGTACCGGATGGGAAGGGCGGGTTCGTCGAGATCCAGATTGTCGAAAAGGAGTCAGACGATGATGAGAAAGTGACAGACCCGTATGTGTTCAGACGTCACTTTTCTGAGCACCTAAGAGAACGAGATGATGGCGGATCAGAAGGCAATGAACTGAGCGACTGCGGATGTATTTGGTGGGTAACGTGATTACTGCGTTGCGTTTGGTGCGCCCTTTCTGCGGCGAATTGCGCGCAACATGCACATATTTTGATTTCGAGTTGGGCAGCTATGCCCTGCGGTCTGTACATAGCGTGGGATAGGTGCGAACACGGGCATCACATACCGGCGTTTGGAAAAATTTGGGTTTGCGGGAATTGTCATCGACTGCCATATTGATGACTTGTTGGTCGGGTACTGCGAGAGGTTCTTTTTTTATTTTCTGTCATACTAGAGAAAATAGGTGCCACCGATTTGTTCATTCTATCTGAGATTCGGGACTGGGCTGGCTGGCTGCTTGGTTGTCTGGAGATACCTTTGATCTATACTTTTTGTTTGGAACTATATATAGTTAACATCGTTATATAGTTACATTATCTTAGCAGTGCTAATCTCTGCCCTGCTTTGCTGCTTATAGTTTGCGTGGCCGACTGATTTGGATGGAGATGGTGGGTTTGGTCGTCTAGGAGGAAATCAATATACGGACATATATATATATATATATATATTTATAAATGAAGCATAAATATGTTTTACTCTTGTAGTGAGTGTCTTTCCTGTGCGAGAAGCGGCCCCAACGTTGCTCACCAAGGCTAGTTATAAAATGTGTTTTGGTGATGGAGGGGTCTTGTTATATATAAGTCTCCTATTGCTGCGTTGTTGGTATTCTCCTTTGGATTTCCTTCCTTGGCCAGCTGCCTCTACTCCCAATTCTTATATACCTACCTATGTACTTATAACGATGATAAAGTACGAACTATTATGACCATCGCTTGTATCCACTATGACTTAAGAACTGGATGGGAAGTTTGGTGGCGAGGATGAGGGGAAGAGTTCAGCTTGGGACGTTACGCATATAGGTAAATCATGTCCTGTCATGGGCGAATCTGCGCGTTTCTTGCGAGTTACTGTAGATGGGAAGCGTATATAGCTCGTAGGTGTCAGCCACTGTGCTGCTCATAGATTTGTGAGGAGATATGATACTGAGCATATGTTGTGTGTAGAAAATGGACTCTTGTGGAATTCGGTTAGGTTAAGATTTTGTATTTATAAACAATAGGGGTATCTCTAAATCAACTGTTCTCTGGGACGCGGATTCGAAGCAACTCCGCTCACAACCACATCCAGCTTATAAGCATGATGGCTGTGTTATTTGCAGGATGTAGGCGTCCTCCTCGCTTAAGAAGACGTCTCATCACTCTTATCGACACCTGCGTTAGTAGGCATTGCCTTAACCTCTCTGCTTTCTCCCTCGCTCTCTCTCATATCCTTCTCCGCCTGGCCGACCCCATTATCAGCACCAGTCGCACCAGCACTAGCCATCATCTCCCCCGCCAACCCATCAAGAAAATTACTCGCCATCTTCTCCGCGCGCCTCTTCCCAATCTTCAATCTCCTCTCCTCAATCTCCCTACGCCTCCGTTCCTTCTCATCAGCGCGCTCTCGCCTTACACGCTCCGTATTCTCGCGTTCCTTAGCAAGATCGTCCATCTGTTGCTTGCGCACGGCCTCGTCGCGGTCGAAGTGAAAGAACCCGGCGCCTTTCGTGCGGATCTCCGCGCGCCCGTCGAAGTGCGTGTCCGGCGGCGGGGTCGGCGTGCGGTCGCGCCGCGCCGCCAGCGACGCCATGGCGTCCCGCGTCGAGGCCTCCGGGTTGAATGCCGCGGTCTGGATCGCGTCCCCGAAGATCAGGTTCCGAGGCGCTGCGGTGGGGATTGCCGCCATGGCTGCGAGTTCGGATGCGCCTAAGGCGGCGCGCGCTTCACGCCGCTGCTGCTGGCGGACTTCGGCGCGTGTGCCAGTGCGCGTGCGCCCGAATTCGTCTTGGTATTCCACCATCTCCTCCTCCTCTTTACGATCATCATCATTATCAGATGATTCGTTATCACTACCCGAGCTCGACTCCCGCGCATGCGCGGCGTCGTCTTCGGGATGGCGCTCGGCCCACTTCCTATCGAAGTCGACGAGCGGCGCGCTCTCGTTCTCGCGCGCCACGTAGTCGCCGCGCTTCATGGCCGCGTAGAGCCGCGCCTTCTCCTCCATCTTGCGCCGCGCGCGCGCGAAGTCCTGCTTCTCCTCCTCCGTGCCGTGGACGTGCTTTATGCGGATCTTGCTACTGGGCCCGTTGTCGGGCTTCTCCTTCTCCTCTGCGCCGCCATCCCGTTGTTTCCGCTTCCCTTTGGATGAGGAGGAGAAGAGGTCGGGTTTTGTCTTCGAGGGACGTGAACGTCCTGTTGAAATGCCACTGGCTGTTGCGGAGGAGGAAGATGTCGCCGTGGGCGTGGATATGAGTGCGCTGAGTTGTGATGTGAAAGCTAATGAGCTTGAGAGTGGGATCTCTTTCTTTTGCTTCTTGGCTGGGCGTTGCCCGTAGAGGTTCGGGTCTTGCGGCATTGTAAATTCGCAGCTGCGTTGTGCTCCGTCTGCCAGTGAGTTTCGGTGTGCTACTGAATGTATATGTCGGAAAGTGGGAGATTGCAGTGTCTTGAAGAAGCTGGACTCGTGCTGAGCTTCGATATGAAAAATAATTGGAGGTTAAGATCCAGAGCGTTAGGTGCCTGCTTAGAGCTTGAGAGTGGGTCTCCATATGGACTGCGCTAGGTTAGGTAAATTAAAGCGTTGGACCCCGCGACCGGCCTGTTGAACATAAAGTTTACCCCACGCTGTTCGTGATTCCCCAGTCAAAGCATCAACTTTGAACTCCTTCTCAATACGTTACTGCCTTTTGATACAATGGCGGCTGCTGCTAATCAGGTATTCATTGCCGTTATTGGTGAGTAATTATATTATCATTACGAATTATAGGTTCGGTGGTAACTAATGTACATCGCATAATAGGTGCCGGAGGCGTTGGCAAATGCTTCCTGTCACAGCTTTCTGCTCTGGCTATCCGAAGGCCCACGCCCAGGCTCCAGTTGTGCTACATCTCATCGAGTAAGAAGGCCGTCTTCAACTCGGATTACTCAATTGGCATCGAGAACGTGCTCCAGGACCTCGCATCCTCCTCTAAGTCACCCCTGTCACTGCCACAGATTGCCGACTACCTCGCTGCCGCGCCCTCCAAAGCTGTACTGGTCGATAATACGAGCTCCCAAGATGTGGCCGATGCCTATCCACTGTTCCTCAGCCGCGGGATCAGCATAGTTACTCCCAACAAGAAGGCCTTTTCAGGCTCGTATAAGCTATGGCAGGATATCTTCACGGCTGCAAGCACCTCAGGCGCCAAGGTGTATCATGAGTCATCTGTTGGCGCTGGTCTGCCTGTGATTTCTACGCTGAAGGACCTGGTGGACACGGGGGATGAAGTGACGAAAATCGAAGGCGTATTTAGTGGAACCATGTCTTTCCTGTTCAACTCGTTCGCCCCAGTTGAAGGCGCTGGCGGTCAATGGTCTGCCGAAGTCAAAAAGGCAAAGGAACTAGGTTACACGGAACCAGATCCACGAGACGACCTTAACGGCCTAGATGTAGCCCGGAAATTGACCATTCTAGCCCGTCTGGCTGGTCTTCCGGTCGAGTCACCGACGTCATTCCCAGTCGAGAGCTTGATACCGAAAGAGCTCGAGACCGTGGCTAGCGGCGATGAATTCCTGGAGAAACTGCCTGCGTTCGACTCCCAGATGGAGGAAACCAAGTCGGCAGCGGAGAAGCAAGGCAAGGTGGTCAGATTCGTAGGGAGCATTGACGTGGCGTCCAAAAGCGTCAAAGTTGGCCTGGAAATGTTTGACAAATCGCACCCCATCGCCGCGCTCAAGGGGAGCGACAACATCATTAGCTTCTACACTAAGCGGTATGGAAGCAACCCGCTTATCATTCAAGGCGCTGGCGCAGGTGGTGAGGTGACGGCCATGGGGGTAACGGGCGATTTGATAAAAGTGCTGTCGCAGATCGCTTAAACTGTTTATAATCCACCAAATCCAAGAAATCCAAGCTCAAAATAGGGTCTTGTAAGAATACGATGTTCTCAGATAGGTCTAGGCTCGCAATGCGATTTGTCAATCAACTGCTGTGTTCTCATAAGTGATTCGTCTGTCAGCAGTCTGCGATTTGACCTGGTTCTCAGCGGTCGAGCTAGAAGCCCGAGTTGGGGTGGGAGATGGCTGTTGTATGTAATCCTTGGGCGGTCGGCTTAAGCGAGGAGAGTCGGCAGGTTTCGAAGGGCGATATAATCGCCAAAGCCATATACAGAAGTCAAAGACGATGAGCCCGATGATTGGGATGACCGATGCGAGGCTGGCGAGCTTCTGCCAGGTTTATGGATCTTAGCCAGAGCAAAGATAATCCTGCGCTGCGATTGGGCTTACAAAGATAAAAGCGATCCAGCGCACAATGCTCCATAGGGTCGACGGCACAGCGCCACCCAGAACATCAGCGATATGCTCCATCGCTGTCCTGCTTCTACCCGCGACACGGCGCTCGGCGTTCCCGGATCCGGAAAATGTGAGTTCAAGTGTTCGAGACTGCGTGGGCAATTAACGGCGCCACGGCAGCATCGGTAGTTCGACTGATTTTCGATTTCTAGCTCATCGTTGGACTTGTTGCTGTCTCTACTTGCGCCGTTACTCAGCTCTGGCGATCTCGGGAATGCAGCTGGCTATTATATGGATGGATGGAGTGCAGATGTAGTGTACCGGTATGTAGGTCGATGGGGCGCAGATGCAAGGCGCAAGAATAGAGCACCTAAATCTACTCCGTAGGCAGTGCAGCGATGGAAAATGAGATTGCGACGTTGCAAAGTACTGTGCTGATGGTGTGGGTAGACCCTGGCTTCAGCTCATCTGCACTAGAATAGCAATCGCGTCATGACGTGTACTACGGTACTGCAGGAGGTCCTACCGATCTACAGCAGCTCAGGACAGAGGCTAATTAGTAGGAGACATTCGCGCCGTGCTTTGTGGGGGCTTTGGGCAAGGCAAATTCGCCTTTCATTGGCGTAATTGCGACCTGCCTGTCTGTGATTAGGTTTGCCGCGAGACAGCGGGAGCGATGGAGCGATGGGGCCTGGTGACAGTGGCCCGGGTCCGTAAGCAAGGCTGGAGGGGCTGGTTTAACTGAACCAAACCCGCAGACCTCTAATTATCTCATCAACACTCTATAACACTCGACTAGTTGCGAAGGATATTTATCCCATAATTACGGAGTAAGTCTATGATCTATTGGTAGACTGCGGAACCTGCAATGGGCATAGACTCTCAATAGTGCGGGCTGCCGGGCTCTCAATATGATGACGTCTTGCAGGATTAGCCCCTTCTGGGGAAGGTGCGGCAACTCGATACCGCCCCAATTGACCGCCTAAATTTCAAGTTACTAAGTAGGTTCAGCAGTAGCTACCTGGCTCACTGAGTAACTACCATGCTCCCTATTTCCTCATTTTAAACAATTTACCGCCTTCGACACAAGTAGAGTTCCTTGACTCTCAATTGTGCACAATGTCGTCTCCTCCGTGGGCTGGAGCCTCTAGCGACGACCTATACTTCGTCCTTCTTACGGGGGCTAACAGGCATGTGCCACTCTGGGGTCTCTAACACGCTCGTTCACTCGCTCGCTCTTATGGGAATTAGATCTCCCTTTATTTCCGTGCTAGTCATGTCTTGTACAGCGAGCCCTTCGACTGACGAAGCCTCCGTAGTGGTGTCGGGGTTGGCATCGGACAACGCATCATCGACGAATTCCTTGCCGAGCGCCCGCTCTCCTGTCACCTCGTTCTGATCCCGACTACGCGCTCGAAGACTAAGTCTTGCGACACTGTGCTCACCCTCCGAAAACACATACACCACACTGCTCACACATCGGAACAGCTCGCGGCTCGGGCCGGACCGAGCTATGATCCCGAGACAGTGATTGCTCGGGTCCATGTCTTGAGCCTTCAGGTTGACCTGTGCGATCTGCGCTCAATCTATGCTGCTGCCGACCAGCTGGTCAATGGCAGGGTGAGCGACCCGACAGGTGTTCTCGGCGACGTGACGATACCCCGAATCGACGCCGCCTTGTTCAACGCTGGGCTGGGCGGCTGGGAAGGCCTTAACTGGCTAGAATTTGCCCGTCAATTCTTTACATTGGGACTCATCCAGTCGACCACGTATCCGTCCTTCAAGAAAGCGCTTCCAGAAGCTGTGGTGCTCAACTCGCAAAAGCTCCTTGGAAATGACAGCCCCGGCTCAGGGCCTCCTCCGGAGTTAGCCGAGGTCTTCTGCGCTAACACCTTCGGGCACTACGTCCTGGCTCACGAATTACTCCCTCTTCTGAGCCGTGCAAATGCAAGCGAGGCGCCTGGTCGTGTGGTATGGACTAGTAGTATTGATGCTGGCTATCATCACCTCGACTTCGACGACTTCCAGGCTAGCAAGTACATGGCCCCTTACGAGAGTAGCAAGCGGATTACCGATCTCATCGCCCTGACCGCAGACCTGCCGAGCGTGCAGAAGGCTTCGGCTTCTTATTTCGCCTCTTCTGCGGCAGCCGGCAGGCCGGTACCGCCGCGCTTCTACCTCTCGCACCCCGGCATCGTCTGCACGCCTATGTTCCCACTGAACTGGTTTTTGTTCTTCTGGTATTGGGTCGTCATGCATGTGTCGCGCCTCTGTGGCTCTCCTTGGCATACCGTTAGTGTGTACCCGGGTGCTTGTGCCACATCCTGGCTCGCGCTCGCCGACCAGGCGACCCTCGACGGTGTTGGTGCCCAGCACATAAAATGGGGTTCAAGCGTCACGCGCACCGGTCACGCTGCGCCCAAGAAGACTGAGGTTGAAGGCTGGGGATGGGAAGGCCGTATCGAAGACCCCGCTGCGCTGAAGGCAGACGATGCCCGCGGTCCCTTGCGCAAGACAGCTGGCCGCAAGTGGGATGCCGCCACTCTGACCAAGGCGCAGAAAGCCGAGTTCGAAGTCCACGGCCGTCGATGCTGGGAAGAGCTTGAGAAGCTCCGAGTTGCGTGGAACGCGGCTTTAGGCCGCAAGAACTATTAATAATCCTAATGGAAGCAGTATATAGACGCCGGAGAACAGCGTATCGGTATCATATTGGCAGATGCCACGAACACACATATCTATACCCAAGGCTACCCTAGCAAAGCCATAATCGGCGTTTTCGACGTCACAATAATTGAGCGGCTGCTCCTTCCAGCTTTCTCACTGACTCATTTGCATATTGTCTGAATATTTATATACAACTACTACTGCGGCCATGGCTACCAATCATGTCTCGTTCATCATTACGCCTTGCTACGTGCCTTGCCCCGTGATATATACCCAACTCACGCAAGAGACTGCTACTTGAGAATCACATCCAAGGATCGACATCCGTCACCTTGGATGAACAAAAAGCTGACGGAGAAAACAAACAGGTATCGCCAGGATATCAAAATGAATCAAGACAACCATCTAGGAGAAGAAAAAACCGCGATTTTTGCGCATGATATATCAGACGGCAGAATTCGACCCATCGCCACCATCACCGTCACCCTGATTACGACTTCCTTGCCCGTCATCACTGCGCAGCCGTCTGAGGACGAGCTTCTCGGCGCGTCCAAACAGGCCTAGACAGAGCGGTAGTGGGACGACGGCGAGAGAAATGACGGCAGTAAAGATAAGGGCGCGAGAGAGGTTAGCAGGAGGGTCGGCGGTAGGACCAGCCTTGAGGGCGTCCGAGACGAGGATGAAGACACCACCAAGAAGCTGGCCGCCGGCCCAGGCGATAGTCGACGTGACCTCAGGGCTCATAGGGTAGCTGAGCTCGCAAAGGAACTCGAGGGCAATGGGGAGCAGGGCGAAGCAAGTGGCGCCGATGACGGCGAGAACGACATAGGGCCCGGCGAGCTGGCGAGTGGGTGGCACAAAGATGAAGGCAAGGTACGCAAGGCCGATGATAGGCACAATGAGCCGAATGGCCAGGAGAAATGCCTTGGTGCGGTCAAGAAGGGGCGACGAGATCGCGCTCGTGACAAGCCCCACAACAATAAGGACCGCGCCAGCGATGCCGGCCTCGTCGGAGCTGAAACCGTACGGCAAGAGGATCTGGTTTAGCAGCGACGATATGCTATTGAAGAAGCCGACGTAGACAGAATACGGAATCAGAACTAGCCAGAGCTCGACAGATTTGAGGAGGTGAAGAGAAGAGCGGAGCGAAGCCTTTTGGGTCTCACCCGACGGCCCTGCTGGCGTTGGCGGGGCCGCAGGGATGAAGAATGCAGGAAGCGAAACAACTACAGACTGTGAAGCCAATCCCAAAGAAGGTCAGTATAGGTATCCAACTCCCGCGAGGACATCCGAGGGAGAATAGGAAGGAAAGAACCTACGATAATTGTCACGTAGAGAACAGCGCTGGACATGTCCGCGGGCTTGGTCACCCACAAAGGCACGATAAGCTGGCCGAGGGCGGCGCCGAAAGGATTCGCGAGACTGGCGAGAGCCGTAGCAGCGACACGACCGTGGTTGGTAAACCATAGATCCGAATAGCGAGTCGGCGCACTTAGCACGAAGGGTTGGGCTAGCCCAACGAGGATCTGGCCGAACATGACGACACCATAGTTGCCGCCAGAGCGCGAGTGCGAGCCGGCTACGCGCACGACGTTACTAAGGATCGTGAGCACGGCGGCAGTCACAATAGACGGCTTGGGTCCCCAGTGCAGCATGTAAATGGTCAGCGGTGCGATGGCGACAAACGCGAAGAGGAAGGCAGTCGAAAACCAATTGATGTCGGATTCAGATCGGCCGTAGTACGCAGCTGCATATTGCGATACTGGCGAGAAAGTGAGCCACTGCGGGAGCAGAGCAGGCTCGTAGTCAGCCTGTATCCGGTGTAACATAGTCGAGGCAAGCGAAGCGGAGAGTGCTGACTTACATCCCAGCTCACGGCGATATTAAGGAGCGTAAGCTGCACAAGCCCGAACCACCGCCTCTTGTAGACCCTATAGACACCGGCCTGGCCCTCATTACTGTCAATATTCTCAGCATTGTTAGCGCACGCGACCGAGTCGGGATGCGCCTCGAACTCGTCGTTGGCGTTCGATGCCAAGCGCTGATGGCCGTCCTTGCGTGTGCTCTTGGCAGAAGCAGGGCCTTTCGAGGACCTCGATCGCATCGCCGCATCTTGGTCGTATATCTCGTAGATCTTGTCGTTGACATCTGTCTCGTGGAGGTCGTGATTGACGGGGTCCTTGGAGGAGCTACCACTACTAGTGTGAGTGCTGGTAGCGCGCAGCTCCGCGATACCCATTTCCCCAGGCCCACCGACCTGTTCCGGCGCAGCAGCCATTGCTGTCGCAGGTGTTCAGTCTGGGACTGGGACACAATAGAGAGGCGCCGGGCGGGGCACGACGAGCGCGCACATTTGGAGCACGCGCGGGAGGAGGAGGAATGCGAATGGGCTGGGGTTCTGGGAAACTGGAGACGGGAAGGGTGGAGTCGCAACGGCGCTCAGTGCCCATGCGATCATGTGAAACCCCCTTCCCGCCCAACACCCCTGCCCCGCTCTGCCCCTTTTCTGGCTATTCCGTCCCCGTGCCCCGTTCCGTTGTTTAAGCCGTCGGTGTCCCGGTGTGTGAATACCTTAGGTAGGGATTCGACTCAACGCGATATTAGACACGACTACTACATAGCCAACCGTGTCTGGCTGGGCGAGATCGCAATCTCGGCATACGACCCAGCTGCGTCAAGTTGCATCCAATCATCCCGTCTCCGTCTCATCCAGATGCTTTTCAAAGCACCACCAGTACTACATGATAGAGTATCGGCATATGTAGTTGGGGTAGCACAACTTACAAAGTAGTATCCCTAGGGAGACGTACGAAATGAGTGGCGCCCCCACTCACTTCCGAGACTGTTCGTGATGTGATGTATTATATGATACATAGAACTATTTATGACAAGTCATAATAATATCTAATACCCAATACCGACGACTTTCATATCTATCAACGGTACCTATCTATATCAGATCCATCATGTGACAGCGGTCTATTATGCCAACAGGAATATTATCTCCGGCGAGTGTGGGGGAAGGGAGGGGTGTCAAGGTGCCGATGAAGGCCTGATCTTCATCTTGTTCGTCGTCTCCAGATAACTAGGGGTCAGTCATTCCATATTATTTCACATGTTAAAAGCGGCATATTACAACACTAGACCAACTTGCCTAGGTTACCTCTTAGGTAGAAAGGGTCCTGGCCTCCCTCCCTTCGAGAAAAGAGAAATCGTCCCGAAGCAGGGCCGCCATGCTTGCTTCATGCATCTATGCGGTGTGACGCCAGATGCCGGCCGGTGATTGGCCCTGCCAAGTGCGCACCCCTCGGGTCCCCGGCGGAATTCATGTATCTAAGTATGTTCGGCGGGTTGGTTTGGTTAGTGTAAATTGGTATGTTACCCCTCGCTTTCGAGCTGGTTACACCGTACCTAACGCATGCAAGTCGTCGCACCCTGCATTTCGAAATGTTCCAACAGTTTAGGTAGTTCCGAGTTTGTTTCTTTCCATACAACAGTAGATCAGATGGTGGATATGGGGCAAGCGAGCGGCACGGCTCAGAGGGGCCGGAAGGGAAAAAGAAAAGAAATACTCCAAAGATAGATAGAGAAAATAGACTATGTGTAATTGTGTAGAGCTCGTCACGTGGACCCATCAAGCTCCTCTTCCCGTGTTTACATCACGTTTCTTACTCCATATGCGTAGAGGACTATTGTTGCTATTATTATTTTCTTTTCTTTTTGGAGATCTTCTCTCCCCAGGCGCTGACGCAATGGCAGATCTTCTCAACTACCTTACGTTACGTTTCTTTCTCACGACCAACCACTCTCACAACTCAGCCAGCCCTCACCGCAACTCCGAGCTAGCTAGCTTCGATGTGTAATCACAGCTACCACCACGCCCATCTGAATAATTTGAGAACACCGTATCTATAACGAACCGGCTTCAGTCGGCATACTGAGCTGCCTGCCGAGTTGTTTTCATGCGATGCGATATGCGCGGGATTGGGATTTGGGCCATGCCATGCCATGGAATCAAATCAGATGAGCTATTGCGAAGCGGGGTACTACTGGGAGAGGTGGTGCAGCCAAAAACCGGTATTCCGGTCAAACCACCACCGGTGTGCGCAATGACTAAGGGACAATTCAATAGATCCGGATTTCTTCAAATTCGGTCTCTTGAAATACCAATTCCCATCCATGCATGCCGTATGCGTATCGCGTTTCATGCACCTCGGCCGGCGCAGTTGCTCCTTAGCCGAGGGAGACGGCTCGAGCGGCATGTGCTCACCTGTATTGTCCACGTCGTAGACGTGCAGGATGACGATGCCATTCGGTCGCTGTAGAAGATGATAGGAAGAGAAGTCCTAGCGGGATTTGGGGTGTCAGTGAGACCAAAGAGACCAAATCCCAGGTTCAGTCATGCATGCGGGTGATGACAAGTCGTGTAGATCGTGCAAACCGGTAGCGTTTATCTGTATGCTGTTAACACTCTCGCTTGGTAATATGGAATACCCGAAAGCCTAGGTAAAGGAACAGATATCTATTTGGCAGCGCGGATATGCAGTGTTATGATACAGGAAAGCCGGTAGTCTCAGGCGAAGCGATCCCACGACGCTTCGGTAGTTCCCTATCAACTCGAACTGCCGTATATCGTGTCGCGCAGCCACCGTCCACTCGGGGTCGGCTGGAGCCACGGTCCAATCCGGCCGTCGTTTTCTCTATAGAGGTCTATACAGAGACTGAAAATGCCTATCATCGCCATGGGTCGACCACTGTACATGTGATATTGTTTATTTGAGAACAGACCAAAGCTTAGGGGCTGCGCATTGAGTAGCGCAGTGAGCGAGATGGAAAACTGTAGTTGACGGCGGGTTAGTATGAAGCAGATTGTGTAAAAGGGGAATCCCGAATTCTGCAGGCTCCGGAGGCAGTAAGATACCGTCCTCGGGTAGAGCCCACACTGGGAATACTCACATTCCTCGACACAGTCCTCCCCCTCTCCGTCGTCATCCGAGGCATTTGTAACTCGCTCGACGCACTCGTCGTAATGGTGTTTCGCAGGGGCGCACTGCTTCGAGTTCTTGCACTCTATTCCATCGTCAGCGCATGCTCTGCCGGAGCCGCAGGTGGGGCTATTATGAATAGGTGGTAGATAGGCGTATTGGGTATGTCGGTTGGTGTGGTGTTCGATAATCCGCATCTCCTTCGTACTGACCTTCCTCGAACTTGTCCTTGGGGTCCTCGAGTTCCTCTTCCTCCTCCTCTTCTTCCTCTTCTTCTTCGCCATCCTCGTCGTCCTCACTCTTAGAGTCCTCGTCTTTGCTGTCGGTTGACTCCTGGAGCTAATTAGTCACTCTCTGCCGATTAACGGTGAATGAGCCGGTAAAGTGTTTGGTCTGGTCGGAGATGACGGGAGCGAGCTAGCGAATGTCGCCACAGAGGTTGTTGCGCCTAAGACCAGTGTACTAAGACGCTCAGTTGGGTCATACCTTTGGCTCGGGGGCAGCCTCGGCCTCGACCGCCGTCCATGGCGTGGCAGCCTCGACGAGGTCACTGATGACGTCCCAGACACCCATGGCGGCGAGCTGAGCACAGCACGGGTCCAATGGCTTGATGCGGTGAGTTAGGCGATAGGCGTCGGATGAGGAGAGCGTCAGAGCGTCGTTCCCCGAAATAGCTGGCTTTGAGAAAATTAAGGTACAGTACAGTACGAGCAATCGGCAGCAATCGGCAATTGGTCCGATTCCATTGGCTGGCTCGCACACTCGTACCTGCCAGCTAGGAAGCTCCTAGTCACGTGATATTCCAAGCGATGCATGGCGCAAAAAAGCTCCACAACTCTAGCAGTCTCTACCAACAAGGCTTAGACAACGCGAACAACGCATCACTCACTACATTTGAGCTTACAAGCATTTCGGCTAGGTAGTCATCTGCTCTGATTCCTATCGAGTAGTTCGTCGTGGCTGTTCTTGTAGCCAGGATATTGCCAAACTATCTACCTAAGCTTGGCACTCCACTACCAAGCTCATCATAGTCCTGACCTCCGTACCCAATTTGGTTGGATCTCTGTATATCGGTGCTTTGCTACAAGTGAAATAGCGACACTGCACCTTCCTCAAGTCTATAAAGCATTTCACATGATTCTGTGCAAACAAGGTTTGTCAATCCCAACCCCTGACTGCGGATCCCACCTTAGGAAAACACACCAAAATATCAATATGCTACCAAGTACAACACTGTACGCAAAGCTCTCTGAAATTCATGTAATCATCAGGGCGTAACTGCCAAGGTGTCTGATGTAAGACCTGTCGTTCCCGCCCGAATCCGCCTCGGAGCCACTAGAGCGGACATACGATACGACTACGATGTAACGGTGGAGAGAGGCCAGGGTACATTTACTGCCTTTCTGCCTCTTCTCGTAGCCGTTCATCGAGGCGCATGCTGACGGCCTGGGCCTGAGCTTCATCGTAATCCGGTGGTGGCTCGTCCGGCATCCCTTGACTTACTTCAGCTTGCCGGGTGGCGTCGCTGGCAGGCTGGGTGACCTCATCAGTTGTGGGTCGAGTATGATCGGAGGGGCCTTGGCCCTGGGCCTGGCCCTGAGATGCCGTGTATTCCGGAAGTTGCTCGTCATGAACGTGGAGAGCCCAATTGCGCTGCCCCGACTCTTCCGCAATCTGCGCTGCGTGGTGGAGGCGCGCTTTGATTTCAACGAATTTGGATTCAAACTCGCTGAAGCCGCCGTCTTTGAAAGTTAACTTGAGTATTACCCTGGGGAATTCTGGGGGGATGTTGCCATCTGGAACGGGGCGGACACTGGCTTCCCAGTACCACGGCCCGACCCAGGACGAGCGCATCCGGCTATCCTGACACCCGAGGATTTTTGTTGAGAAGGACTTGAATTGTTCCGTGGCCGTAGCCGGCAGGTAAATCAGCTGGAAATCTCATTAGCATTAGGCGCTCGGAGCTGTAAGCGAGCGCTCACTCTTTGGTTCGTGATGTAGGCAGTCCCACTATCGCTTTTAATAGAGAGCGGAGTGACACCGGCGGGCTGGTTCGGTGCCGTTATGCTCAGGGCCACACGGCCCCTAGTCTTGAATAGTATGCTCTCATGCGGGAGCGGCTCGATCTCCCCGGTCCGAGACAGCATAACCCAACTGGCGTCCAAGTTAGTTTCCTCTTCGTCTCGGCTACTCTGGCTCAAGATATATGAGGCATGCTGCTCGTGGAGCCCGTAATCCATGCTAGGATTTGACAACAAATAGTGAACGAATTGTTCAAACAATTGCAGGGGACATAGGCCCGAGGCTGTGGCTCACGGGGGCAGGAGATGGCTTAGTGTCGACCACTGCGACTACATCTGTATCTCGCAAAGAAGGGGCACTCGTAATAACTAGGGATTCGGACATGGGGAAGGCAAAATGTGAGGAACAGAGGGTCCATACTTGATTGACATTTTGAGACTACTACCTAGCTAGGCTGTGGTAATATGGCCGGCTTGGATCTGGTGGATGCTTGATGCAGGGCGTCAACCGGGCTCCTGGGATTCGTTCGGCAAGACTAAGCAGGCAGGGTTCCAATCGACAATGCTTAGTTGATAGCACGAGGCCCGGGACGGCACGACTTGCAGCACGCCCGTCGGTTTACCCTACTCAGAATCGATAGACAACAACGTACGTTGGTAGTCGTGCTAGGCAGTGCGACTGTGGGCCACTAAATCTGGTGAATGCTGGTTGGCACGGCCAAAAGCGGAATGGCAACGCAGCTACAAGGCGGCGTCGGCGTCGGTGTGGGTGCTCGACGCTGGAGATCCAGGCAAGGTCGGCCAGAGCATACGCTTAGGAACGGAGCGCACTGGCTGGAGCGTCGTTACGGGATGGATGCGTATGTACCCCGAAGGCGTCGGCACAGCAAGTACGTGAACAGTAGGGTGTGCAATTTTGGGTGTGGGTAGGCCGACAGGCCACACAGACCGGTAGCCGTCGCACCGGGAGGGATTATTTACGCACCTAGCTATGTGATGTGTGGTGTATGGTGTGTGTTGTGTGTTCTAGATAGGACGGGACCTCGGGACCTAGCAGCAAGGCCTACCTACCAACCAACCGACCTGCCTAGCAGTGATAAGGCGGTACGGTAGTGGCAACGCCCAGGCAGGTAGGTAGTAGTGATAATAACAAGAGCAGCAGTAGCCGCAGCAGAGGCAGGGCCAGTGCCGGCACCAGCAGCGGCGGCGGCAGAAGTAGTGTAACAAGCTTCCAGGATGCTGTCCAGGAGTAGCAGGAGCAGAGGCCTGGGTGAAGGCCAGTAACCCGACAGATTGGCTATGGCGTCGTCTGTCGACAGAAGAAACAGGTCTGGCCAAGCCTACTGGTCGGGTCCGGCGCGCAGCGCATTCCAGGTTGAACGCCCACGACTCGGGAATAGGGGGAATAGGGCAATTAGCGGTCGAGGGCTATTCCGCACTTCACCTCACCTCTGTCCGTTGACGGCTATTGGCTTATGAGAGCCCGATCACATGGGCGGGCTCGAGGCTCGTCGTGTCACTCGAGGATTTAATGCGGCGGGCAGCTTAGGCCGCGCAGGGACCAGCCGTGGTTTGTGACCTCAACTTGCGCACTTGCAGTGTTCCTGTGGAGAACGAGTAGATGTCTGGGTTCTAGCGGTGGTCCAGACAGATCATGGGTTGCTGTTTTGGGAGTCCCAGCAATGACAGCAGGAATCAGGGACTTCCTCAGGTTCGTCTCATAATACAGTGCATGGCGACAACTCAGTTTAGACTGTACACACAGTATTGCTGTCTGCACCATACTGTAGGCAGGTAGCTCTGTGCTACCTACTGCTCTGTGCACCAGCTCCTGCCAGCTAATCAACTGCCCCGGTGGGTTGCAAGTTGCAAAGCAGCAGTGGTCTGCCAACCTTGTGTTCCAAGTTGGAACTTGAAGTTAAACTTCCGAATAATTTATGCCATGCCTACCTCGGTGGTTCCACCGCTTGTTACATGTATGCAAGGTAGTACAGTACTTCCCTACTTACATACCGACAGGCGCAAGAAAGCCCTGACGATGCTGGAGATTTTGCCAGGGTCCATACCCATAGTTAAGTACCTGCCTATGTAAGTAAATACCTGAGTAGATACGGTAGCTACGAAGTAAGTGTTGGTAGATCCTTCCTGACCAAGACGAGGTGCTTTTCTTCTGGTCTTATTAAAGAGCAACCAAATAACATAATCAGATTCATTGGCTGCAATTCATTCAATCTTTTGCCCCTCCCACCACTTCACCGCAGATAAAACCGACATCAAGATACCAACCTAGCTACTTAGTTTACCAAGTGGCGCATGCAGCTTCACACATGGCGCACCAACTCTTCCGTCTATCAGAACGTCATCGGGGCACATGGTTATTGATTTGGCACCAATGAGTCTTTTGGACAAGATCCACAGGTTTGTTACCTCTGCAATCACTGACTGACCTACCCACTTCAACCAAGAGGCTGAACAACATGGTCAACAACCCCTGATTTCTAGATGCCCTTTTAAGCAGCTGGTAACTATTTGCCTAATAGGCTAACCGAACTCGCAGAATTTGCCGTGGGAAACGCAACCTGTTCTAGGTAGTCCGGGTACTTATACATGGTAACGTAGATACCCGTATAGACACCGAGGCCCGCTATAGGGCAAGGTATGTGAGCGAATGCCAACGAGGTATCGCAATCCTAACCCAACAACACAAATTACTCGACTGTATTATTTTCCCCTCTTATCCAAGGGCTCGCTACCTAACTTCGCCGAGTTCTCCGTTCACCGGAACTTCGCTCAGGCCGGCTTGGTGCTGCCACGCGAGTGCACGCAGACTGCAGCCATCTTTCGTTGCTGTTAGATGGTGAGGACTACGTAGCATATGCAGAGTGCTTTAATGGCATGTTACGGTGAGCACTGACAGGTATATCACGATTGCTCTATCTCTGTGCCGTATTGGCTACGGCTTATCCTGCCTCTTAGTTCAAATTCCACGGTACAGATCCAAGATTTGTGCCAAGCTCCCTCGTGGCGCTGCTGCAGAGTTTGGAGACGAAAATTGCTCGCAACAGGAGCACGTGCCAAAGAAATTGCGAGCTCGACGGCCTTGTCGTCGAGTCAAGACCGCCGGGAATTCCGGTAAGAGAGCTAACTAGGGTTCTCGGCTTGCACAGGATCGATCAAGTGGTCTTACCTAACAGGTAAAGCACGATGATGCTCTGGCCGAAGCGACGATAAGATGACATATTGACTCTTACACCGACCCATCCTTCTTCCTGCGCGGTTCGTCGCTTCTTAACGGGAAGCGATGGGCTCGAAAGGAGATCACGCGGGCTCTGGTAGAGACCATTAACGATGCTTAGCTTCGTTTTCTTCACCATTACGTATAGCATCCGGCATATCAAAGAGTATTCGCCACTGACTGGGACAGTTCTAAGTGTATCAGGGGAGGCCAATCACAAGTTACGTCTCCCAAGCTTGTACGAAAGCTGAACAGACGACCCGAACCGCACGCTACCGTAGTATTCCCTCTTCTAACTAGTGTACGAGAGAAAGAGACTGGCCTAGCTGCACTGTTACGATGCTTGCCAAGCTCGTTACCTAGGATAGACGCGTCATATCCGCGATCTGAGGCCTACAGACGATCTTGGACTTACGGGCATGGCTCATACATGCAAGTAGATAGTCGAGCATTTGTTGGGACACCACGACCATGGTTAAGGCCTTTATAGGTATGTAATCGTGGGTCAAACCAAAACAAGGAGGCACAAATTTTCAAACAGAGAGGTCATTGAATTCATTATGCCATATCATGTATCGTTCATAATATCCCATTGTACCACAACTCTAGCCATGTGTCGCCATATTCATTTTGGAAGTCATTCAGAGTGACCAGTCCGACTTCGATCGTTGTCTCCCGAAAGGGCCCGAAGAGGGGGCTCCGTGCTAGGAGACAACTCGTATAGAGATCAAACGACGAAACGGAAAACTCCCCGAGTCATTATCTCGTAAACGCAAACCCCGGTCCATACGCCCCAACCAATGAACCTAACAATGAGACAAAATACACCGACAAGAAGAAAAGATAACGCATCATTTGGAGGGATCGTCCGATCTAAGCCAAGGCATCAAGCAAGAAGTATTTATCGAGCCACTCAGCTTCGCACGGTGCTTATGAATCGTGCTGCAGCACGTGCTTCGTGACGACGACCTGGGTTACCTCTCTAGGCCGTGCCCGGGGTTGCAAGACGATTGCTCTCTAGGAGAGCCAGTTCTCGCTCGGCTTCACAACTGGACTGGCGGGGTCATTCAGGCCACCGAAACCCAAGTTCAGATTAGGCATCTCAATCTTAGGTGCCGGCTTGTCGTCCTTCTTGGCTTTATTCTTCGTGGGGCTCTTGGGCTCGGCTGGCGGGCCGTACCGCACGTCCCGCACGTCCCAGCCGTCCTCGGCTGCTGCTGCGACCCAAGTTCGCAGACCGTCGTGGACGCCAGGGTAGAACTTCTCCTTGCACAGCCGTAGGCTCGCTCCCATGCAGCGCTCCCATCCTGAGATCCGAAACAGGCCACGCAGCGCGTTTCGCTCCTCAGCAGATGGCGTACAGGCCAGCACGGCATTGAGCAGGTCCAGATGCGAGGCCAGATAGTTGGTGGCGTCCCACTCGACACCTCCTACATAGGGGGCGGCTGGCACTGGCGGCCGCTCTTGCGGGAAGTGAGTCCGCATATATGTCATGCTGTCCATGCCGGATGGCCCACATCCATTCTTGGCTTCCTGCTCTCGCGGCAGGTGGACGATGTTGAGATGATGCAAGAAAATCCAGAAGACTTCCTTGGTGACGTTGGTGGCTTCCTTGCACCACAAACGATACGGACGTTCTCGCCGCATCTCGAGGACGAATCCAAGGGGCCGGTCCTCTTCCTTGGGCTCGGGATCTCGGAGATGGCCGAGCACGATCTTGGCCCGGACTAGTCTGTCCTGTGGCGAAGCCGACTGGATGTACGTGAATAGGACCGACGTGATGATGTTGCGGGTCGTGAACTCGCTCGGCCCCTTTTTCTCCGGATCAAACAGCATACGCAGAAGGGCCGGCAAGAGGGTAGCTTGTATCGAATGTAAGTATTGGACTGCAAGAGCCGTGGTGCATAGAGCCTTGAGACATAGAAGGTTCTCGTGAAGCAGAGCGTCTTCGTGCTCCTCCCTGCTGATGTGTCAGTAGGCTCGTTCCTCAGATCGATCCCAAAAGGCTTCGCGGGCCTTCTAGCCACTCACCTCCACTCGACCTCCATAATACGACGGAGGAGCCCGACAATTTCTTGCATGCCGCCCTGACGAATGAACTCCTCCGTCCAAGCCACCGTCTCGTTTCGCAATAATAGCCGTAGCTTGTGGAGCTTACCGACTTCAACCAGCTCGGGTTTCTGGACCTTGCGCAGATAGTCTACATAGTCTATCGGTCCTTGCTGTAATTTCATCTTAGAGAAAATACTGCTGCCCGAACTGGATCCGGCAGATGAGGGTCGCTCGCTAGCCAGACTATCGGTAGACCGCGAACGGAAATGCCGTCCAAGGGTGCTTTCTCCCTTGGATTTCTTGGTGGGCGAGCGAGAGTCGGATTTCTTTCCAGTGTTGCGCGACAATGTGAAACTTCGTCCTCGGGATCTCTTCTCTCCATCTTGCTGCGCGCCGGTCATGCTCGTATTGCTACCATGGCTACCGGGTCGTGCCGAATTGGCCCCCTTGCTCTCCGCCCAATCCTGTCGAATGAATTCCATCTTGATGGTGTCCGTCAGATTCCGCATCTTATATCTCTGGTGCTCGGGGATGTTCCGTCGATCCAACATAGCTTCTAGGTGCTTATCGATGTCCTCAGGGTCAAGGCTGAATTCAGAAGATTCCGTCGTCGAGGCTTTGTTCTTAGATCCCGTACCATTTGTGAATATTTTCAGACCCCGCTGGATCTTAGATGGGGATGACGACTTGCCATTGCTAGACTCGTTGGTGGTGGTCGTGGTGACTTGCCGGCCGTCCCGGGCCGCCGTGTACTGGGAATGATATGACTTTGGTCGTTCTTTCACTCGTGGACCACTCGACTTCTCGCTCGAGGCAGCGCTGCTGAACGCTTGAGTGTTCTGCATCGCTTCATTCTGCCGCTCCAGGGCGCCGCTGGAGAATTGAGCGTAGATAGGTGGTTGAGACGTCTCTTGCGGGGTCACTGATGTAGGAGGCGTCCGATTCTCCTTGTCTTTTCTGGTATATACGTCGTCTCCGTCCGCTGCGTTCCGTAAATTCTTGTGGCTTTTGGGACGCTTCAAAAGTGCTACCAAGTTTGTAGCAGACTTGTTCTTTTTGGACATGCCCAGGGACGGTTCCTCGTCGTCATTCTTAGTTGACTTCGCCGCCCTGCTGGGATCTTTGGGCGCAGTCGACTTGAAAGGCATGAATCTATGTTTCGTGGGCGATCGACTGGTCGGTGTGCTGTCTTCCAATTTAGTCGGGGATCTGGGGACGGCTTCGGCCTGGTTCTGGATCTCGACGAGGGCAGCCGGCCGTGAGAAATTGGGATACGCCATGTTGGGCTGCTGGACTGAAGGCTGGGGAATAACGACGGAGAGGGGTCTCGGCGGCTCAGTAGGCGTCAGGGAGGAACCATCTGAGTTATTTCGTCGGTGCATGAAAGATACCAGAACATTGGACCTGGACCGTTGGTGCTGCGGACGAGTGTTGTTGGTGGGGCCGTGGTTTATGGAAGCCATGTCGTTCAATGCCGTGTGACTGGAATGAAGAAAATAAAGTTGGTGAAACAAGAGATGCCTGGTCAATCAATCATTCGATTATGCGTTGAATGCCGCGCCCGAAACAGATCACCAGGCACACCTGTGGAACATGCCCCAAGTCACCACCGCAGTAACAAACAGAGTGAAGAAGTGGACGTAGAATAAAGCACTCTGGAGGCTCATAGAATAAGCATTGAATAATAATGCTCCTGAGCACTGAACGGAAAGTATGCTGCTGCTCAAATGCTAGAGAATTGAATGCAAACAATGTTCGCGTTAACCGGAAAAACCGAAGACGTGCCAATCCGACGTTCAGGTCTCGGCCTAGCACCGTCATGCATGGTATGATGCACGAGCCTGATCAACAAGCCATAGTTGCCCCAGAAACGCGATAACCGCACCCCATCCGTCCATTTAAATCATCACCCCGCTGCTAACTCCAATCTAAGCTTGTGCTATCTAGCCCCACCATGGGGTTTCGAGGTAGGCGCATACAGCAAGCAGTAACGCAGGTCTCAGATATTTTGCATGCGATAGCTTCAGACGATCCGACATCTCTTCCAAGCTCCAGCCGCAACCTCGATGATCCGCCACTATATACTACTACGGTACTGATTTTTGTAGAGACACAATGACCGAACCACTCAACAAGAAGCAGAAGCGAGCACACTATCGCCAAGCTCAGAAAGAAAATAACCTCTCCGAGCTTCCCAAAAAGAAGTTCTATCGCCAAAGAGCGCATGCGAATGTATTCTCAGATCATAACTTAGTTTAGTATGTACCGTATATATCGAATCGCGCTACTTATAGAAACATATCGCTGACTAGTCAATTAGTCCAAAGACCCCTGACCACATGGACTGGTCTACGTATTTCCCTGCCTTTGTAGCCGACATAGATCCTACAGCTACACCGCAGCCCGCCGAGACCGATCGCGAGAATGCCGTACACTTACCCCCGAAAAAGCTGACGAAAGACGTCGAAGTGGTGGACATTGGCTGCGGTTTTGGAGGACTGCTGGTGGCATTGGCGCCAGCATTACCCGGTACCCTGCTCCTCGGCATGGAGATCCGCTCCTCAGTGACCGAGTACGTCCAGCATCGCATTTCCGCACTGCGCGCGCAGAATCCAGACACCAACCTCTATCAAAACATCGGCTGTCTGCGGGCGAATTCGATGAAGTTCCTACCCAACTTCTTCCGCAAGGGCCAGCTGACTAAAGCATTCATATGCTTTCCCGACCCCCATTTCAAGCATCGCAAACACAAAGCGCGTATCGTATCCACCACGCTCAATTCAGAATACGCCTACGTGCTGCGACCTGGCGGTATTGTATATACTATTACAGATGTCGAGGACCTTCATCATTGGATGGTCCGGCATCTCGATGCGCACCCGTCGTTCGAGAGGATATCGAATGAAGAGCAGGATGCGGACCCTTGCGTTGAGATCATGAAGACCGAGACGGAGGAAAGTAAAAAGGTCGAGCGCAATAAGGGCCAGAAGTTTGTTGCGTTGTTTAGACGCTTAGAAGATCCGTAGACTTCGAGAAACGACAATCAATAACCCAATAACCCTCCAACTGGTCAACTTGAGCCCAGGTAATTAAAGAAGGTCCCATTGAGCACTCTATCCAAAATTGGGATAGCAAATCTTTCAGACTTCTTGTCCAGGGAATAGCATATCGAGAGCTTTCAGGACTACCTGAGGTACAATCAATTCGAACAAAACTAGTAAAACTAGTAATAGAAATACATAGAGCGGTTAGAATTTATATGTAAGAAGGCACACCAGTTTCGCAGGCTAGCATTTATCTTCTTGTCTCGCTCACGATTGAAGAACAGTGTGCAGGACCCCGTCGATGGCGACCCCCTCGCAGTCGTAACTAACGTCAAGAAACCTCACTGTACGGAGACAAAGTAACACTAGGGCAGCAATTGCCGGACCGGAACTAGCTTGTGAGCTGTGTATAAAGGACTATAGCCCCTTTTTAGACTCGACAGGGTTCAGAAAGTAATATCATTGACCTTATCCCTCACCTATCATCGAGGTCCAATACGTAGTTCTGTAAATCATGAATCGCTTTCAAATCCACTTCTCTACTCGCATCTTTACCTATTGTCAGGCACCTAGCACTCGCAGCCACGAAGCCCATGATTATCTTGCTGGGATCAAGAACCCTACTCTGGTACTCCGGGTGGAACTGCACGCCCACGAACCAGGGATGATCATGTAGCTCTAGAATATCCACTGCAAGATATTTGTTGTGAGTTTGCTTATTCACGTTGTATGAAGACAGAAGGTGAGACTAGAAATATGAACTTACTGCGCTTGCCTGTCTCATCCTTTCCGACAAATTCCAGCCCATGTCGATAGAGTATCTCCTGGTAGGGAGGACCCACTTCATAGCGGTGACGATGGCGTTCTCGGATCACCAGTTCATCACCGTTGTGGTCGCTTGTTTCCTGGGGAATATTGCTGGTATATGCTGCATGGGCCTTGCTCCACGCACAAGTGCCGCGCTGAAAATGCGTCGGTCGCTCGCCTAGCCGCATCGTGCCACCAAGTTTCGAATAGTCGAGCTCAGGCATGTTTATTATGACCGGATGAGGCGTGTCCGGGTCCAGCTCGACCGAGTTAGCTCCTGAGAGGCCACATAGGTTGCGCGCGACTTCGACGACGGCCATCTGCATGCCCAGGCAAATCCCCAAGAACGGAATTTTATTCTCGCGAGCATATTTAGCGGCCTCGATCATGCCCTCGCATCCTCTGATGCCGAAGCCGCCTGGCACGAGGATGCCCTGAGCCGCGCGGACTTTGCGCCACGCAGATTCGTACTCGGCAGTCTCGGACGATAGCGCTTTGGCTGGCGGAGATTCTAGATGCGAGGCGTCGACGAGGACGAGGTCAAGCTTACGCTTGTATGCCATAGTGGCGTGCTGCAAAGCTTTGACGAGAGACATGTAGGCGTCGAGAGAGCTCGTGTATTTCCCAACCAACGCAATGGTCACGGCTTCGAGGTGATTTGGCGGCGGCGCTGTCAAAGTCTGCCATAATGCCCATCTGCGGGCACCTTGTTCTCTACGCTCTCGTGGTGTATCGAGAGACTGGAGGTCCAAGATACTAGACATGCTGGGGATCAGCCCTTGTGATTCCAGGACAACAGGGACAAGGTAGGGAGATGCAACATCGGCGACAGCGATGACCTGGTCGGGGTTGACCTGGCAGTGATTTGCAACTTTAATTATGGTCGAAGCGTCTAACTTGTCTGCGCATCGGCACGCAATCTACGGTGATGACAATTAGCCACTGATGCCTCCAAGTTCCCAACAATCACAATTCGCTATTATTTCTACCGAAGAATCAACCTACCAAGTCGGGATTTAGGCCAGCACTACGCACGGTACGAATTGCTTGCTGAGTCGGCTTTGTCTTCTGTTCGCCTTGGACTATGGGAATGAGCGAGACATGAATGTGCAGATAGTCACACCTGCCAACTCTCCGTCTCAACTGGCTCAGGGCTTCGACGAATGGCCCATTCTCGATGTCGCCAACCGTGCCCCCTAGCTCGATGACGCAAACGTCGGGCGCTTCGGACGTCTCATCGACGGGGATGGAGGCTACACGCTGTATCCATTCCTGTATCGCGTCTGTGAGGTGAGGAATGACCTGGACCGTCTTGCCCAAGTAGTCACCCTTTCGCTCGCGCTGGATCACGTGGTCGTAGATTTTGCTCGTAGTGATACTATGTTCGCTGGTGAGGGTCACATTCAAGTAGCGTTCATAGTTGCCCAAGTCCAGGTCGACTTCGCCGCCGTCGGCGAGCACGAAACACTCGCCGTGCTCGGCGGGAGCCATGGTACCCGCGTCAACGTTCATGTAGGGATCAATCTTGATCATCGTCACTTTCAACCCGATCGTCTTGAGCAAAAGGCCGACACTAGAAGCTTTCTGCGTATTAGATTTATTCGAACCGGGAAGGCCTCCGGGCTCCAGATCCTAGCAGGTAGTCCATACCGATGGTGCCCTTTCCAACACCGCTGATCACTTTGCTGACTGAAAACATATTATCGCGATATCAAGACGCACCTCCGGTCACTACTATGTACTTCATGACTGAATGTTTAATCCGATCCGGGTATGAGATTTTTGTCAAAGCGGGAAAAAGAAGAGTCAACACTTTACTGATATGGCAATATATCGTGAACTGTACAAACCGGAAAAAAAAAGCAAACAAACAATGTGCCCCCACTTATCGAGTAGAATCGCATCTCAAGATAGAAGGCTTGAACGAATTCGTGCTAAGCACCTGCATTCGACTTATTGTTGGTTATAACGTGCATAGTCCGCGGGTGGACCTTCCCCCTTTTAGTTATAATACAATAAAACGACTGTTGAGATGATAGCTAGTAAGATAGACTTCGTATTAGCATCCTTCCGAAAGAGAAGATTATGCCCAAGTTACAGGTCTGCTGACTAGCCTCGCGGTATTTGTTCGTGTTTCGACCATCTATCTCGCTGGTGTCTCTCCGCCAGTTGAGGACAATCCTAGCATCTTTGCTCTCTTCCGCCACTTGACTAGATTGGCAAGGATAGGTCGATCCTGGGCTTTCTCTACACGAAAGAGGGCGTCTCGAAGGTAACTTGATGTATGCGGCATGCTCGCGTGCTTCGTCCAGCTAGTAGGAACTCATCCTTGACGGGCCAGTCCGGGCCACGGCGAATAACAGTGACCAGTTCTGTGAAGAACACTTGCAATAGTGTCCGATCTTCTTGATGCTGCTCCTCACGCTGTATGCGGGCCATGAGGTCGCTATACGGAGTACAGTAGTGCCGTTTAGGCGCACTGGGCGATGCGCCTTACACTAAACTATCCAATTGAGACTCGGGATTGCGGTTAAGCTCTAAACCATTGCAAATTTCCAAAAATTTCGTACTCGGTATTGTAGTTGATCAATCCGTGGAGTTCTAGTTGGCTGGTAGGGAAATATACAGTAGTAGGGGGGTTAGCGGAAGGCAGAACGCTAAATATGCCAAATATTGGGTTTGGCCATGACTACGGCTTGATTGTGTGGGGGAGCGACTCTATATACGATCAGGTACCGCAGAGGATAAAGGCCATCTTACTGCTATGTTTATAATATGAGATGTCACCTTGAAGGGGGAAGATTTCTCTATGAGACCAGGGCGGAACTGGTACAGTTACCACCTGGTATATATACGGAGTACAGGTTACTTTCTGAGTCATCTACTCTTGTACTCCTTGGTGGTGGTCCTGGACAATTGATTGGTTGATTGATCAATTGTTTCTCGATTGTAGCCGCTCTTTCATCTGTACTACTTACTATGGAGCAAAGCACCATTCTAAAAGTTGAACTTCAACTTGAAGTTCTCAGGCTGTTTCAAGAGAAGCTACTCCGTATTTTCTAGAAAAAGCAGCAAGTGCGCTAAGCCTAGTTCGGTGCCTACTTAGCATGATTTGGTAAAATAGAACCCCACCAGATACCGTGCTGTACAGTACCTTGAATGCCCACGCGCGTGGAATCCGCATCTACCTAATTACATACATACCTACATTTTTGTACCTATCCAATCCTGATCAACCCACCTATGTGCGTTACGGCACTTACATCATCAGTCCAAGGGCCTTCTCGAGATCCGTCCTGAGATCCGTCCTGAGAACAAATGATGACGCGACCGGCAGCGCAATTTGAAGATTATGAAAGCCCTTAAGGGGAGAGATGTCGCTATCGCCGGCGTCGTCTGTTTTATTGCCTGGGGTTATGCTGTCGCGTGGTTCCCTAGCATACGATGGGCTGGCCACGCCTTCGTTGCCGGCGCTCTTGTCGCCTTCGCCAGCATCCTCCTCCTCGTGCTTCTCACATCTCGTGGCTCGGCCCACAGCCAGCGCTATAGATCGTCGCGACCCAACGGCGTCACCTTTGCCGCCCCCGAAATCTGGCGCAACGAGATCACTTCGCTGCGAGCTCGGCAAACCTACATTAAAGCGCCTCTCTATGCCGAATCCCCCACGCTCTCGCGCGCTCTGGACGATCTGCTCGACCTAATCATCCGAGACTTCGTTGCATCGTGGTATTCCAATATCAGCAAGAACCCTGTCTTTCCCAACGCCGTGGACAAGGCCATTCGGCGTGTTCTCGTCGCAATCCAAGCCCGCTTGTTCGACACTGACTTGGTCGAAGTTATTACTACCAGAATAGTGCCGATCTTGACAGCCCACTTCCGAGACGCCTACGACGCCGAGAGGGAGGTGCGCGGCCGGAAGCTGAATCGCGATGTGACGGAATCAGAAGAGCTGGATCTAGCGATTGCCGCCAAGTATAAGAACGGAAAGATACACCCTGCTGCATCTCTCGCCTATTCGGATACGAAACTTGTGCAGCAGGATTATTTGCGCCAGGTAGTTGCTGGCATTCTCCCAAAAGTGCTCCCCAAACGGCTGCTGGAAAGTCGTGCCGTGTTCAGCATCGTACGCGAGATTGTGTCCTGCGCCGTACTATTTCCCGTTGTCCAACTTATCTCCGAGCCTGACACGTGGAATCAATTGATGGAAAATTACGGTCGGTCCATGTTACAAGATCGTTCCACCGTTCGTAAGCTACGGGCCGCATTGGATGCGCACGCAGTTCCAACCCCCAGCACCTCGAAGTCGATTGTTTTCCCACGGTTAACTCCCGGCGACGGTGAGCGTCGCTTCGAGAGATTCATTCGGACGATTCGTAAAATCAATAACCTCTCCGACGCACGGCGATTTCGTAGTGAGGTGGCTAGCCAGTTGAAAAAAGATTCTCAACAGCAACGTCACGATCAGGTATATCTGCGCAGACTAGAAATGGGCAAGAGGCTGTTAGATCAAAGAGTACAACAGCTGGCTGCAACCAGGGATAGACGCCCCGTGCCGGTTCCAAGCCACGTCCCGTCCGGCTCAGGAGCCTCTCGACTTGAACACGCGCCATTAGTCGATATATTGCGAGATATATCTGGACTGTCTTATTTCATGGAGTATATGGACCGACAACAGCTTATGCCGCTGGTGCAATTCTGGCTGGTAGTAGACGGGTTTCGAAATCCTCTTGAAGACGATGCGGCCGACAATGATACATCACCGTCCACTCTCAGTCGATGGACAGATTCTGACCGCGTTGATTTGGCGCAAATTGACCAAGCATATCTCTCCCGTCCGGAATTGAAAGTTGTGCCGCTCACACGACAACCAATCCGTGATTTTCTTGATGCCGGGAAATCAGCTACTCCGGAACAATACTTTAAGGCCCGTCGAGCTGTTTTGAAGATTCAGAGCGCAGTACTTCAGGATATGCAATCTAAACACCTTCAGGCTTTCAAGAAGTCTGATTTATTTTACAAGGCCTTGGCCTCAGAGGATGCATCTAAGATCAGTGCAGCACCCCCGAAGACCGAAGCAGGTCCTTCAACAACACCACAGCTTCAAAGTTCCAACTCATACTCTTTGAAGCCGAGCTCTGTAACGCGTCTCAATCCGAGACTCACCGCATCTATCAATCACCTAAAACGAGGGCTCTCCGCTTCGGATTTGAGGCATGCGACCACTAACGGTGCCGTCAACCCTGAGCCACAAAATGGACTGCGGGATTCTGTAGATGATAATGCCAATTCACCTTTATTTGATGACGACGACTTAGAAAACGATGCTCTAGGTGATTCGGTGCAAAGTCTGGACCAGGAGCCAACAAAAACCGTACCGGACACTCACGTCGTTCAAGCAATGGAAGCAGCGCTTATTGGCATCATGGAAGATGAACGCCCCAAAACTGCCGAGGATCTTCGCCAGTCTTTGTTCAGCAATGATGATGGCGCTTCTAGCTTATTTTCCGGTCAAGACAACGAATCAGCCAGAGGGTCCATTGACGTTCAACGTCCCCAGGCATCGGGGAAAGATATCGATAAACCTAGTCTCGCCTCACTAGGTCTAGTTAGTGCGGCATCTAGAATTGGTGTCTTTGTGGATAATGATTTGTTCAACGACGAGGAAAGACTTCTTTCAGATGAGCAGGATGGTGACGATGTAGAACGCAATACCGACGTTGAGGATGAGGTTCATGAAGCTGCGCCTGGTGATCTGGGGCTCGCCGAAGCCATCACTGTTCTCACCAATGATATCGATCGACTTGTAGCTCAAGAAGCGGTTCTCGAATCGCTCACCAAAAAGGCAGAACTAACAAATAATACAGCAGAATTGCGTATCCTGAGAAAATCCAAGGCCAGCCTTCAGAGAGAGCTGAGACGGAAAGAATTGCAAAGACAACAATATGTGATTCAAGAAAGCGACAATAGTCTCTACGGGCGGGCTTCTATCAGAATCAAGTCAATACAAGTTGGCCGTGAAGACGACGGGAAAGAGTTTGCGGTATACATTGTCGAGGTCCAAAGGAATGCTGGAGAAAAGATGCCTGCGGCAACTTGGATTGTAACAAGACGATACAGCGAATTTCACGAACTTCATCAAAGTCTACGACATAGGTACCCCTCCGTACGAAGTCTTGATTTTCCCCGACGAAGAATGGTGATGAAGCTGCAGAGCGAGTTTCTACGCAAAAGGCGAGAAGCCCTCGAGCGATACCTACAGGAACTGCTTCGCCTACCCGACGTATGCCGCAGTCGGGATTTGAGAGCCTTTTTGTCCCAGAGCGTAATCCAACACGGCGAAGATTTGATGAGTCGTGAAGACAAGAAGGACATGATCACACGGCTATATGACTCTGTGGCAGATGGCATGGAGGATATCTTGGGCAACATCCCTGTTCTCGATCAACTCTCTCTCGCTGGTCAAAATTTGATCGCAGCAGCTACGAGCCAGATCAATACCATGCCTCTTGGCGCCAACGAGGACGCTGTAGCGACGGCAGAAGCAGAAGCAGAATTGAACGCGTTCGAAGACAAGGAACTAGAGCCGTTCATCAAACCAATTTGCGATATTTTCCTCGAGGTGTTTGGCCTCAACCGGGGCAACAACTGGCTTCGCGGCCGAGCTGTGGTCGTAGTATTGCACCAAATGCTAGGTGGTACTATTGAGCGGAAAGTTCGAGAGAATTTTAATATGCTAGTCCAAGAAGATGCCTTGGTGAGATACATCGGGTTGCTGCGGGACAATATGTGGCCTCAAGGGCAGCTTAATCGAAACCGAGTGCCACGTACAGCCTCGGAGAAGACGAAGACCCGCAGGGAAGCGAGCTTGATGCTTGCTACCTTGATCCCAGACCTTGCAGGCAATGTGGTAGGCCGTGTCAACGCACAGGCCGCCAGCCGACGAATATTTGCCACGCTCAATAACCCAAGGTTGAAGTAAGTTTGCTCTTTTCTCTCTTTTCTCCCGAGACCTTCAGCAGGCGGGGTTGCTTACATGTTTTTTCTGTGACAGCTCACACTTGGTGTTTACCATGATGGATGAACTGAACGATATTATTTTCGCGGAGCCCTGACGATGGTTTGTCTGGTACTTTTTTTTTGCCACTGCGCCTGTCCTTTGGCCTGTGTTTCTCATTCATGATGACGGCGACTGCATAGCATGGAGTTGGGTTGGGCGATTCCTCTGCACATTCAGGTTAACGAACGAACAAGCGCGGTTCGCTTGCATCATTGGCTGGCGTTACGGCGAAAGGGATGACGGGGAGCGACTTGAGGTCAATACGGCGTTTACTATGTGCCTAGGTTATGTACAATGGTTACTATACGATACCAATACTAATGCTAAGAACTCCTATTGCTCATTAAGAAGAAACAAGTATTGAAACTCTAGTATAATTATTCATGTTTATGTCCTATACTGAAAATAGGACCTACGGGCTTTCTGGTAAGTGACATTGATGTTTAGTTACTTCGTAGTCCAACACTGAAATCCGTTTCAAAAAAAAATTTAATCCGCCCCCATGACTGAACTTGTTATGTTATCATTATGAAAGCGTTAAGTTTACATATGATCTATCGCACGGAGTTGCGCCGGCTTGAATACTGCATTCTCATCAATTTGAATATATCAGTCATTAAGCAACAGGATTACCCATGCTGCCATGTACCGGGATAACTTTTCGCGACGAAAATTTTCAACCGTTAACTGCAAATCAGGGTATAATTTCACCCTATATGGGCGAGGAGTATGTCATTCATCATCACGCAAGTTTGTTAACATTTGCGCTCTGTTGGGCGATACTTGCCTAACTCAGCACACTTGAGGCACAGCCCCGGTCTCAATTGCTTTTGTTGGAAGCCTTGGGTAACCTAAAAGGCGTTGGAGGTTCGCGGCTACCCTACCCGGGCACCAGGTTTCATTCTAGGAGCTAAGCGTCCGAGTTGTTCTACCGGTATTCTCAATGTCAAAAGTAATAAGTAGGTATATGTACATCGCACAGCAACGTAATACCGCATATGATTGGAGGTAGGCGAGAAGCATGTAGTACGAAGTACGAGATATTGGTAGCATTTCTCTCTTGGTGGAAGTCTGCATTGCACAATAGCCGGGCGGCACGCTAGTGTAGGAGGTTAACTGCACTAAGTTAGGTATCTGTGAACAGGAAGCCGCAGGCTCCACTTTGCCTGCCAAGCCAGTGTCATCTCCCGGGCGGAGGCCCCCACTCTCCCACCAACCTAAAGCCCATCTGCTCTCTTGTCTGCGTCGAGCTTGCTTTGCTCCAGGTCTCTCAATCGCGCCTGCTCTCCTCGTGCGCACACTTGCTCAGTAGACAAGCACTCAATCTACAGTACCATCGGTGGCATCTCACGGTCATCCATATCCTGCAGGTCCGACCATTCGCCACCAATCATCCATCTCCATCGTTGTTACTGCTGCATTTGGCGACTCGTTTCCGGCGCTACACCAAGTGGGCTGTGAGTTCCGTCCCGAGAGCTGAGGCCCCAAAAGCAGGCTGCGAGACAACGGTACCTACCTTCGCTTGCCTGCCGTCTGTGCTATGCAACCGAGCACGACCATTTGGTAGCCATCTGTGCCTGCGCCTGCGCCTGCATCTGGTCGCAACCGCAACAAACTTCCTTCTCTTCTCTCGCCCCCTCACCCGCACTTTCATCCTCTTCTATCCACCACCAGCTGGCCTTCGATCAACCGACCGCGTAGCTAGCTATTGTCAGTCAGCCAGCCTTAGCGCCCGCCGCCGTCGCGTGCGTCTCCTCTACTACAGATTGCGGCCGACAAACACACTGAGTGCCTAATTCTCTACAGACAGCAGGTGCAATTCGTTATTCGTGCACCACTACTGCTACTGCTACTGCCGCCAGTGCCTCTGGATCTTAACCATCGGAGTGGCATTGGAAGCGCCAGACCTTGACTACTGCCGTCACGTTCAATTCAATTCAATTCGCGAGACGGCGTGCATCTCTGTCGCTCACCGATACGGGAACTAGATCTCGCTCTGGATCCAGCTCTGGCTCTTCTCTTCTGGACTTGTTAGGACCACCGGCGTCTTGCCCAACATTGCCATGGCTTCCACCGAGGTTTCTGCCACACGGCTCTACCTGGGCAACCTGCCCAAAGGCGGTAAGTATTGCCATCGTCTTTAGAGCTGGAGCGCTCGTTTCTCCCAGCTCCAGTCGCGCCCGTTGCCGTACTAAATCTGCCTTGTAGCCACTAAGGAGGACGTCGCGGCGCACTTTGCTACTCACGGTACTGGCGAGATAACTGAGATCAAACTAATGAATGGCTTCGGCTTCATCGAGTACAAGGATTCTATGGACGCGCGAGACGTGGTTCCAGGTACGGCCATCCACCAGCTAGCTCTCCGGATTGTAGACCTCAAGCACTAACCTTTGGATGCGCACGCGCTGCAGCTTTCCGTATGTCAATATCATGGACCGCCCCTGGCCACCGCCCTTCCTGCTCTCGACCCTCCCTGTTGTGTCCTGGCTAATATGGCGACAAGATGGATCGGACTTTATGGGCGAGCGCTTGACCGTCCAGTTCGCCCGCGGCTCCCGCCAGCGCGAAGGCGGCTTTGGTGCCCACGAGCGAAGCGCCCCGCGACCTCGACGTACTCCCCATCGCATGCAGATTACCGGGCTCCCCAATGATACCAGCTGGCAGGTCTGTTGATTTCCCCGTTTTCCATTGCCGCCCCGGAAGCCGGTGTTCCTCTCTACCCCCTCTTGCCGCCCCGCGGCATGTGTTGTGCACCATGCCCGCTGCTGGCGACATCGTGAGGATGCCGGCCTTGGGAGCTCTGGTTCCTGGTGTGCGACATCTTGATATCTTGCGTGTTGGCTCCGATTCCTGGATGGGTCCGGAGAGCGGGATGAGAGACGTTGAGATGTTGTTCCTATCGGATTGTGCACCGGGCGTCAGGATTGGTTTAACCGACCCGCATTGCTGGCTTTGCCTCTGGACACAAGCACCCTGGCCTCCTCCGCAAATCATGTGCCGCGCCTTGGACCCCCACTTACATGGATTCTGGATATAGGACCTGAAAGACTTTGCGCGACAATCGAGCCTTGATGTTGTCTATTCGGAGACAGGCCGTGACGGCAATGGCCGAGGGTTCGTGCTCTGATCCGATCCTATCATGCTAGTCTTGCTAAACTAAATTGGATGTTCTACAGCTTTGTGGAGTTTGAGAATGCTAATGACCTGAAAACTGCGGTCGAGAAACTCGATAATCGCGAGTTCAAGGGGCAGCGGGTCAACTGCGTTGCCGACGTAAGTTTCTATTCATTGTCCCCTTGTACAAAACGCACTCTCCTGACGTCGGGATCCAGACGCAACCAGACTTTCCTCCCCGTGGCGAGCGCCGGTCTCGCTCTCCCAGAGGCCGTCGACCGTATGGAGCGCCTCCCGATGGCTACGAACGTCGACCTCCTCCGCGAGGCTACAGTCCCCGAGGCTATCGCGAAGACTATCGTGACAGAAGCCCTCGCCGTGAATACTACGACGACCGTCGTTACAGATCGCCGTCGCGTCGCGGACCAGTCGATGAGTACGGCCCTCCTCGAGGTCGTTATGAGGACCCGTACCGGCGGGATTATCCACCCCCAGACCCGTATGCCAACGGTCGCCCTTACGATCGCCCTCCGCGAGACTTCCCCCCGCGGGAAGGCGGTTATGGCCCACGTGAGGGTGGTGGTGCATATCCTCGGGAGGATTATCGGCGAGGCGGCTACTAGTACTATCTAATCCCAGTTCCCCGAACATCCTTCCTCATGCTATGTAGATCTCCGAGCTATGCCGAGGATGGATAGACAGGGCAGCAGGGGACGGGATGGTAGCCAGTGGGTTTAAGGTCGTGATTAAGGGCGATTCGTCGACTAGGGTATGCTATTTAGGCTTTCGGACTAATGACAAAAGGGGCACTTGACGAATGCTATTTTCGAGAAGGAAATAAGACTGGCAACAGAGAGCAGTGTGTGTATTTGGCGCAAAAAAGGAAACGAAAATGGTTCCATATTCATCCGTAGGTGAATGAGCTACGAATATGATTCTCTACTTGGCTGCCAGGAGACGGCACTAAGCGTGAAGCCTCGTTGTGTTAAAGACCCAGCTACCTGCTTATGAAACACTGTCCCTCGATGTGAACCCGAGGCAGGAAGCGGTGTGCTCGAGCAGCCTGCAAGATGAGTACCAGAGAGTAAGGTAGCAACAGGGTGCGGCATTCTCATGACCCCGCACTTCTACCTCCAGACAAGGAGATATACTACTATTTGTGTTCGAAGCTGGATAGAAAGCTCGGGATCTGGAGTTGTATTAATAATGTCGAGCTTCGAGCCCCACTACTGCATGACCAACCATGCTAAGGAAAGCCAGAGAACGTCATGCGCGATGCACGCACGGCGATACGCTAAAAGGGCGCTCCACAGCACCGATCTAAGACCATTAAAGGCGTGTTATAAAGCGACAGTGATTGGAGGCTGCATCCCAATCCGGCCGACCCTACGGGTTCCCGACCATCTTGCTTATAAAACAATTATTTAGGTGCATTGGTCTAAGCTGGGGGACTCGGGTTGCCCTCTGAGTGGATATCTATGTCTCTCCCACGTTCTACGTCAACTTCGCTGCGAAGTATAAGAAACGTCATCGCCCGCTCTCAAATTCGTACATTTACATCACGACCTTCATCATCATCATTGCAATTATTTAACGCCTCTTTTCTCACTTTACCCGTCTCTCGAGCTTTTCTAGTACGACCTATCAGGAGAGCTTTGTACTCTACAACAACAACTACGACGACGACTACAAGTCACCAAGCACCAAATCTATCCGCAGTACCACCATCAGGAGACGAAGAAATGGCTGAACCAACCGGTCTCATTGCGAAGAGCGGCATTGAGCTGCTCACATTCGGTATGTAATGTAATTGTCGTAGCGCCGCAGTGCTGCCGCACTTACGAAGTACATTATTGTATTATATGATTACATATCATTAATTCCCCAGCGGGATTTTCGAGTCGCAAATGCAAATGATTATTTCAATTACGTCGACTAACAATGTTACAGGCACTCCCAATGGCTACAAGGCCAGCATCCTGCTGGAGGAGCTTAAAGAGGCCTATGGCAAGGACTATACCTGGCAGTCCATCAACATCATGAAGAACACACAGAAGGAGCCCTGGTTCGTGGCGGCTGGCGCAAATGGCCGGATACCGTACGTATTCTCCAATTCTTGAGCTGTCTCTTCCCCGCCTTAAGCTCTTTGTCGGTCACATACCGCAGCATCCACCTACTATCATCCACCACTGTCTAGCTAGCGCATCCCGATCAAAAAGGGGCTATATTTTAACACAGCTACGAACACAGGGCGATCGTAGACCACGACCGCGGCGGCTTCGCCGTGTTCGAGGGCCTGGCGATCCTGGGGTACCTGACGCGGCGGTACGACCCGGACCACAAGGTCAGCTTTCCGGTGGACAGCAACGAGTACGACGAGGCGGAGACGTGGATGGCGTGGCAGCACGGCGGTCTGGGCCCGATGCAGGGCCAGGCCAACAACTTCCTGCGCTTCGCCAAGGAGAAGATCCCCTACGGCATCCAGCGCTACGTCGGCGAGACCGAGCGCCTCTACGGCGTGTTGAATGAGCGTCTGGCGACCCGCGACTACGTCGTCGGCGGCAAGTTCAGTATCGCGGATATTAGTCTCTTGGGCTGGGTGAATGGATCCCGCATGGCTGGGATTGTGTTGGAGGAGCAGTTCCCGAATATTCAGGCCTGGCTGGAGCGTTGTTTGGCCAGACCTGCGGTTCAAAAAGGGTTTAGTGTCCCTAACCCCTCGTCGTTCGCGAATGCGGTTGTTAGGAAGGCTATTGAGACTGATCCGGAGAAGAAGAAGGCTGCGGAGGAGACCGCTGCGCTGATTAAGGATGCTAAGGAGAAGTATGGGTATAAGTATGCTTCTCCTTAGGGGAAAGGGGGTAACTGAAAGATATATAGTAGTGAGCAAAGCGTTTGGATTGATTATCTAGATTTAATTATCTAAGATGGTATTAATTGGACTTCGACGGCTGCTCATCGCGAATTGCTCTGATATTTCGCTATTCTGTGTGCGATCTTACAAACCCTCACCTGGCGAGACCCCCTTTGCAACGTACGCTGGAACTGTTGGACTATATATTGTATCGCTCGTACTAAGGGCTACGGCATACATTGCAGCCGGGCCGGTCTCTATCCATTGACTGTTCAGGTAAAAACCGTAGCATATACGGGGTGGCTCCTCCTTCTAGCTGTCCTAAATACGGGGTGCTTGCGCACGGCCGTCAACCTTCCTCGCGATAGCCGGATCAGAATCTCCTCACTTTCTACATACCTGTGTTTATACTTAGCTAATATCACATGCGCTTTGCCGTACTTAATCTCTCCGTGCCTCCGCTCCTTCATAAACCTGTTCTACCGCATCTGCTGTTACGTAACAGGGTAAGATCTACCCGGGACCATATCATGTCCGGGCCAGCTGCGGTCCGCAGCTTCTTCAGCCTTCGTTTGCAGTTTCTGGATCTTCAATACTAGCCTGCCAATCTGCCGCTATAAGTCTTGAAGGGTCCGCTGTTATTGCCAACGCTCTTACATATAAGCAACGTGTTGCTAATGTAAGCATCATAAAGTGCGACGGAGTCTGAGTCAAGCCAGTGCGAAGCTGTCATATGCCGCCCTAGAGACTTGGTCGTTGAAGCTTTCTAATTGTCATGTAACTCCCAGGACTCGCTAGCATATACGATGTTATAATCACTGTTCATCATTGCCGCAGCCGTGTACAAGTGTACTTAATAGATGCAGGAGAATGGTTCTCTTCGTGAATAGGGCAGTCATTACTACTATGGAGTTATGTTCTCTGTCATGCATTTGCGACGAAGGAGGCACGGTCACTAAGAGCGTAGTCATTGAAGAAGCAAAAACGTATTCTGAATTGAAAGGTTTGGTAATGATATGCTAACCATGACGTGAATTATTGTCTATCTCGCTCGACGCTGGCTTCTCTACTCTTTCCTAGCGCCTTGACGTCGCCGAAATGGGCCGCAACTGAGCTTCAAGAAAGGAAAATTCTGCCTGAGCTCTTTCTTCTCCGTCCTATTCTTGGTCGCGGTATCTGAGGTTTTAGTCTTTGAATGCCATTGCTCAGTCGTGTCATAACCTGCTCGTGATTATATGAGGTAATTATTACTCTACTACTACGTTCAGATGGGGGCGGTACAATTTAGATGTGTAATGTAGTGGACCTCAGACATGAGGATAGAGTAGTGCTCCTCCTCCTATACATATTTCGAACATACACTTTCCTTTTCAGTATTACTAGAACAGTAGGTGCGTGAGAAGCATGTTTTCAGTATATCTTGAGATCCCCCGAAGACTCGAGTCTCCAAACCATCTTCCTCTTCAAAACACCATCACATACAATTGAGCCCTCCATGACAGCTCGCGGATACATACCTAGGTACTTACAGCAAACTTGGTTATATCCCTATCATCACTAGAACTACACATACCTTCCATCTTGTTATAACTACAACAATATGTTACTCGCAAGACAAGCTGCCGACATCCATCTCAACAGTATCCTGAACACCAAGGATGCAAGAGAGTGCCAAACTCCTGGGACGGTGTAGCCGGCTTTCGACCCCAGAGATAATTGGTGGGCAACACGATCAACTCCTCTGTAGAAGATCCGAGCTTTTGCTTACTCTTGACAGATAAATCAAAGGCCCTTGAAAGTGGGCAGTTCATTTACGCGGCTCGGATCGTGTTTCTAGGAGCGATCACAATAAAGTGCCAAGACATAGAAGCCAATTGGACTTCAAAGCGCCGAGCTTTTCAAGTCTTCGACAAAGGATCGAGAAAAGTTTTCGAAGCAAGAACCGACGGATATTTACGCCGCCGCAAAGACGGGGAACCACTTATATTATTAGAAGTAAAACCATTCAGGCGTCCGAAAGGAGAGTCGACTATAAGAATGCAAGACAGCGCACAAGTTGCCGCTTGGATCAGCCAGTTTCCACCTCTTGATACCCCACGAGACAACCGGCAAGTACAATCAACACCTCGATAGAAGATCCAACATTCGTTCTACCAACGACGGACGTCTTGGAAACATTAGTCGATGAGCAGGTAGTCAATTCGTTCCTCGTATCGTTCTTGGGAGCATGCACTATTAAGTGCGCCGAACTAAAAGCCACCTGGACAATGGAGCGAAAGGCATTCAAAGTCCTCGATTCAGGGTTCGGTAAAGTATACGAAGCAAGGGTGGACGGCTACCTCCGTCGGCGAGCCGACGGAGAGCCGCTCGCCATTGTTGAAGTCAAGCCGTTCAACAGAAAAGCGAAGCATACGGAAATCCGAATGCAAGAGAGCGCGCAGATGGCAGCGCGGGTCTGCCAGCACCCATGTGGAGGCTGGAAATCCTCATGACAAACATTGGTAAGTGACCCCAACCGAATTGTGTAGAGCGTTCCTCTTGAACTGACTATTTGAGTATATTTAGCCGTCTTATGGTCTCCCAAGACTATGACGAAATATTTCTTAATTGTGGGAAATTTGGCCCCGGATATGTCAATTACATACAGGGCAAGAAGAAAAAGGAGAAAGCATTTCTGACGATGCATGGGTACGGCCCTTACGACATTTTTGATGGTGACGCGTTAAAGGAAGTGGGTAAAATAGTGTTAGCCTATGGATTACAGAGCTGTAATAAAGAGTGAGTCATTCAATACCAGTTTGTTACAACACTTCCTTGCTGCCCCGGTTTCTCCTATACAGCACTTACAGTGGGTTGGGGAATGGAGAGACGGATTGTGTGTCACAATAGCTTGGACAAAGCTACACCACGAAATTCGCGTCTGATCTGAGCCGGTCTTGAAACAGTTTGCTAACTAACGAATAGGCTGATAGAGAGCTTGACTGCTGTCCTGGAGAAGGGCATAAGGCGGACGTGGTTATCCACCGTGGCGACCTTCAAAACTGCACGAACACCGTCAACAATAGAGCTCATCCAGGCGATTGATGCGCCACTCAAGCTCAAATACAAGCCGATGCGAAGTCCGGAGCTCGTTTCCCTGAGAATCACTCATAACGGTGCCTCCAGTATGCGCACGTAACTATGTGCCTGGGTCTACCCTTAGGGGTTGGACTTCTTGGTCGAGGCTCGCGAGACCTTGATGAATACCGCAAGAACTGGTCGATACCCTCGGGCAAAGAACTTCACGATCGGCGCTTGCAATTCCTCGGCAATTACGAATTTCGACCATCAACACAGTATACATGCCTCACAACATATTCACAATATGGGACGACTCTGCTATGTTTTGCCCTCTTCATCCCATATCACCATCAAGGTGTCGGCCTCGGACGTTCTCGCGGATGTCCAGGCAAAGCTCGTGCGACGGGAGGGCTACTTCCGGGCCATACCTACTGGTCCAGAGTCGGGGTCTAGTCGTGGCGTCGTGCGAGGCCGGCACGCCGTTCGTTACCTGCTGTCGCGTCTCTGGGTTCCAAGGGAGTGCGTGCGGCGCGTGTGTCTGGCGGTCGCACGGAGCGCGTTGCTCTAACCGTGGTTGAACAATGGTGTTTGCTTTTGGTTGGTGGGGGGGGTTTGTACGAAGGTGATGTTAGTTCCGGGCCCGTCGGGCGTAATCTGCATTGCGATGGCTTCTCTTTCTAGTCATACGCTAGCTGGCTCATACAGGTCAGTTGGCACTGACGTTTCATCGAAAGAGGGACAGCTGTCACGCATTGGGTATCTTGTAGACTTCTCACGCCTCTCATGACTAAGGCGGTTACGTCGGCCAGACCACAGCCACATAGCTCGAGTTCACATAATTATTGTCAATAAGAGAACCAAGCCTTTTATCACATCTTTCTGACATTGCTCGCTTGCGTGACGAAATATCAGACAGGTATGATATGATAGCAGGCAGTTGTGACGAACGGTGTATTTAAGGAGGTCACGTACCGTGGTCTACAGGCATGCCACTTCATTCTTGATACATCAACCTTTCTGCGATGATTTTCTCCTGTATCCTAGCAAGATACCTATGGCGGTGCTATCGATTCTGTCCTTTAGGCGGGTAAAGGCTGGTATGGAATGACACAAGACTCTGTATTTTCACGAATGGATGTGCCGTGATTCGTGTAGTACCTAGCTAAGTAGTTGATACTTCGTCTGTTTGGAGAGCAATGGGGGAGTGTGGGAAGGTATTAGAAGCTACCTGTAGACAGGTCGAATAGACGGTCCCGCTTCCGTCTTGTCCGAATTAGACTCGTTGCCATTGCCGCTGCCACTGTCTTCTGGCCACGCGAGATTGTCTCTTACGGTCCGGTCAATCGGCATTCTGATCCGTCTAACGCCGTGTCGCTTGCGATGGTGGCGTGGTTGACGGGATATTTACCCTTAAGCTTACGAAAGTAGTTCTCCTAATACAGGCTTTATAGCTTTTAATTCCCGGACCATCAGTTAACCAAGTTCGGTCCTCGTCAACAGCTGCTCGATGTTCGCTAGAAGCATGCCAAAACCATGCGTCGCGTTCCTATTGATCCGGAGCGTCTCAATCTCCGCGCCATCTGGGATTCGCAAGATCTTGTTCGTTAAGTCACACCTACCGCTACAGATCGCTACATCATGGCGAGAGCCGCTCATTCCCTACTTCGCTGCGGTTTGCTTATTACGGTATGTTGGCGCAGTATTTTGGTCCTTCCGATAATACAAGAATTCTCGTGAACACAAAAAGCATAGGCACGGCAGAAGAAGTCTCCCGCGCTGCACAGGGCCATCCTATGCTTTCCTCCCGTCATGGATTACAATAAGCTGGAGATTTCCCGTGAATATGCACACGCTCTAGAAGATTCTCCTGTACGCAAGAATTCTCGCGACATCGGAGACTTCCTTGTCAAAGTTGTTCAGAAGGTTTCTTCGGCTCATGTACGAAATACATCAAAAGATCTCCCACGTTGCCCGGGAATTTCCTCTGTATCACATAATTATGTGACAGAAAAAACAACGTCGTGAATCCCTTGTGGATTAACGGTATATATATCCGTGATAATACACTTCGTGGAGAAGACTTGGAATCCAAAGAACGTCTCGTTCTGCCTCATTCTATTCAAGTGTGCTAAAGAATCGCCTGTCCATATGACTCGTTTCCTCCATGAACGGGTCCGGAGAATACACACAAACCCTCGGCCTCTTAATTCAGTATTACAATGACGTCCTCGATTTTCGGCGATTACGTTAAATCACAGGAGCCAGCGTATTACCGACGAACGACATGCGGGAGTGCCTGCAGTCCCCTTGCGGTTATTTAATGTATGCACCGGTACGGAGTACGGAGTATATGAATCGAGCGGTCAGTTAAAGTGCACCATAGGAAAACTGGGCTTAGCATGCTTGCTGCTTTTACACAAGCTCAATTCGGTAGTTGTTAAACCTGTTGTAAAGGAGCAAACACGGACAGGAAAAGGGGCTTTGAGAATGATTCGACGACCTGCCATATGTATAGATGTAAATTGGGTCTCAGATGTTTCCAGAGCAGGATTGAGTCATCTGTTCCTGAGTGAGTAGTGCACCGCGCGCTCTACGCTTATGCACAGAGCAAAAGCAGCAGGGGTTGGATTGGTACCTGTCCCATTAGGGAACACCCTTGCATCTGGGGAGGGTACGACCTTCTCGTGAGCGCCACTTGTCTCCATCCAAACCCTGCGACTGATCACTAGCAGCGTCACTTGGTAGTGCAGCTTTGAGGTGGCTAGTGTGTCTCGTCACAACCACCCGAATTACGCATCCTGGCCAGGTGAAGTACGTCGGCGTCCCGGAGATCCTGTCAATCGTGCCCAATGCAACCTGACGTTTTGCGGAACTCCAGCCCGGAACGCGTGTGCGACCGTACCAAGAACCAACTACCATCAAGTATGATAGTGATGAAAACTTGAACAACGGCCTCCCTCGCGCGTGGCATGACGCTCAGCGGCCAGTATCATTGTCCGGAGTGGAGAGAAGTCAGACGAGACTAATATACTATACGTTATACTCCGTAGCGACCTACCCGAACTAAATATCCGTAGTAAGTTACTTAGGTATGGTTTTTATGAATTCATAGGTATTGACTTACAGTTGTACTTACATACAGTAGCAGCATCTAGTCGCTGTTAGTGTACACTACCAACAACTTGAGTGGATGTAAGCCAGAATACCTACTGTTGACGAGGATCACATACGCTGGCTAGGAATGGCTGATAGAAAGCACAAGAGGTGATTAATACGTCGAATCGTACGACGATCGCGTGGGCTAGGTCGATAGATCTTCGCCTCACCAGGACTGCGACCTACTCTCCGGCCCGTAAAACACTCACGATAGCCGACCGAGGGTGTGCCGGCTACTCCCATTTGATAGCCACTAACCAATGGTGCATTCCAGTCAGTTTACAGCGCTTGATACTCACCGTTGGGGCGACCAATTATCGACTGCGCTCCTAAAACAGCTTGGTACCTTTCCCATCCTGGTGCAATATCCGCCTTTGCCAAAGCAGCCAGAATCATATATGTTGGTCTAATGGCCAGTGTGCATTAGCTCCGTTGCGACGACGTACACGACATTCCCTCTCGCCTTGGTGCGTCGAAGCTGGTCTGAATATGCCTCTGCATTAGTGTCCGCCACCTCTTGACGAGCTGCCGGGACTTGGTTCATATATCTCGAACTCCAGGAATCTCATTTCACCTTGATCTGTTCTCTCTTTACCTGATGCAATGACATGAGTATCCAGTAGGAACACAGTACAATACTCTATGCACGCCGGTTTGCTCACCGCCGAACAACCAACCAGTTCTGATCTTCTCATCCCAACCCCCAGTGGACTAGGAGACCCAGTCTCGGAAGTAGTCCCCGCGATTTCTAAACCTAAGGGGCTGTCGTTGGTCCCTGTGTCAAGGCGGTCAAGCGACGGGGTCTTCCTTTTTATCTCTCTCTTGTCGCCCTCATCCAGACAACATAGCACTTACAGGACAAACAACAGTACTGGGAGGAAATGGCTGTCGAGATTGTCACGATTGTTAACTCGTCCGGCAAGATCATTAGCAATGTAAGTTGTGGCTTGTCCTCGTCTCATTAAACTTAGCATTTCTTAGTCGTTATTTATGAAAGGCCTTCCCTGCTTGCTTGGCCCCGCCCAGGGATCTACCGTCTTGAATATGAATTGGGGCCTGTGCTCGGCTGTGCTTACAGCTCAGCTCCCCAAAGCAACATCACGCGAGCCTGTATCGATATACCTTTTTATTGACATTGCACAGGGCAAACACCTGATTAGTGCCTTCAAAGAGGCCAAGGCTGCCTACGAGGAGAAGAAAGCCGCGATTAAAGCAGAACGCGCAGTACGGCAAAGCCAAGCCTACGACTTACCAGCCGCGGCTAGCTACGATACGGGCCCTCATTACAGCCACGAGTATGACGACGGTCACTATGATCACCGCTACGCAGGCGACGATGGCGTCTCACAGACTTCATCGCGCAGAAGTCACCGATCGAGGCATAGCCGATCTTCTCGTCACAGATCTGCTTCTCAGTCCCGACCGGCGCTGACCGTGAGCAATCTACGAACACACTCCGAAGTGTCCTCGGTCACTCCTTCGCGACCTCCCGTTGCTTATCGCTCTCCTTATGCGGAAACAGCGCCCAGAGATATGGCACTGAGCCGCCCTACCCTTGCTCGCGCACCTACTGTTCCGGTTTCGAGCGAATTAGTTTCTGCGCCAGCGCCGACAGAAAATGTTTGCATTCAGCGATCGATATCAGACCCCGCACTTCAAACGACGGGGAAAAAGAAGGAGATAGACATGAATCTGGCATACGGAAACATTCCTCCGGATCTCGCAGACCGCGTTGATCTTGATCCTGCCTACAAGTCGGCCGAGAAAGAGCACAAGGCACGAAACTTGATGGGGAAGATTGAAGATCTCCTGGTAGAGGCACAATGCGTGCATCATACAGCAACGCACATCATAGAACACCTACAGGGCAGGCCAGAAGCCGCTGCTGCCGTAGCTCTGACACTCGCCGAGCTGTCTGCACTTCTAGGCAAGATGTCCCCGGGGTTTCTGGCCGTCATCAAGGGAGGAAGCCCCGCCATATTCGCGCTCCTTGCAAGCCCGCAATTTCTGATCGCGGCTGGTTTGACAGTTGGTGTGACCGTCGTCATGTTCGGAGGATGGAAAATCATCAAACGTATTAAAGAGGCCCAAGAGGCTGAGGCAGTCGCCCGTATGGCCCCAATGGCCTTTGAGGCGCAGCCTGTCTCGCTGGAACAAGCGGGCCAAGAGCAACAGCCGGCTGTCCCTCCTTATCCCCCGTCCGAGGTTAGCCAAGGCTTTGACGAGGCTCTGGTAGTTGAGGAGGAGCTAAGCACTATCGAGACGTGGCGGCGAGGCATTACGCCCTTTGGCGAAGACGAGACCGCGGATCTCGAACTGATCAGCCCAACGGCTGATCTTGCCATACGCAGCCAGTACGGAGGCGATGATGCACGAACTGAACGAAGCGCTCGGACAAGTCGGACACACAAATCAAGCAAGACGCATAAGTCGCACAAGACACATCGCAGTAGCCGCACCCACGGCGACAGCGACAAATCAGAGCGGAAGAGTAGTAGCCGTCGCGCCGACGAGGGTGACGATGGTGTCAGCGAGTCAGGCAGCCATCGCAGTCACCGAAGCCACCGCAGTCACCACAGCCACAGAAGCGAGAAGACAGAACGGTCATCAAAGCCGAAACGGTCGAGCAGAGTTGAAGTGAAGGCCATCGAGGACGGCAGTCGCGACAAGGAGAACACGATCGAGGCGGTGCTCAGACCTAAGAAGGAAAACATGCTCAAGTCGCTGTTCAAGAAGAAGAAGAAGGAAGACGAAGAGCAGAGGCACAGGGCGTCTGCGCTTCGAGTCTAATCTAATCGGTCATGTGAATGCAAACTGGAAATATCAAGACACTGGTAATGATTACAGCTGGGTTTGATGTAATGACCATCACCACCACCTAGACGGCAGATAGAGAGAGGTTCCTCTGGCATATGTTGTAACATAGAGATTAGTTTAGGATAGGACAGGATTCATCCGTGCATACATATTGCATCTACGCATGAAGCACCGCTTACAATAGAGGACTCATCAATTCTATGATAACTAAAATACCAATGTTCCGCGTCGAGGCCGATGCACGCCAGACCTTACCTACCTATGCAGGCTTGCTTGGCATGGTGCGAAGCAACCGCGGCAAACATGTGCAACCAAAATACTACTCCGTATACTCCGTACGGAGTACACGAAGATGGCGCTGGCGACAGCACGAACCTGCATACCGCGGCAGGTTCAATTCGGCCCCCCCTCTTTCTTCGATTACACTACTGGTCCTGGGGGCCTGTCATTTCGGGCAGCAACGTGGTGGACGAATTGCCATTCACCTAGCCTTCAACTATAAACTATCTAGCCTAGGACTTGCTGTACTGTAAGACCTACCAGATTTAGTTGCCTTAATGCTGACGGCTGAAAGATTATATTTGGTGTTTTAAACTGCACAATGCTGCAAAGTGCTATATCAAGCAACGCATTTAGCGCTACTGTAGGTCTACCTTAGTAATGCGGCCGTAACTACTCCGTACTGCAGAGCAAAATAGAATGGCTCTCACGATCCTGCGAATGGGCGGAGATTCTATAATCGATCTGATCTCCTAGGACAGCTACAATGTGATAGATAATCCAGAACTTGTATCTTAAGAGTGTAGTGTGATCAGGTAATTTACCTACTAATTGATGAGAACTAAGTAACCGGAATGTTTGTTTCAGGCTGCGACCTCTGCGCCAGTCGTTGACGCCACATGGGATTTTTCAGACTCTCCTCTCCTTACCCCTGCAGTTATACAGCGGGTAAGGGGCATTGCTACTTAGCACACTGTGAAGCACAAGCAATTGAGTGGAGGTATGTTAGTTAGGTAAATTTTTACATTACACGATGTATACGAGATTTTGAAATTAAGTACTTGGCAATCAGGTCCGTTAGTCTGGTACACCAATATAGAGAGAATATCTAGTTCATGTTAAAGAAGCCATATTCATAGACAACATAATCACCTAGAACAGGATGAAATGGGTGTCTGCGAGCTTCAGTGTGTTCTTCTGCCAAATACCTAGTAATGGGCAGTACTGTAATGGGGTTACAAGCCTCTCACCAGCAAATTTGGCAGCTCCAGTTCAGCGCGTTAACGAATGGTGCGACACTAACAATACCGAGCCAAGAATATCCCCCTGCCGGTCCACAAGTCTGGAACAAGGATCCGGAGCTATCCTATTCGCTCTACCCCGGGATGACCCGCCGGATACCCTTGGCGTTTCACACTACGCCCTATACCGTTGGCTGCTCTAGCAAACAAGCCGCCGCAGTAACTACGTGTTTGTTCGGGGTTCAATCCCCCTGGGACAAAGCGGCATTAAGAGATTCCTACTGGTCAGCGGCAGCATACCTACTGGATGTGAAGTCGCTGTAGAATGAGGACCTAGGTACACTGTGTAGACCCCGATTGGGGGCCAGACCGGTAGAGAATACCCAATTTAGCAAGCAGCAAGATGCGTTCGCCACGAAGATGGGGTACTGATGGGGCCATCGGGCCTCCTTGTTCATTATATAGACGAGGGTGAGGTATATTGATACGCTGTCTTCCTCTTGAGCTTCACAAATTCTCACGACCACCTTCATTATATACCTAGGTAGGAAATCAGGCTGGTTCTCTTTCACACCTATTTTCTAATAGCTACTCTCATTCGTATGTAAGTCCCGACGCCTCACCCCTTTAGAAACGTTCGCAATTGACCAAGTAGAATTTTCAGACAGCCTTCTTTCTTCTGCCGTTCTTGATCTCCCTTTCGACTTCACTATTCTAATTTTACCCAACGATCCCGACAATACCTAATCGACAATGGGCGAAGACGGCGGCGGCGGCGGCAATGCCCCTTCTGGCGGACACGGAGGCGCACCAGCTGCAGTCCATGCTGGCAACGGTGAAGTTGGGGCTCCCCATGCTCCCACCGAACACGGCCACGGCAAATCAAATGGTGCCTATCACGGCGATGGAAACTTCGTACAAGATATTATAGTCACAGAGCCTCCCAGCCGACAAGCCTCTACCCCGAACCCATTCAGCCGGAAAAACACGAGCTTGGACTTGGATGATTATTTCGTGCGTTCCCGCTCAGTTCTCCCAATACAAAAGGTTTTGCTAACGCAAATGCTCTCTGCAGTCTGGCCCTCGAGACATTGCCAAACACTCAAAATGGCCGTTATTCCTACAACTACACGGAAGCATAACTCCCAAGATGATCATACCACTTATCGCTATAGGGGCCTGGGCTAGCTTGATCACTGTTCTCTCCAAAGAATTCGAACACATTGAGCTCTCTATTGAGCCTGTTCTTTTGACCATCACCGGTTTCGTTGTCGGTCTGGGTCTGTCTTTCCGTAGCTCTTCCGCATACGAACGCTATGCCGAAGGACGAAGATGTTGGAGTCAGCTCATTTTGGCGTCGCAAAGTCTCGGCCGAGTGTTCTGGGTACACACCATTGAGCGCCCGGAGACGGCTAAGGAGGATCTGCTCGGCAAATTGTACGTTCTCTCCCCAACGATATTGGCGACATGGCGGGCTAATGTGTTATTGTTAGGACGGCTCTTAACCTCGTCATCGCCTACGCCGTAGCCCTCAAGCGCAAACTACGATTCGAGCCATATACCCATTACGACGACCTTGCTGATCTTGTCGCTCATATCGATACGCTCGCCAAGACCGCCACTGAAGAACAAGAGATGACAAAATCCAAGAATTCCATCTTCAAGCTCGTGGGCGAGAATCTCGGACTGTCTTTCGCCACTTCAAATCCTCGCAAAGTACTAAAACGTTCATCGAAGCCCCTTGGAAACCTCCCCCTAGAGATCCTTTGCTACCTAACGGCTTATGCGGACGAGCTTGTTGCCAACGGCCAGCTTCCCGTGGGAATGCAGCAAACCGCTGTCTGTAAGTAGACTTGAATGCCTGTTCATTGCATAGAGGGATAGAACGGCGCCAGCTGACCGAGTCTCTTAGACAACAACATCGGTCTTCTCAACGACGTCCTCGTGAACGCCGAGCGCGTGCTGAACACGCCGCTGCCCATCGCGTACGCCATCGTGATCTCGCAGATCACCTGGCTGTACGTAATACTGCTCCCGTTCCAGCTGTACTCGGCGCTGGAGTGGATCACGATCCCGGCGACCATCTTCGCGTCGTACATCATCCTCGGGATATTCTTCATCGGCCACGAGATCGAGAACCCGTTCGGCAACGATGTCAACGACCTGCCGCTCGACGCCTTCTGCCAGCAGATCGTCCAGGACATGGAGACCATCTCGTCCCGCCCGAAGCTGCCCACCCGCCAACTCGTCCAGAATATTAGGAATAAGGTCATGTACCCCTACAGCCACGGCTCCTACCACTACTGGGCCGCCCAGTCCGAGGACACCATCCGCGACGCCCTTCGGAATAGGCCTAATGCTGCGTATGAGAAGGCCCAGCCGCCGAGCACCGCCAGCGGCGCCAGCAAGGTCTGAGATGGGACCTCCTCGGGCCGTTGGTTAGCAAATTAATTCAAGTGTGGTTGACACACAAGTGGTGGATTCTTGATTTTCTCAGCATTTAGTCAAGGCGAATTGCGTTCTGTATTTTATTTTCTTTCGCAAAGGAGTTATAGCATAGCGGCCAATGGGAGGAGCAAAAAGCGTATACATACATATTTACATAACCCGACTCGGTTGCATTTTTAATGAAAACATTTCAGTTTGCAAACACAAGCAGAAAATGCCGAGCTGTCTTTTCTGTGAAACAGACCGACATTATGGTCTGTCGCACTCTTCTCTGAACCAGCTCCAATGCAACCAGTGTGAATCTAGTTGGCCGCGGGTTTGTGCTTGAAAGACCTCAAAAGAGCGCGGACGAACGCGATGAAAAACACTTGATAGATTTGAGAAGAACTCGAGCGTGAGGACATCTCGCGTAGAGAGCCGACCTGGAGAGTATGAAGATGTCTGCCCGCTGCGCGCGAGCCTTTCCGAAGGCCGTGTAATGCGTAAAAAGGCACCCGAGTCACGGCGAAGGGCTGGTTTAAAGGCGATCGGGAGAGTGTCTTGGATTCCCGCATGGCCGCTCGTAAGGCACGGCGGAATAATACGGGGACAGGATAGAGCGATATGGAGTTTTACTATTCTCAGCTTCTCTGCATGTTTCCTATCTGCTCTTGCTCTCCGCTTCATTCACAGAAGAGAAAATCATATCACATGTGTAACTACAATAGATGGTAATGACGGCCGCTCTACACCTACCCACTTACGTGATTAATGGTACGAAAGATAGCGTATACGAATAAGCACTTAATGCAACAATCGAGATATTAAAACTTTGACTCAATGACGTCGCTTCGCTCATATGGATAGGTAGGTATATTGCATGTGTTGTTGCATGTGCTCTGCTTAACGCAGAATTCGGGCTTGAGGGCAATACCCCTCCATGTGGCTTTGGCGGGGTCAAGTCTGAAGCTCATAGCTACAGCCCACCCTGAAAGTGTCTGATGATCAAAGCGGATATATAGCAATAGTCGAGTCGAGATAAGGCGAGGCGAGGCGGGGGCGACGCAGTGACTCCCATTTGATCATGCACCTCCCTCCCGCTTTGCGTATTCTTCCTCCATCGCCTCTTCATACAAGCGGTCGGCCTCGATCTCAGCCTCCGTCTTCTCGCGTGTAGTTCCTGCACCCGTATTTACTCCGGCGCCTGTTGCGCTAGTATTTGAGACCTCTTTTTCCTGTTGCTGTTGCTCTGAAGTAGGCGGGTTGATGCTTGCCTTTGAGCCCGACGGAGGGGCCGAGGGCTGCGAAGCTAAGTCTGGCATTGTGATAGTCGAGGTGGCAGAAAGTAGGATTGATTGCGTTATAGGCTAGGGCTTGTGGATGGGTAGCTTGAAATTTGGACGTTATTAAATATTGTAAAGATTGAGAGGAAGGTACGAAGTAGACTGGGTAAACGTTGTTCAATCCGTCCATTTTATACTCGTTGGCGTGGCGGAGCACCACGCAAACAATTCGCCACCTCACACTAGCTTGATCTATCTCAATTATCGTCATCAGATCAACACAATCATGCTCATACTACTACACTGAGAGTGAACAAGAATGTCTACTTATACAGTCATTTCGGGGGTGTTTTTTTCACTTTTAATGCTTTCACTTTTTACAAAAAGAAAATGAGATGAATTGAAAATAGCAGCACAATCATGTGCACTATGTCACATCATGTTGTGATTAGCAGGAAGGTGCTGTGAGCCAGATTTACAGCGCATCCCTAACTAAATTCAAGTCATGCTGTATTCTTGTGCAGCAATATATCTTATTGCCATAGTAACTGTGAAAATTGCATGTGAATAGGCTGCTCACCTTGAGGGTTTCATGATACTGAGGCCTTATAGCAATGTACCCAACCCCTATGTATTAAACCAGACTTGCCATTGGACTCAAAATGCCCCTTCTTTTTCTTCAGTTCTATATACCTCTTCTTTCCGCATTTTCTCGCAAGTGATACACTATCAGGGAAGGTGCCATAGGCAAGATGATCAGACCGGTAGGTAACTTAGGTAATTACCAGGCACAAAACCGCACTCAAGCGACCTATGTCAATTCATATGTACTTTTATCTTCCAACAACAGCTAAGTAACACCATTTTTCAAATTTAACTTCGAATTATTAGGCTGCAAGTTCTGTGCGAGACCAGGTTGCTGTGGTACCAGTTACTGTAAGTTAAATGCCATGAGATCAGCGGAAAGAACGTCATTGATCCGAAGGTCAGCTCCAGGCATGTTCGAGTAACGCACTCATCCTATCCTACACGCGCTGTCCACCCCTATATCATACGTCAATCCAGACAGCGTCCACGGCATGAGAAGGCGCGCCAAGGCTCGGCCGACAGTCGATTATCGACATCGCTGGCCGACCCAGCAGACCCTAGTCGAACCGGAAGTATCTACGAAAACGCGTAGATTCAAGTGGCGATGGAACATCCGGCTCGGGTGGCTCCGACGGCTTAGAAAAAGATCGTCTTCGAAGCCTGGGATGAGCACGCACCCATACGACACGGGTTATGGGGAACAGGCCTGGGGCTCGCATCCGAGCCGATTCTCTGCCCCTGCGTCTGTGACTATCGGGGCTCAAGATGAGGGCCAGAGATTCTGGATGAGACTCGCCGAGTTGCGGAACCTTCACCATTTGCCAACTGTAAGATATACTATTCTACGCTGAGAAGACTCCAGCCCGGGCGGATCAAGGCTAACTGAGACCAGCCCACAGGACTATTCAACTTCAGAGAGGAACGCCCTGAAACCCCCAAGACCCCAGATGAATTATTACAACTCTTATCTGTCCCTAATGATTCACCCAGACCTGTGTCGCCCATTCTGCCTATCCTACCTGGGCCACGATTGTTAATCACACCACCCATGGCATGCTATCATACTGACAAGATTCGAAGACCACTACTGGCCAGAGTCAGGCGTCTCGTGCGCGATATGCGTGGACCTACAGAACGAGACTGGGAAATTGTGGAACAAATGAATAGAAACCGTCGTTTCGAGCAGCTATGATTCTGGCTTTGCCCTACACGACTTGCATAGACGATATCAGCATAAAAGCACGGACACTCTCCTGGAAAGCAGTCAATTATTCAGTCAACATTTACTCCTCTTTCTATACCCCTAGCGCTTGTCAACTTATTCAACAGAGCTTATGTTAACAATGGAATACTTCTGGACTACACACAATGATCACCAAGGGACCTTACCCCTCAGTCGAAGTAGGTAGTCACCTCGTGTCACTTTACTCAAAAAGTCTTATTCAAAAAGTCACATGACACGGAGTATGCAGCAGATATTCACAATATAACTTAGTTGTCTTCACTTATCTGACCGTCTCTTCGCCAGACTGCTCTTCCCTGTGCTTAATGCGTCTTTTGACGTGTAACAGTCCCCTCTCTTGCTTGTAGATCGTGTCTTCGCGATCTGCTGTAGTTCCCTGTGTATATGTGCCAGTGTACTCATGTACATAAGGGAAAATTCTTTTGTGAGAGGCAAGATGGATGCCAGACGATGACTAGGAAAGAACGATCCGGCACCTTCCTCAAGTCATTGCAAATCAATTCGCGTCGTCCTAACAACTAGCATAGTCTACTATGTGTTTTTTTATACCGTTATAAGATAAACACTGCCCCATTGTCGGAGCCCTTGGGTTAGTACGAAATGTTCGTCATCCCCTTCTCTGGTATTTGAGCTGTATAAAACCGGCTGATGATCTGTTTATTTACGTTGTCTTCCCAATTGGGCGTGCCAGAATCCATCTCATACACGTTATCCATTCGTAAGAGTGTCGTTTCATATTAGCCAACCCGCCTGTCCCCATATACACAATGCGCGTTTTACGGAGTTCAACAATGCCTTTCTCACCATCGACGTATCCTTGTATGATGCGGAGATGGTGACCAGAAACGGAAATCATTGTGACCTGAAAACAGTATTGTCAGTCTCTCGTGAGCTAGCCAAGGAGAAGAAAAAACCAAAAAAGGGTATCGAAACTTACTGGGACAATTTTATGCTCAGATGCAGTTTTGTAAAAGAAAGAGAAGCTGGTCATCACCAGAAAGCAATACAATTCGCTGATCGAAAGAAAATTTTCCTCGAGTAAAAGCTCGCTGATCATCCAACATATCAGATGTGGACTTGAGCGGTCGCAAATTTCGATGAAACGAGGGACATGCCACAATGGGTCGGTATCAGGTGCGAAGTCTCGAAAGAGGTCCTCTAGCTCCTCATCGGGGCATTTGAGCTTCCACGGCGTCTTTTGGTAAAGCTTGGGACAGTCTAGACATTTTGGATCGGCATGATCGGTAAAGTTGAGCCACTTGTAGAGAACCTCGGCTATCCGGTCAGCAGCAAATAAATAACCGATCCTTGGAGATTTGAGCTCTTGAAGGTTGTTGGCGAAACCATCATTGTAAACGTTTTTGAGCTCGTCGTCACTGTCACCGCCGTCGTTTTCGTCATAGCGCTGATTGTCTTTGTATTTGAAGAAGGAATGCGTTTCTGCAATGTGTGCTATTTCTTCCTCCGAAATTGGTTCAAAAAAAGCGTCTGCGCAAGGGGGTCCCAATGAAGGATCAAACTCGAGGTGGGAACAGTTGATTTTCCATCGCCTCTAGTCGCCTTGGTTGATGTACGGGCAGCGTAGCTTTCTCATTATAACTCGAAAAATTTTCGCACATAATTTGTAGCCCAGCTGCTTAGGTTCGTCATCAAGGAACTCGCTCTCCTCGGTATGCTCAGACTGAGATGGCTGATCCGACGGCATAGCGTGTAAAGGTTGTATCAACTCTTTGTTGTCTGGATCTGTTGACATTGCTCTGACTGGCGCCGTAGTATGCTTCGTAGTGATAGTGGTAGTAATGATGGAAGGAGTTGCAGAAGTAGTAGCGGCAGTAGTGATAACAGTGATGATGGAGAATATACAGACTCTTATATTCAATAATTTACCTCGTTCGCGTTTTGTTGGCGTGGCAATAGAACTTTTGATTAAAGGGCACGCTGAATTATTTTTACTCTAGAAAGTTATTACGGTTTATATATTATATTAATCATATAAATAATATAATTACCGGTATTAAATTACGTATTTATAAATGTTATAAATATTAAAAGTTTAAATTTATAAATAATAAATATTAATTATTTAAAAAATAACGTTATTTAAGTTTATATAAATTATTTTAATAAGTTTTATTTTAATATAAATTTTTTAAATTATATATATTTATTTAATTTATAAAATATTTTATTTTTAAAATTTAAATATTAAAATTATTTAATTAATTTTAATTATTAATATTTTTTTTAATTAAATTAATAATTAATTTTTAATAATTATTTTTAATTTATTATAATAAAAAATTATAAAAATTATTACGTATTTTATTTAAATTTTTTAATTTTTTAATTTTAATTTAATTTTTTAATTTATTTTTTTTATAATTATTAATTTTAATATTTTAATAAATTTTTAATATTATAATTTATTAAAAAGTTTTATAAATTTATTTTTAATTTTTAATTTTTAATTTTAAAAAATAAAACGTAAAAAGTTTATTTATTTATTTTTTTTATATAATAACGTTAAAATTAATAAAACTAATAATATAAACTTAATAAAAAAATTGTTTTAAAAATTCTTATTATTTATAACTTATAAAGTTTTAATTAATAACTTTTATTAATTATAATAAAGTTTTAATTAATAACTTTTATTAATTATAACAAAATTTTAATTAATAACTTTTATTAATTATAATTTAAATCGAATTAACTTTTTATTGTTTTAAATTATTAATAAAATTCGGTTTATATATAATTACGTATTTTTAATAAAATTAAAAATAATTAATAAAGAAGGTTTTTAAACTGATTATAAAACAAGGTTTTTAAACACCGCGTAAATAATTAATATAATACGCTGTTAATTAAGTAAAAACTTAAATTAAAAACTTTAATTAAAAGTTTTAATTATAAAGTTTGCGCGGTTGAAACAAGTGGATAAAAACCCCTTTTACGCTGTTTGTTTATAGAGTTTCTTGCTCCCGCTCTTTCTTATACACACAAATAACCCTAGCAGTATTAATTAATCCGTACGAAATAAAAACCATGTTTTCGTACAAAAACGAGTTAAAACAAGCTGTAATAATTTTACCGCGTATAATTAAAAAGTTAAAAACTAACGAAAAACTAATAAAACTATAAATAATTTATTTATTAATTATTTATAATATTATAACATTAAAAGATTTAATTAAACCGGAAATTGTTAATTTATTTTATAATAGTTTTAAAAACTAGTTCGTATAAGTTAAAATTATTAAATTTTAAAAAAAAAAGTTCCCGAAAATTATAAATTATACGTAATTTAAAAAATTAAAATAATAATTAACTCGGTTTTATTAATTAATTAAATCTTCGTACGACCGGCGGATAAATCGGGTTATAAATTAACTAACTTATTATATATTAACCGAAAATCAAGGTTTATAAAACATTATATTTAATAATAATAACGGGTAACAAAGAAAATAAAAAAAAATAAATGTATAATTAAACGGGGCAACTATAAGAAAATAATATAAAAAATCGGTTCGGTTCGGAAATTTAAATCGGTTAAGTTCGGAAATTTAAATCAGTTAAATCCGGAATCGCGGTTAATTTAATTCGGATTCGAAATCGGTTCGGTCCGGATTTAAAATCAGTTTCGGAAATAAAAAAAAAATTAATAATAATTAAAAACTATTACTTAATTTAAAACGGAATAATAAAAATATAACAAAGTTTTCTTTTTAATAAATATTTATATTATATATTATAAATAAACCGAAACTTTTTATAAATTTATTTATTAATAAGCGTTATTATAAGTATAAAACTTATAATAAATGAAGTAATAAAAAAAGAAATATAAATTAAAAAAATCGGAGCGTTATAAGTTAAATAAGTTAATTTATTTTCTGTTATTTTATAAAAAATATAAGGTTCCGTTTCTTATTTAATTTAATTAGTTTATTTATATAAAATACGTATTTAGTTTATAATTATAACTATTAAACTTTTTAATAGTTTATAATAAACTATTTAAATATAATAAAACTTTTGTTATTTTTAACGATTTATTATATAATAAGTTTATTAATTTCTTTTATTTTTTTTTACTTTATAAAACTTATTATACTGTTTTAATATTATTTTTACGTCTTGTTATTTTTTCCGATTTAACTCGTTAATTATTACGTTTATTAATTTAATAATTTTGCGTAATTTTTTTTAACGTTTAATAATTACTAGTTTAACCGAGGTTATAATTATTATTTTCGGAGTTAAAATTTTAATAATTAATATAATAACAGTTTTAATTAAAAAGATTTATAATCGTAATTTATAACGTTATTAATATTTTTTAATTAACTTTTTAAAATAACATAATTATTATTTAAAATATTAATAATTATATTTATAATTTTAACTTTTTTATTTAATTAAATAATCGAATTTATTTTTTTTACAGTTAAATTAATATTATAACACGATTTTTATTTTATAAACTTTTTTGTTAATATTGTTATAATTAAAATATTAGTTAGTTTTAATTAACTTTAACGGAAAAATAATACGGCCGAAAAAGTCTTTTATATTATATATAAATCTTAAATATATTATTAAAATTATTAAATTAATTATATAATATTTAAAAAAATCGAGTTTATATATAAAATTGTTTTATTTTTTTTTATAATTTAAAAACTAACTTGTTATTAAAAATATTTTTTAAATAATTTATTAAAAAACGTGTATTTATTATACAAGTTTAATAATATTTTATTATTTAATTTAAATTTAAATATACGGTATTTTTTATTATAATAATGTTTTATTTATGTAATAATAAAATCTATTATTAATTATATATTTTATTAAAAATAATTATAAATTATTTATATTTTTTTAAAAGTTTTATATATTATTTTATAATTAATAATTATATTTAAAAATTTAAAAATTTAAAATTAAATAATTATTTATACAGCGTATTTTATATAATTTTAATATATATAAAGTTTAAATTTTATTATAAAAATAATATAATATCGAATTAATTAAATTTAAACTACGTAAAATTATAATAACGGATTATTAATTTAATTATTTAATTTTTACGTTTTAATAATTTATTTTTTAAAAAATAATACGTAATTATTATTAAAAGTTTTATATTTAAAACTTTTTAAATATTTTTTTAAAAATTTAATATAAATTTATAATTTCGGTTTAAAATAATATTTTTAAAAATATTTTAATTAAATAATAATAATTTTTTTATTATAATAAAAGTTTAATTTTTAATAATATATTTTATATTATTTAAAGTTAATAATATACGTTTAAATATAAAATAAAATTTTATTATTATATAGTTATATATTTTATAATATAATTAATTTTTTAATTATTATAAAATATTTTTTAATTTTATAAATAAAAAAATAAAAATAAAATTAATAATAATAATTTATATAAATAATTTATTTTTTAATTAAATAAATCTTAAGTTTTCTACGGGTTTTTATTTATTTATATAATTAAATTCGTATTTAAAATAATATTTTACGTATTTTTTTATTTTTTATAATTTATTATAAATAAAAAATAATTCGAAATTTTTTATTATTTATTTAAATTTTACGTAATATTTCTCGTTATATATAAAATAAAATATTCGTATTATTATAATTTTAAAAATATGAAATCGTTTTACGCCCGTAAATATATTATAAATAAAACTATTTATAACGCGAAAAAAATAATTAAGTTTAAAAAAAATTTTAACATTTTTATTAATATTTTTAAAATCGTTATAATATAACTTTTTTAATATTAATTTATATTTTATATTATTTTAATAATTAGTTTTTAAATTTTTTAATTACGTATTATTTATAATTGTTTTAATAATATACTTAATAATATTATATACGTAAAATTTATTATTTTAAATTATATTTAATATATCCGGGTTTTTAAATTTTTATAGTTTATTTTTTTAATTAACTTTGTTTTTAATTATATAAAACCGATTTAATATATCCGGCATAAAATTAAATTATTTAAATAAATAATATATTTTTAATTTATATTATAATAAATATATTAATAAATATATTAATTTATGATTCGTACGGTTTATAATAAAAATATTTAACGTTATTTAATCGATTATATTTTTAATAACGGAATAATCGGTTAATATAATAACGGAGTACTGATTAAATTATATAATAATACGTAATCTTTTCGTAATTTAAACAAAATACGCGATTTCGAATTTTAAAAAATTATAACATGTTTTTATATTTAATAAATATTTATTTAAAAATATAATTAAAAATATTTTAATAAAAAATATAATTTAATTTAAAATTTAAATATAATTAAATATTAAATAAAATATTATAACGTTAAATTTACGTTTAAAAAAACTATTAATTTATAAAAATAATTATTAATTAAAATTGTAATAATAAATAATTAGTCCGTTATAAATCGTTTTTTATATTATTTTAAAAAATAATTTTTTTATTTTAATAAATTTAAAATCAATTTTTAAATAATATATTTTTTACGTTAAAATTCAATCCAGCAAGCTGGCCGGCCTTGATCCGCAGTATGTTCTTAGTCACCGTCAAGTTCCCATACAAGACACACTGTTTTTTGACTTTCTAGCAGAAAGCCTACCTGTTGATTGCATTACTGCTCCGCTAATTGCCCACCAGCCCAATAGCTTCTGGTCAATCAATCTACTGCTCCGGCACCAGCCATGCAATCAATCAATCCGGCAGTCCCAGACCTATTAGCGCAAGCAGCTGCAAGTAGCTACACCTATTAGCATTACGCCACCAATCGACTAATCGACTAACCAGCTTCCCTTTTGCTAACGCGTTCGAACTGCCTTCGTCAACCTGGCTGTTCCAAGCCGCCGCCCAGACTGTCCAGCTTGTTCAAGATTGAAGGATAACTAGGTGTTGGCGGCTAGGGCCAACCAGGTGGTTCCAGTGTCTAGGCTCCAGGAGTGGAGTGTTCTATAGACCAGGTAGATATATGTGGCCCAAAGAATCTACATTAGGGCAGGGCTTATTAAAGTAGCTTGTGTAAACTTAAGTAGCGTTATTTTTTTAACAATCGACATTTATTATTTACGAACTTAAACTTTTAATATTTACGATATTATTAAATACGTGATTTAATATAATAATTAATAATTGTTTTTTAATATTAAAAAAAGACTGTCGATTATAATAAATAAGTTTATTGTTTTAATTTATAAAAGTTTTATTATTATTATATATAATTAAATTATAAAAAAGTGTTATTTTTATTATTATTTTTATTATTATTATAAAAATAGTTTCGTTTTTAAATTATATATATTAAATATTTTTTTTATATTAAAAATACTTTTTATAACTTGTAAAACTGAAAAATTAATTATTATTATTATTATTATTATTATTAATATAACCGGTAATATTAATAAAATTAACAAAATTATTAAAACTAATAAAACTAAATTTAAAAAAAACGTCGAATAATAAAATACCGTTATTAGTATTAATATTAATTTAAAATTTAATAATATATTTTTTTAAAAAAAAATTATAAAATTGTAAGTTTAATTATTTAAACTAGTTAATAATAATAATTAAAAATTATTACGAAGTTTTTAAAAGTTATTATAAAATATTAAATTTATATATTTTGTTTTATTTTTATTATTATTATTATTATTATTATTATTATTATTATTATTATTATTATTATTATTATTATTATTTTTATTTTTATTTTTTTTATTTAATAATAATTCCGATTCCGATTATAAACTTATTAAAATTTATAAATATAAATATAAATATATTAAAATTAAAATTAACTCGATAAATTTTTTAAAATTAATTAAAAAATTAAAATAACGGAAATTTAAATATAACTTTATTAAAAAGAACTTTTTAAAAAACCAGAATAATTAATTGATTTATTACCGGAATTTATTTTTAATATTAATTATTATTAAATATAAATAAAACGAAAAAATTAATATTATTAATAAATTTATATTAAGTTCGGTTATTACGAACATATATTAAAAAAAATTATAATTTTAATTTAAAATATTATTAAAAAGATAAAAATATTAAAAGTTTTTATCCGGATTTACGGAATAACGGGTAAAATATATTAACAAGATTTATAAAACGATTTTATTATTTATATTTATAATAATAAAGATTTTATTATATTTTCCGAAAAATAATTAAATTTAATTCAGTAATATAAAAGTTTAAAAAAGCTGTTAAACCGGAATTAATAAATTAATTTGTTTTTAATTATAATTAAAAATAAAACTACGGATTTTTATAATATAATTACGAAAATAATAAAATAACGGGATTATTTATTAAAAAAATTTATCGATAAATTTTATAATAATTTATAACACTGGTTTAAATTTAATAATAATAATAATAATTAAAACTTTTTAAAAAACGTTAAAAATTATAACACTACCGGTAAAAAAAAGTTTAATAGGAATAAAAAAAATAAAAAGTTTTTAAGATTTAATTAAAATAATAAAAAAAAGCTTAAATGTTTTAAATATAAAAAATACAGTTATATTTCGAAAAACTATTTAAATAAAAAAAAAACTCCGGTTCCGGAACTAATAATAATAAATCGGTTAATAATATTTATAATCGATTTATTAAAAAATAAAGTTTATTTTTAAGTTTTTTTTTTATTAATTATTTAATATATGTACCGGATAATTAATTTGTAATTATAATTAAAAAATATAACGCGTAAATTATTACCGGAAAAAATAATAACTTAGAGTTAAATACCGAAACGGAAATTTTTAATTTTATTAACAAATTCGAACTCGGAGTTATAAATATTATTATAATTATTAATATATATAATATTTTTAAATATTATAATAACTTTTTATTTAATATAAAGTTTAATATAAAATTTAATAATTATAAAAAATTTTTTAAATTAAAATCGTTTAAAAAAACCTATTCCAAGATTTCGATTAATATTAATAACAGAATAATTATTATTATAAAAATAAATATTATAATTCGTAAATTACGAATACCGATTAATAATTTTTAAATATTAAAAATTTATTACGTTTTATATATCCTTTAGTTTTTTTTAAACATTTTTTTAACGAGAAATTCTATTATAATAAAAATTATATAAATAAATACAATTTAAAAAATTTTAAAAACAAGTTTTTAATTATAATTAACGTAAAAAAACGTGGTTTTTATTTATAAAAGTTCGGGTTTCCCGATTTAATAATTAAACTATTTTATATATAATAAAAGTACGAGCTAGGGTTAATTAACGAAATTAACGAGTTAATAAAATTATTAATTAAAATAATTACCGGAAATTAAAACTATATAACGGAAAAAGTTAAAAATAAACTAATTATTTCATATTATTAATTATATTATTTTAATGTTAAAAAGTTAATATAAATTATTAAAATTATAATTAAAATAAACTTAATTATAAACAAAATTGCGTTTTTATTTTGTTTAACTTACGATTAAATTAAATTAATAAAAATTATTTTTAAAAAGTTTATTAAACGGGTAAATTATACCGGTAAAATTATATAAAGTAATTTCGGTAATATTATACCGGAAATAATAAACGGAACTAAATATTACATTTTTTTTATAAATAATTATAACCGGTTTTAAATTTATAAAATTTATAAAACGAAAAATAAAGTTAAAATGTTTATTATAACGTATTTATTACGTTTTATTTATTAATTTAATTTAAAAATCTTTTAATTTAATAAAACTTTTAAAAAATACCCGAAATTATTATAAATAAATAATAATCGTAAATTTAATATAAAATTATTAAAAAACTATTATAAAAATAATTATATTAACGTTATAATTTCTTCGTTTATAAACTAATATTAAAATAATATAACGGAAAAGTTTATAAACTTTATTTAAACGGAAATTAAAACCGGTTTCGTATAAATAAAATTATTAAATTGTTTTTAAAATTAAAGTTTAATTATTACGGTATATATAGTTAATATAATGTATTTATTATTAAATAAATCGAAAATTCCGTACGAGATTTATTACGATAATTTTGAACCGGGTAAATCGTATGTTTTAAATTTAAAATATTTACGGATTATAAAATCTCGGTATATAACTTATATTAATAAATTAATACGAGTAATAGTTAAAAAAATTAAAAACCGCGGAATTAAAATAGTTTTTTTAAATTATAAAAATACGAATAATTATTAAGTTTAATTTATTAATAAAAATAAAATATTAATAATTTTATATATAACGTTTTACGAAAGTATAAATAACGTTATTAAATCCCCGGATCTACGAGAAATTATAAGATTATTATTACTGAAAGTACAACGGTATTTTCGTCGGTATAACTATAAAAAAATTAACCGGATTAATATCCGGAATAAAAATTATAATATTATAAATAAAAATATCTCGAACGAAGCCGTAAAAAAATCTTTCGGTAAAAAGCGCCGGTTATTAAAAAATATAACGATAAGTTATTATTTATAAACTTTCCCGGAATATTTTAATATTATTAATAAGTTAAATTTAATTATGAATTAAAAGGAAGAGTTATCCGATTTAAATAACGAAATTAATAAAAAAAATTTTTTAATTAACGAAACCCTTTTAATATATAAAACCGAAAATTATTTTGAAAATCGTAATCGTAAAATCTTTTTAATTAACGAAATTATAATTATAAATACTAATTAAAAAGTTATACTTTCCGCGCCGGAAGACGTAGCCGGGGTTAAATATATTAACTATTTATAAGGATTTTTAAAAGTTTTCGCGGTTAAATAGTTTATTTCGGACTAGTTTATTTTAAAAAAAGTTATAATTAACTTAAATCGTAAAAATCAACTTAAAACTATATTCGTTAAAATTCGGTTTAATTTAAAACGTAATATTTTTAAATTTATAAATAAAAATAAATATATTTATTATATAATAAACGGAAAATAAGTATTTCGAAAAAAATATTTATTTATTAAAAAACTATAAAAATATAAAACCCGGATTATAACCCGTAAGTTTTAATAACGTAAAAATATCGATTATAAAAATATTAAAGCGATAATTACCCGTATTATTTCGTTAAAAATTTTAATAACTTTAGTTACGTTAAAAAAATAATATATTATTTAATTAAATTTCGTAATTATTTATTTTAATAAAAATTTATATTAAAAAGTTTTTATAAAGTTTTTTATTATATTAATAAAATATGTCGAAATTTTTAAATCGGAATAAAAAGTTTATTATTAATTATTAAACTATATTATTAAATTTATAAAACTATTATATAAATTTAAATAGTTTAATTATAAATAACAAGTTAAAATACAGAAATTATTAATAAAATATAATTATTGTTTTTTAAAATCGGATAATATTATATATTATAACGAAATATTAAACGAAATTGTTACGTTTTACGTCGATAATTTTGTTTTATTTAATAATAACTTAATCGAGTTTAAAAAAATTATTACGATTTTAAAAAGTGTAATTTTAATTATAGATTTAAACAAGGTTAACTTATTTTTAAATGTTCGGATTATTCGGAACGGATTTTATAAAAACGTTACTTTAAATTAAAAATAATATATTAACAAAGTTTTATAAATTACCGGATTAATAAAATCGAAAATTTATTTAATATTAATAATTATTTAAAACCCGGATTATATTATTAAACGAAAAAGATTTATAGTATTAAAAAACGAAGTTTTCGAATATATTTTTATTTTTAAAAAATTAGCGTTTTTAATTTAAATAATTAAACCAAATATTTATTTCGCGGTATTTATTTAAATACGATTTATAATCAATTTTATAAATAATTAAATAAATAATATTAAACGATTAAAACGATATTTATATAAAATTAATAATTTAACGATCCGATATTTAATTTCGTTAAAAAGTTATTTATATTATAAATAAGGAGATTTCGGGCTGTTTATAATAATAAACGTTTTATTAACGCCGGATTTTTTTATTAAAAAATCGATTATAAGATATATAGTTTATATAGTTAAAAAACCGGTTTTATAATACGTAAAATAATAATTTATTATAACAAAAAACTTAACGGAAAATGAATATATTATAACAAGCGAAACTATTAAAGACTTAATATAAATCCGGAATCTTTTTATAAAAATAAATTATATACCCGACGAATTAATTTTTTTATTATATAATAATACCGGAACGATCGATTAATCGAATATTTTTATAATAAATAAATAAAAAAAATACGTTAAAAATACTTTTTATTATATATATAACAAAATTAAAAAAAATAATATAAAATTTCGGTACGTTAAATTAAAAAACAATTTAATTAACGGGTTTACGAAATTTTTTAACGGGTTATAATATTAAAAATTTATTAAAATGTTAGGATTAATAACCGCGAAAAGAAATAAATCGGATAACCGAATTAAAGTTAAAAACTTAAAAGGTTTAAATTATAAAACACGTAATAGTTTTTATAATTTTTTATTATAATAAATTAAAAATTATTATTAAAAACTAATTATTAGTTTAATTAAAAGGAGTATTAATAATTAAAACTAATTAAATAGTTTTAATATTTAAGTTTTAAAAGTAAAATATTTTATAAACTCAGTAAATATATATAGTTTAAAAAATCTACATTAAAGCAGGGCTTATTAAAATAACTTATATAAACCCAAGTAATATTACTTTTTTAATAATCGATATTTATTATTTATAAACTTAAACTTTTAATATTTATAATACTACTAAATATATGATTTAATATTAAGGAATAAAGGGTTAATTAAAAAAAAACAAAGACCTCTTTTAACAATTCATGTATATTATACGTTTCCTTAGTGTTTATAGAATTATAAGGGGTTGTGACAGTCTTAGCCACTTTAATGGCCTGTATTAATAACTATAAGTAGTGGCTACAGCTGTAATTAATAACAGTAGTTGTAATAATAATTATAACTTTAATAATTATACGTATTTAATTAATAAAGTTTAGCTTTATATTTTATTTAACTGGTTATAATAAGGATAAAAAAGAGATATAACTAGTTTTATAACTCTGTTTTTTTTCTTTTTTATTTTATAATTAATTTACGTTTTTAAAATTTGTTTTATAATTATATTTAATTATTTATTAAAATATAAATTAAAAAAAACTGTTTTTAAAACATTTAAATTAATAAATTAATTAATAATAAAAAAATAATATAAAAAGTTAATTAAATTTAAAATTTAAATTAATTAAGTTTAAAGTTTATAAATTAATTAAGTCCGGATTTAAAATTAATTTAATCCGGATTTAAAATTAATTTAAAAAATAAAAAAATAATTAATAATAATTAAAAATTATTATTTAATTTAAAATAAAATAATAAAAATATAATAAAGTTTTTTTAATAAATATTTATATTATATATTATAAATAAATTAAAATTATTATTATAATTTTATAATTAATTATAAAAATTAAAGTTTTTATAAAAATATATAATATTATTTTTTTATTTTATTTATTATTATTTTATTTATATTAATTTTTTAATAATATAATATAAAATATTAAAATAAAGTTTTAAAATAAAGTTTTAATAATAATTAATTTAAAAAAAATATTTTTAAAAATTAATTTTAAAATAAAATTTTAAAATTAAATTTTAAAAACCGGTTTTAAAAATAACGTTATAATAATATTATAATTTAATATTAATTTTAAAAGTTTAATATATTGTTTTTTTAAATAAAATAACGTCCGCGTTATATAAATATAAATAAAACTTTTTTAATATATATAATATAAAAAAAAATATTTAAAAATATTTTTTATAATTTAATTATTTAATAATATTAAAATATTATTTTAAACGATTTTTATTATAATATTAAATAAAATATTATAATATAATTATAATTTTATTATAAATATAATAATTTTATATAGTTTATATTAATTAATAAAATGTTTTTATTTTTATTAAATAAAACGATATAATTATATTAATAAACGCGTTTATAAATATAAAACTTATAATAATAAAATAATAAAAAAAGAAATATAAATTAAAAAAATTAAAACTTTATAAATTAAATAAATTAATTTATTTTTTATTATTTTATAAATTATATAAAACTTTGTTTTTTTATTTAATTTAATTTATTTATTTATATAAAATACGTATTTAATTTATATTATAATTATTAAATTTTTCAATAGTTTATTTTTTTGAATTATATTTCGGTATTAATACTTTATATAAGTATTAAGCGGGGGTATTTAGTTAATAAAAACTCTTTATTCGGGGTTGTTAAAGGGTTGTTAAAATATTAATACCGAAACATAATTTAAAAGGATAATAAACTATTAAAATATATAAAAAGTATTATTATTTTTAAAAAATTTATAATTTAATTTTAATAAATTTAATAACTTTTTTAATTTTATAAGGTTTTTTATACTGTTTTTTAACTTTATTTTATTAATGTTTTTTTTATTTAATTTATTAATAATTATATTTATTAATTTAATTATTTTATATAATTTCTTTTAACGTTTAAAAATTATTAAATCGGTTAAATTTTAATTCTTTTAATTAAAATTAATATTGTTATAATAAGTTTATTTATAATTTTAATCGAAAAGATTTATAATCGCGGTTTATAATATTATTAATATTTTTTAATTTATTTTTTTTAAATAACGTAATTTTTATTCGGAATATTAATAATTATATTTATAATTTTAATTTTTTTATTTAAATAAATAATTAAATTTTTTTTTTTTACGATTTAAATAGTATTATAATATTAGTTTTATTTTATAAACTTTTTTTTTAATATTTTTATAATTAAAATATTAATTAATTTTAATTAATTTTGGCGGGGGAATAATACGGCCGAAAAAATTTTTAATATTATGTATTAATTTTAAATATATTATTAAAATTATAAAATTAATCGCGTAATGTTTAAAAAAATCGAGTTTATATACGAGATCGTTTTATTATTTTTTATAATTTAAAAACCGGTTTATTATTATAAGTATTTTTTAAATAATCTTTTAAAAATATATATATATATTATATAAATTTAATAATATTTTATCGTTTAATTTAAATTTAAATATATAGTATTTTTTATTATAATATTGTTTAATTTATATAATAATAAAATTTATTATTAATTATATATTTTAACAGAAATAATTACGAAATATTTATACTTTTTTAAATGTTTTATACGTTGTTTTATAATTAATAATTATATTTAAAAATTTTAAAAGTTTAAAACTAAATAATTATTTATATAATAAGTTTTATATAGTTTTAATATATATAAAATTAAAATTTTATTATAAAAATAAAAGTATATCGAATTAATTAAACTCGGGTTAAATAAAATTATAGTAATAAATTATTAATGTATTTATTTAATTTTTACGTTTCGAAAATCCGTTATTTTAAAAATAATATATAATAATTATAAAAAATTTTATATTTAAAGTTTTTTAAATATTTTTTTAAAAATTTAATATAAATTTACGATTTTTATTAAAAATAATATTTTTAAAAATATTTTAATTTAATAATAATAATTGTTTAATTATAACAAATGTTTAATTTTTAATAATATATTTTATATTATTAAAAATTAATAAAATATATTTTAACGTAAAATAAAATTTAATTATTATATAATTATATATTTTATAATACGGTTTATTTTTTAATTATTATAAAATATTTTCGGATTTTATAAAAAAAAATATAAAAATAATAATAATAATAATTATATATATAAATAATTTATTTTTAAATTATATAAATTTTAAATTATTTATTAATTTTTATTTATTTATATAATTAAATTTATATTTAAAATAATATTTTACGTATTTTTTTATTTTTTATAACTTTTTATAAATAAATAATAATTCAAAAATTTTTATTATTTTTTTTAAATTTTACGTAATATTTTTTATTATATATAAAATAAAAAATTCGAATTATTATAATTTTTAAAACGTATAATTATTTAATTTTTATAAACGTATTATAAATAAAACCGTTTATAACGCGAAAATAATAACTAAGTTTCGAAAAAATTTCGACGTTTTTATTAATATTTTTAAAATTATTATAATATAATTTTTTTAATATAAACTTATATTTTATATTATTTTAATAATTAATTTTAAAATTTTTAAATTAAACGTTATTTATTATTATTTTAATAATATATTCGATAATATTATATATATAAAACTTATTATTTTAAATCGTATTTAATATAATTAGTTTTTCGGATTTTTATATTTTATTATTTTTGTTAAATTTATTTTAAATTATATATAATTAATTTAATATATTTAATACGAAATTAAACCGCTCGAAAAAATAATATATTTTAAATCCGTATTATAATAAATATATTAATAAGTTTATTAATTTATTATTCGTATAATTTATAATAAAAATATTTAAAATTATTTAATTAATTATATTTTTAATAATAAAATAATTAGTTAATATAATAATAAAATATTAATTAAATTATATAATAATATATAACTTTTTTATAATTTATATAAAACAAACGATTTCGAGTTTTAAAAAACCGTAATATGTTTTTATATTTAATAAATATTTATTTAAAAATATTATAAAAAATATTTTAATAAAAAATATAATTTAATTTAAAATTTAAACGTAATTAAACGTTAATTAAAATATTATAACGTTAAAATTATATTTAAAAAAACTATTAATTTATAAAAATAATTATTAATTAAAATTATAATAATAAATAATTAATCCGTTATAAATTATATTTTATATTATTTTAAAAAATAATTTTTTTATTTTAATAAATTTAAAATATATTTTTAAATAATACGTTTTTTTAATATTAAAATTATTATTAATTATTTTTTTAATTTTTTTATTTTTAATAAAAAAATAATTTTATATTATTATAATAATTTAATAAATTTAACGAAATAAAATAATAAATTTTAAAAAAAATTATTAATTTTAATATATTATTTTAAAATTTTTAAACTTTATAAAATAATAAATTTTTAAAAAATTTTAATACGTTTTTTAATAATAAATATATTTAAAATATTAATACGGAAATTTAAAAAATTAATTAATAAATATTTTACGAAAGATTTTTTTAAAAATATAATAATTTTTTTTATTTTAAAAAAATTAAAAATAATTTTAAAATACGTATAATAATTAATAAAATTATTTAAAAAAATAATTATATTATTAATAAAAATATAATAATATATAAAATATTTTTAAAAAAGTTTATTTATATAATATTATATATATATAAATAAATTATAAAAGTTTATAAATATAATATTAAAACGTTCGATTTTTTAAAAATTTATAATTATAAATTTGTTTTAATATTTAAAATAATGTTACGATGTAATAAAGATAATTCAACATTACCTAAGCAGCCCGGTTAAACCCCGGAAACGGATCTTAGTTGATCTGAGATTATAAAAAAAAAAGATTTTAATTGATCTAAAATCACAAGAAAAAAAAGATTTCAATTAATTTAAAATTATAAAAAAATATTTATAATTTATAATTATTAAAAATTTTATATAGTTTTATAATTCTTTTTATATTTAGTTACTCGTTTTTGTTTTTTAACTATTAATTTATTTTTTTATTAAGTAATATATTTTTTATTTAAAATTAATTGCCCTTATTATAAAATAACAAAGAATATTTTGAAAACTTTTTAACGGACACCTATTAAAGATCTTATTATTACTTATAAATTAAAACCCCGTGCGCTTTTTTATATTATTATATAAAAGGTCCGTTATATTTTAATAACTTTTTAATTAATAAAATTTAAAACGAGTAAACAGATATCGGTATAAAAAAGTTTTAATAATAAAAAATTATAAAAGAAAAGATTTTAGGAAGTATATTTAAAGGATACTTTAGTTACGAAAAACTAACAGGCGGATGTTTTAAAAAACTTACTTATAAGTTATAAGACTTAAAATTAAAAAATAAAAAATAAAAAAACAAGTAATAATAAATGTTTTTATTACAAAATAATTATAAAAACAAATTAAAAATACGATTATAATAACGAATCTAAATATTACACTTTTAGTTTTTAAACTTTAAATAAAACAATAATTACCTTTAAATAACGAGTTTATAAAAAAAGTTCTAGGAGATTTAAATAATAACGATTTTAACAACGATTTTAATAACGAAAATTTAAACAAAAAAAATCTAAAGAAAAAAAAAAACTTTTTATCGATTTTAATATATAAACCCACGAAAAATCGACCCAGGACTACAGTATTTAGATAATTAAAAAACTAGTACTACTATAACAAAATATAACAACTTTATTTAAATTAATAAACAAATAACTAGAATAAATATTACTACTAACGGGACGAGCACTTAATATAAATATAATAAATATTAAAAAATTTAAACCTACATTTTTTAAAGTTTATAACGGAACTACAGATATTAAATCGTTTTTTATTTAAATACGTCTATATATAAGCTAATATATTAATATTATTAATACAAACGTTAAAAAGATTATAATAACGGCGTAATTTTTAACGGGAACAGTATTAAAATAATTTAAATTTATTTTAAAAAATTATTTAAAAAATATAAAAAACGAACGAAAACTAAAAACTAAAAAAACTTTCGTAATATATTCTAGATTCGAAAATTATATAAAAAGTTTATTCGGTAACAAAAAAAAAACAAAACATGCTAAAAAACTACTATATCGGTTAAAATAAACTAAAAACGTTATAACTTATACGATAAAGTTTAAAAAACTAACAACTATTTTAAAACTGCCCGAAGTAACATTGTTTACTTTATTTTTTAATAGATTAAAAACCCAGGTTTAAAACGAAATATATTAAAATAACAAATTAACAACGTTCGGTAAATACGTAAAAAACGTAATTATAACGGACAAACGATCGTTCAACAAATATATAAATAAAAAACGAACGAGTATTACGAAAACTAAATATAAAACTTAAAAAACCTAAATAAAACAAAAAAACCCGGGGAAAAGGTTATTAAAAATAAACGCGGTATAAAAATAAATATTAAAAGATATGTTTAATATAGAATACTTCTAATATAAAAAAAAACATTACAAGTGTTAATATCCGAGCTTGTAAAAAAAAACAACTTAGTACTAGCGAGGAGGAGTTTTTTAAAAAAAGGCGCAGAAAACCTGAAAAACCCGAGTCGTAAAAATCTACGATAGCGATAAAAACGATTAAAAAATTTAAAACGCTTAAAATAATACCGAGATTTACGAGTATAATTTAAAATTAAAGTTAAAACGTACGGTTATTATATATATAATAATATAAAAAACAGTTTTATTTTAAACGAAAAAAAATGTTTTAATTATAACGATTTAAACGGAAAAATTTATAAATATTACTTTAGATTAAAAAAATTAATAAAATAGATTAATTAAAAATATTATTATTACATTCGATTTAAAGATTATAAATTATATAATAAAAATTTTAAAAAAAAGGCAACCCGGACTTTATATAAAGAAATATATTAAACGTTTTACAAACGATATTATTATTACAAATAGTATTAAAAAACTAAAGACGTAATTAATTAAGACTCCAGTAGTTAAGAAAAAGAACAAAAAAAAAAACCTTATACAATTATAACGAAAAATCCTTTTACGCAATATTATTTAAAGTTTACAACATATACTTAGAAATAGACAAAAGTAAGAAAGCTATAAATAAAAAGTATATATGTTATATTTTTGTAATTTACGAATTATATATAACATAGTTTAAACCTTTACTAAAGAAAAACTACGAAATTAGAAAATATAAACTTTATAACTGTTTGTATAATAAAACTTAATTATACGACAAAATACCCCGTATTTGTAAAAAATATTTATACATTTTTATAAATAGATTAATTATAATTAAAAAATATACTTACAATAATAAAACTAATAAATATAACTTGTACCTCGACTTTGGACTACTATTTATAAAATAAAAAACCCCTGCCCTATTAATACTTTAAATAATACTAAGATTATTACAATTAAAAAAGATTATATAACAACGATATAATTATTAAATTAAACAATAATACGAATATATAAATAACAAATGTTCTAAATATACGATAATAAAAGTAAAAATTTAAAAAATAGTTTTACAAAATACGAAATTAAAAAATAAAAACGGTTTTTATTACTAGGGCGATAAAAAACCGAAAATATAAAAGCTTTATAAAAAATGCGGTATAATTTACGAAAGCAAATAAAAATCGAAATAAAATATAATAAGAAAAAATATCGAATATTAGTAAACTTAGGATCTAAAATCGACTTTATATTACTCCGAATTATTAAAAAAGATCGTATATTTTAAAAATATAAAAACAAATCGTATAAAATTATAGTATTTAATAGGAATAAATCAAATTACAATAATAGTCGTATATTTAAAAAAACTAAATTATTCGATATATCGATATAAAAATATAAAAAACAAATTATATTTAATATCGTAAATATTTTTAATTACGATGTTATTTTCGGAATAAAATAGTTAAAAACTAGCGATTTAATAATTTAATAAAAAGATAAAACGATAATTTAAAATATTAGAAATATTAACGAAATATAAAAAACAACGGAAAAAATTAAAATATTAAAAGAATATTTATAATATAAAAACTTGTTTAAAATACCGGAAAAAAATAAGTTATTTAAACACGGATTTTAAAATTACCGAATTTTATTAAAAAAAAAACACGAACCCAGGTTATATTAAATTTATTATATAAACTTTAAAAAGTTTAAAGTTTTATAAAATTATATATAAAAAAACCTAAAACGAAAGTTTATACGCGAGTCGGAATTATTATATAATTACTTAGTTTTACTAATATTAAAAATAAAAAACGGAAAACAGGCCTAAAATAAAAAAAAAACTTAATATAACGAATAATAATAAACTATTATTTATTAAACGTAATTATAATCTTGGACGGATATTTTTTAACTTTTTTTATTATAATAAAAAAAAATATTAATTAAACCCGATAGTTTATTATATTTAATATATTTAACGGATATTATATTATTAAAATAATAAAAAAAAAAAATAGAAAACCATTATACGAACGATTTATAGATTATATAAATATACAGTTATGTTTTAAAGATTATGTAATATTCCGGCAACTTTTTAACGTATAATAATAATAATACTTTAGAAGTTTTTAAATAAATTTATATTTGTTTATTTTAACGATATTTTTATTTATTCGAAAACTTTAAAAAAATATAAAAAACATGTAATAATAGTTTTAAAAAAGTTTTAATAAACGAAATTATAATTAAACGTAAAAAAGTACGTATAATATATTTAAAAGATCAATTTTTTAAAATTTACTATTACCCCCGGGAAAATCCAAATATAAGAATTAAAAATTAAAATAATACGTAATTAGAAAATACCGGACTTATATATAGTTACCGATATTTAACAAGTATTAAGATTTTTAAACTACGTACGAGCTTTAATTACAGATTTTAAAACACCGGTAAGATTTTTTACGAAATATATTACTAAAAAATATAAAAAAAAAACGTTCTTTATTTTAAAAAAAGCTAAAAAAACATTCGAAACGTTAAAAACAAAGGTTATTTTTAACTTAATAATACGATTACTAGACTTAATAAAAAAAAAAAAACTAAAAACGGACGTTTTAAACAGTATGATCGCCGGAGTATTCGAACAAATAGAAGATAATAGGAAATAATACCTAGTAGTTTATTATTCGAAAACGTTATAAAACGCCGAACTAAAATATCTAATCTATAATAAAAAATTACTAACTATTATTAAAATATTAAAAAAATAAGAATTATTTATAAAAAAAACAACAGAACTATTTAAGATTTATTCCGATTATAAAAATCTAACTATATTTATAACTATAAAAAACTTTAATAAACAATATAAAAACTGGTTGATTTTTTTCGCGAAATTTAATTTTAAAATATATTATATTAAAAAAAAAATAACATTTAAATAAACATTTTTAATCGATAAAAACAAAAAAGATTTAAAGTTTTTAAATAAAATATTTAAATATTACACTTTTAAAAAAATAAAAGCTTACGTATACGAACTATTTTTAAAAATTTTTTAAAAGTTTAATTATAATAGTTATAACAAGTTTACAACTTTTAAAAACTAATAAAACTACGTAATTAAAAAAGGTTAAAAACGGATAAACTAGTTTATAAAAAAAAGATCTACCTACCCGAAACATTATAAAAAAAGTTCGTTAAAAAGTTCTACAAATACTTTTTATATAGATATTAAAAAATAATTAAAACAGTTAAACGTTTACAAAAAAAATACGATTTCCTTAGATTATAAAAAACCGTAAAAAAAATAATAAACGTTTATAATATTTATAATAAAATTAAAACCGTTCGATATAAACTTTACGGGTTTTTATAACCGATATAAATATTTAATAAAATATAACATATTATTACTTAAAATTTTATTACTATATTATTATTATTAACCGACCCGGTTATAAAAATACAATATAATAAAATATAAGTTATTATAAACCGATTTACAAAATATAACTATTTTTTACTTTTTAAAAACAATATTACTATTAAATAGCTAATATACGCCTTTATTCGTTAATATTTAAACAAATATAAACTATTTAAACAAATTATCTTTAATCGAAACACTTTTTTTACGTTTAAATTTAACACAAGTTTTTTTAAAAAAATTAATATAAAGTTTAAATTTTTAACTGTTTATTATTTTTAAACGGATAAACAAATAAAAAAGTTAAATTAAACATTTAAACAATATTTCCGGAACTATATTAATTACGAACAGGATAATTAATACGAACTCTTATTTATAATTTAACTAGTTTATAATATATTTATAAATAAAAATATAAATATATTATTTTACGAAATAGTTTATAAATATTAAATAAATATAAACCGATAAAAAAAATCTCGAACCGAAACTCCCGTTATTAAAACAATCGTTTTAAAGGTTAAAATACTTGTTATAAAAATTAAAACAATATAAACCAAGTTGTAAACTATATTTTAATTTATTTAATAATATATATTAGAATATTATAATTAAAAAAAATTAAAAAATTAATTTTAATAAAAAAAAATAAAATCTATTTGTTTTAATAAAAATAAAATTTAAATATTAATATTTTTTAAATTAAAACGAAACAATTAAATAATAAATTAAACTTTAAAAAATTTAAACTTTTTAAAATTAAAAAAATTGTTTTATTAATTAATTATAAACTATCGTTATTAAAAATAATACGAATTTATTTTGTTTTTTATATTTTTTTATTTAAATTTGTATTAAAAGATATATTATTAAAAATATAATTTAAAATCGAACCTGATTAAAACATTTATAAAGTCGAAAAAATCTTAAATTCCTGTTAAAATAATAATAAATTCGAATATTTTGTTAAATAAATAAAATACTTATATACTAATAATATTTAAAAATTTAAAAAACATTTAAAAATTACCGCGATAATTATCGATTAGTTCTATTATTAATATTTTAACCGATTAAAATTAAAAAAACGGAGTTGATTTTTAAAAAAACGTTAAACGTTTTTTAATTAAAATTAGAATTTAACGAAACTAACGTTACAAAATCTACGGAAAAATTCGTTATAATTAGGTAAACTTTTTCCCGTTTTTTTTTTCGCACTTTTACTCGATTTAATTTATTTTTTTTTTTTTAATAAAAATGTTAATTCCCCGTTTATATAAAAGCTTTTTTTAAGTTTCTAAATAATAAAAACGTTTTAAACGTTTATTTATTTTATTTTTAAAAATATTTATTTTTTTTTCGTATTTTTTTTTAACAGTTCGTATATTATTTTTAAATTTTTTTCTAACCGTTTTTATTTTTTTTTTAAAATTTACAAATTTTTTTTATATTTTTTTTTCGTTTAACAAAAACGGGTCCGTTTTTTTATAATTACTATTAAAATCGATATAAATATATTATTATAATGTTTTTTATTTAAAATATAATAATAACAATTAAAAAAATCGTTAATACGGAAATAAAAAAAAACCTAATAACTCGTAAATAGAACATGGGAAGATTTTAAAACTATATTGTAAAATATATTCTGCCCGGGTAACCTTCGTTTTTTTTTATTAAAAACGAGATCTTTTTTATATACGATTAAACATAATAAAAAAAATACTTACGAAAAAAAAAAATGTTTTTAAAACGAAAAACACGAGAAAAAAAAATATAATGTTACGATTTAAAATTTGTTTTAAATTTATTTTATTAAAACAAACGCCCGTATTTTAATTATTATTTACCCGGGTTCTTATTCGGATTAAAAAATCACGTAACATAGATCCCCGGGATTTTTTAGATCTTTTAAATTTTTAAAATTTATAAAATTATTAAAATCCGTAGAATTGTTAAAAGATTATTAAAAACGCAATAAACGGAAGAAAGCGTTTTTTATTTTTATATAATGTTACGATTTCTTTTTAACTAGTTACTCGTTTTTATTTTTTAATTATTAATTTAACTTATAGTTTTTATTAAATAATATATTTTTTAAATTTAAAATTATTTAATTTTTTGTTTAATAACGGGGAATACTTTGAAAACTTTTTAACGAACATTTATTAAACTTTTATTATTACTTGTAAATTAAAACCCCGTACGTACTCCTATATTGTTGTATAAAAGGTCCGTTACATATTAATATTTTTTTATTTTTTTTTATTTATTATAATATTTATAATTTATTACGTAATAAATTATATTATATAATAAATAAATATTATTTATTATTTTATAAATCGTATTATTTATTAATTTAAAATTTTATATAAAAAAATAATAATTAATATTTATTAAAATTAATAATAAAATATTTATTTATTAAAAATTAAATAAAAAATTATTTTATTATATAATATAAATAATTAAATTATATTAATTTATTAATTAATATAAAAATTAATATATTTTAATTTATTTTTAATATTTTATAGTTTATTTAAATAATTTAAAATAATTAATTAATTATTTAAAATAAATTAAAAATTATTTATTTATTATATTAATATATAAATTAATATTATTTAAAAAAATTTTAATTAATTATATAAAAAATTAATATTTATTAAAATTATTTTATAATTTAATTAAATTAAAATAAAAAAACTTATAAATATATTAATTTTTTTTTAATAATATAAAAAATAAAAAAATTAATTAAAATATTTTATAAATTATAATTTTTATTATAATTTATTAATTTTTTAAAAAAAACTTTTTTTTATTAAAAATATAAAAAAAATAAAATATTTAATTTTTTTAATATTATTATATTTTTTTTTTTTAATTTTTATTTAATTTATTTTTTTTTAAATTTATTTTTTTTAAAAAATAATATTATATATAAAATTATTATTATTTTATTTATTATTTTTTATTTTTATTATTTTAATAATAATTTTTTTTTATTTATAATTATATTTTTAATTAATATATTAATTAATATAAACTTAATTATATTAAAATTTAATTTTAAATTTTTAATATTTAATTTTATTTATAATTAAAAACTTATAAATTTTAAACTATTATAAAATTTAACTTTATTTATAATTAAAAACTTATAAACTTTAAACTTTTAAAAAACCTAACCCTATTTATAACTAGGGGCCCATAGGTTTACTAAGGCTAATAAGCTCTTGGCATTAGGTTGGGCCCTGAAAGCCTAACTGGTACGGCATACCGCCCGCTGTACATACCGAAGTAGCTAGACCGACAGAAACAAAGCTGGTTGGGCTACCTAACCTAAGGTATTACTCCGTGTTGGCCGACTCGTGTACTATTAGCCAATTATCTTGCTGCGCACTTCATGCCAATACTAGGTACCTAGGCACAGTTGCAGCTGTCTATTGTTCCAGGCACGCTGAGTACATATTCTATGGCCTTGATCGTCACGAGAAACATGGATTACAGAAGAGCTGTGCAAGCGGTCGAATTACCTTTAAGAATTATATTGCTGTGGGTGGCGGTAATTATAGATTCTCGAGCTAATCTGAGTTTCGCACAGCCAATCATGTTGGTGCGCATCTGGTGTGTTACCGCCATAATCAGGAAGTCTTCTCTGGCATATTTTTCGTTAAATATTTGTTGTCGATATGGGGGACATTAAGGCTTCACGTCCTGGGCCGATATGAGCTCGCCAAACTCTCAGTCGAAAGCATCGCTACAGTGAACTTGAACTTTCACCCTGACAAAGTACTAAGTAGCCAGGGTTTCTGCTGCGTTGGTGACATTAATTTCCCGGTTGAAGTCTCAGTCTCCTTGCCAATGCATCACGGAGAAAGACTCCCAACTCAGGTCCCAAACACCCTCTCTTATCATTAACTGTCTAATGTTTATACGTCCAAGTGTTACTCTTGATCTCTAAATCATCCAAGATCTTAAGGGCGTGTTTTATATTCATTTATATCCAAGAAAAATGCCTCTCACGACCAGCAATATCATTGCCATTGCTGGTGTTGTCTTTTCCCTTGCTACCGCTATTATCATCATTGTCATATCTTCGATGGCCTTGCTACAGCAGAGAGTCCAAAGGCGCCGTGGCAGTAGGTTCGTCTCCCGAATCTAGAAAAGCATTGTTCTAATAAGACCTCAGTCTGGCGCACTATCACTGAGTTGCTGTGGACGTAGCATTAACCCAAGCATTCAAATCCACCCAATATATCGGTCGCGTCTTACGTCTCATGTTTGCTCTCAGTCATCTCGACCGAACTTCTTACCAAGATCAACGATGAGGGTGACAATATCAGGCCGTCATGCCCGTATTTGAAGTATCTGGGGAAGACTGTGTAGGCCCGGCTTACAGGGATAAGTGCACGTGGAGGAGGCCGAGTGCGGGTGCATATCAGAGTAGATGGGAATCATAGAGTGGATAGAAGTCTATCATCAGCTAGATCGCAGGTTCTACTAGTGTATGCTTCAACAGATAAATGGAATGATTGTTGAATTTCCAAAATAGCCAACAGGGGTCTAACAGACTTATGTATACATAATTGGTGGCTATAGCGACCCTGATATCAATGTCTCCCTAACAACAAAAGGTAATTATATGAGAATTAGGGCAGGACTCTCTTGGAAATTGAGTCATCCCAGACGAGTCTTTCTCTTTATTTACGAGCGTTATAATATCTCACAAGCTCTAGATGACCGGCGGAGTATCCAGTTCTGCGGGCTCCAACAGCGTTAAATAACAATACATTGTCCCACCCCCTACTCATATCTTTTCCTAGAGGTCCACACTATCTTGTCATAGTCCTGGCGCAAATCTTCATAGACTAAAATTCGGATGCAGGAAACCACGAAGCTAAAAAGTGAGCAGCTTCTGCCCTCAATAGCGGCGCGTTTCATGTGGCAGATTACGAGCTATTTGACGCAACCCACAAGCTACACTATTCAAGTCCATCGTTATACGGATAGTGTAAGCCGGTGCCGTGTATCTGGAATCCTGGAAGACTGCGGACAACGATAGCTTTCTTATTCAACTCTCGGATCAACCGAGCGCAAGGGTCCGTTGGCACCCACTGCAGCTGCGTGGCTTGTTCTTGCAGAGAGTCGTGTCTTTGTTTTTGATACGAACTTCTCAATTGGCGGATGAAACATCTCTTGGATAGATTCGAGTGATCTTCCTCTCGTTTCCGGCATGTATAAGAATAGAACCACCAACGTCAAAATGGTAAACCCAGCGAACAAAAAATACGGGCCGGCTGGGGACCGCGCTAGAAATACTGGCGTAATAAAAGCCGTCAAGAAGTTTGTGAACTATTCGGATATGAGCCGATGGACGAGGAAGCTGAATAAGAGAAAAGAGAAGTCCTTACCCAATTGAGCGCCTGTGCTAAGGCATTTACCGTAGCCCTACTATGGGCGGGCTGGATCTCGGTCGCGTATAATTTTCCCACGATAGCCCAAGTCGACACATATGTTAGCGCAAACACAAAAATCGAGACAATTACAGCCCATCTGCCTGCTGCAGCACTTCCAGAGGCATAAATGCTTCCGACCACGAGCATGGTGGTTGCCAGAATAGCCCCGCCAACGAAGACAATGGCCCTTCGCCCCCAATAGTCTGCAAGGAGGAATGCAGGGATTGAGATCGCGAACATCAGGATAGCGGAAACACCAGATGCTACGAAAGAAGCGGTGTCGGCGGGCAGGCCAGCTTGCGTAAATAGAATCGGTGCATACTTCGGAGGATGTTAGTTAGCATCTCGTGCCAAAAGCAAGACTATAGAGGTCTTACAAAGAGGACACCATCGATACCACTGAGCTGAATCATGCCGAGAATGAACAAGGCCAGACCGGTTCGAAAGCGATACTGCTTGCTGAAAACATTCATGATATCTCGCGAGCTTAATGAAGGCTGTTGCTCCGACTGCGATACCTCTGTGTCCCTAGTGAAAAGATCTAGTAAAATGTCTTCTTGCTCGAAATCGAGGCGTTTCATATTGGCTTGGGCGGCTTCTCGTTGATTGCGGGCAATGAGCCAACGAGGAGATTTCGGCAGCAGACAGCATGCTATGGCAAACGCCGCGCCTATGAAGACCTGAATAACAAAAGGCAGACGCCATTGCCAATCGCCAGCAATGCGCGCAGTTCCATAGCATGTGAAATAGCCGGCGGCCGCACCTAGGGAAACGAATGCTTGTGGCGTGGATCCCATCATGCCCCTTTTCCTTCTGGGCGCAATTTCGCAGATATAGCTGTAAGCACCTATTAGTGCTGGGCTTTATAGAGTTCGCGCATATTGGAGAGCGTGAACCAAGTAACAGTTTTGCTTACACACTGAGATTTGCAAGATACAGGCCCTCTCCAATGCCTGCGAGCGCACGGCCAACTAATAGCGCTGCCAGGTTAGGAGATCCAGCCTCTATGGCTGCTCCAATTGTGAACACAAGGGCGCCAGTCAGCATAATGGGCAGATGCCCAAACCTATCCGCAAGCAGGCCGGAGAATAAAGATGAAAAAGTAGCCGTAAGAAGCAAGAGAGACACAGTAAAGCCTCTGGCAAGCGGCGAAAGAGTGGCTACGGAGCTCTCAAATGCGGGCATCACAGTGATGCTACCAATTGATCCGGTATCATATCTGATTGGCATATCAGATGAGGAGATGTTGATTCAAATATGGGACTTACCCATTGAGAAACCCCCCAAGGGAGATATAGAATGTAGCGAGGAACCATTTCTTGGGCCGTACAAGACGACGGAAGATGAAGTTCGCTTGCGATGGTAGAGACATGATCGGCTGAAAGACAGATTCGAGCACTGAGACTTTGGTGTGAAACAAGAACAAGTCTATACCGGCGCACCTATATCTGACATTTAGAATTGGTTATCAAAAAGTGGACAGTGCTGTGTCGTTCAACGAGGGACAGAGGATACAGCTCAGTGCGGATAGCCCATTCGCTCAAATGTGCATACCTCTCGGTCGCGCGTTATGTATGGCCTAAGATCCATGACTTACTAAAGTAGAAAAGTAGATCACAAGGTCAGTGCACTTATTGTATTAGATGATCAATATTATAATCAACGCGTATGATTACTTCTAGTTATCGTACATGGTTTGGCAAACTTAGGCCATTGGTTCAGTTCTGATATAAAATTACGGCATTTCCTAGATCATGCGATGCCCGAGCACACTTCGGCACCGAATTCATAGTCCACGGCCCATGTTGGGTTTGTTGTGCTTCAAATTTGGGGAAGACAAACGCCAAAGTCCGATCTCGGGTGATCATGAATGCATTCATTGTGATGCAGCCCACTCCTCTCGTAAAGAACAATGCTAGGCACAATAAGCAGCAGGATAGCAAATTGGCAGAAAGGAGAATAACGAGCTACACACTTAAGCTACATACAATCTACTACTCGGAATAAGAGCTTCATACTGGCCATGTTAGTGTAAACCGTTCGGACTTTGTCGACAGAGGCAAACAAGTTGTGTCACAGCGTTGTATATCACCTAAAGAGTACAGGTGGTGAGGTGGACCAATTGATAATGTTCTATCATACCGGCAGTAGTGCGATGATCTACGTTCATGTTCTATGATACTCAATTCATCCTGAAGTATTGATCGCGAGAAACGGACGTGAGGGCGTGTCTCGCAAAGAACTTTTGTTCGAGCCAGCCCTATCTCGGCCTTAACGAGTCTATATGCCCTGGAAGTTGCGTCATCGATGCAAAGAGCAGTTCGGCAAAGAGGCCGAAACTTGCACAGCATGAGTGCATACACCCACCGTCTTATCACCACTCGTCAATTGGTCTACGAAGAGCCGGGAATAACACCAGCCCTAGGAACGCGGGGCGACCATGTGTGATATGCGTATGGGTGCTCACCTCCATTTGCATGCCAGCATCAGGAACGATATTTCAATCTACCTAGGTAAATGATTCGTTCTCCATCGCACCTAATTGTGAGATGCCCGCATTGTACACCGCCGTGATGCAACTGATCGCTATGTTAATAAACACGATGCTCAGACCCCAGCAAACCGTGAACTTCTACAATTACCCCGCACCAGATAATTACAGCTAGGCGCACCCATGGAAAGAATTACCCCGCAGTCGGATTAGTGGAAGACAACCCTTGTTAAAGGCGCTGATGGAAGATGTCTTCAGTGAAACTCCGAATTTCGGGAGGTAGTGTCTTTCATCTCGCTCGGGTCTATGGCATTCTTCTCGTTTCACATAAATGACCATTGGACTACTTGACCTCTTGATGTTGAATATTGTACTAATGTAAGTCACTTCTGAGCAATTTGAAAATGCGTGTACTTTTCAGGAAAGGAAAGGTTTTGACTAGACTGGATTGGTTACGGCGGAAGGACCACATAGACTGAGTTTTGAGGCCAATAGCCTATCTAGCATATAGGTATGCAGCGAGGAAATGCGGTCGCGTGAGCTCTGCTTATCTCCTACCGTATATACTTCGTAGTGACAAGAGTATTGTGAGAAGAGCCGAAGGGCCTCGGAGTGTTACAACGTTTAGGGGATTTTGAATCATATTACCGCATCGACTATTGAATGCTAATGGAAGTGCCCGATACTCCCCTTAGAGTCGGGAATATCTCTGCTTCTTCGAGCGAAGCTAAACAATACGTAGAAGTACTGTACAAACATGATCACGCACAAGAGAATTACAATAAAATTATATACTAAATTCTCTGTCTGCTATATACTAAAGACAACGCCTCCCATATATCATATTTCTCATAACAAAAAACCCGACAATTACGCTTTAAAATCCTCATGTTCAACCTTAACTTCATTTCTCATAACAATCACCTTCTCCGGCGGCGCAACCGCATTATGTAGACTATCCCCAGACGCCGCAATGTTCACAGAGTGGTTCCGGTCCGCGAGCTCGAGATAACTATCATCTCCAGGCGCACTGATCATCGTGCTCATGAGACTCTTCGGCAGATAATGCGAATACGATCGCTTGTCGCCTCTTTTGACCGCCGACTGGTTCCAGGCTCTGAGCTGCGAGTCTCGCGGCCGCCGGGGCGCGAGACGTTGTCGGCGCTTCTTGGTGAAGAGGACGGCGAGCTCGGGGAAACACACGCATAGGTTGCCGGAGGCTAGCTCGGCGGCGCCCCAGAGGAGGATCTCCGGCTGGTTCCACGATGTGTCGGGGTTCCCGCTGTTTTGGATACGCACGACGAAGCCCACGGTTGCGAAGATGGGACCACTAATTATATTGTGTTAGTAAGGATGATAAGAGGGAGCAAGCGCTCGAGCGTCTGTATTCTCCTAGTGTATGTGACGTACCTCAGGCCGAATGTGAATGCCAGTATCACAAGTATCCGCTTAGTCGCTGCCATCTGTAGTTGTTGTACAGCATGAACGGGGAGTAGCAGAATTAGGTAATCGGTAACCGTATTAAACCCGCCACTGATATACAATATCCATTTGACTTCTATACACTTCCCCGGAAGCGAGCTATTCCAGATCTTCTCGCGGGGCGAGCATTCGAAGATCTTGGCAATCGTCGTGCTGCCGTAGAAGCCGACCAAGAGGACGATGAGACTGACAATAGATATGTCGAACCAACTCCACCGAATGGGCGAGAATACTCGGCGATATAGACAGAGAATTGCTAGCTTGGTGATTCCGATTATGACTCCGTATTCAATTGAAGCGACGTTGAACCAGTAAGATGCCTCGTGGAATTCGGCGGGTGTAATATCCCATGCATGTTGACCGCCATGGCGCGACATTGTCGTTCTCATTATGCCGCAGTAGGCAACAGTCCCGGCCCAGGCAATCGTGACCAAGAGGTCTTCGAAGATAAATTGTCGCTTGATAATCACGCGAACGTATGTGCGCAGGAAAAAGAATATCGTGACGAGAGGAAGCGCTATGCCGACGGCGATGTTGGCGAGAATCACAAGCGAAGCTGGATGATCTGGGTTTGACATAACCCCTGGCGGCGGCTTCAACGCCGGGGTAAAGGTTGGCGTGGGTGCTTGGGGCGCCATGGTTGTCTGCCAGAGAATTTTCGTCTAATTCTCAAAACCTAGGTCGATGGCCACCCTAGAAAGATATCTTGCGGGAGTTTTACGATAATACGCTACCCCTCAAAAACACGCCTGCCTGCCCGTACCTCATGTTAGTCATGTAAGGCTTCGGTAGGTAAATCGGGCTGGCTGGCCTACATGGGGTGGCAAAGAAGTGAGGCGACGGGATGGCCCGTGGAAGGAATCGAAGGTGCGCGCACTGGGCTAAGCTTGTGAATGTTGTCCCGGGCCTATCTTCACCTATCCGTCTCTGTTCAAGAGGCCAAGTGCCAAAGCAAGATCATAAGACCACACACATAAACTTGGATGGCATCGATCGCCACTCACTTCTGCCGGAATATTTGCACGCGGCCTTTTAATAACTGTTCTTGCCCGGCATGAGTTGAAGTAGGATGCCTCAAGTTGTAATGGCACTCAGTAAACGGGCGCCCGCATCAAGTGTGTATGTATATGCAGGGCATAGCCATGCCATAAGTATCACAGCCCCCCTCCTAGCACGATAAGTAGCTGAACTAGCTGAACGGCAGACTGGCCAAGTAGCTCCGTGAATCAGCAGGGGTGAGGGTCACTGTAGAAAAGGGTACAGGGTTGGGGTTGGGGGTGGTGGATAATTCGAACTATTACCCCATACATGAGGCTCGCAGTGCGAAATACGACGTATATTAATGAATGTAACATACCGCATGCAACATCGAAATCGCGATGCAGCTATCCCACTTAAAAACAAGCGCACACTATGCCTATCGGAGCTCTTCTAGTCTTTCGCCAGCGGTGCGATTTGGGCAAGAACAGGAATCCTGCAAAGAGGCGAAGAGGATTCAAAACTCCGGCCAGCGTTTCTCGAATAGATACGGCCTGGCCCTGGATTTTGATTGACCGGGTCAGCTCCGGAGCGGCTGGCTTGTCCTCAGCTATCGCCATGCAACATTGTTGTTGCTGCTATGTCGGGTAATCTAATTAATACAAGGTCGGCCAGCTCTACAGTATGGATGGGTATTTGAACAGAGTTGTGCCCGCTTCTTCTGAATAACACATCTATATAATAGCACTCGAGAGTTGTAAGTGTAACCCACGTGTGCAGTTCAGCCTACCATTCGACGGCAGCTCGCGCGTGGCTCAGTTGCTGTTGTTACCTGCACCTCTAACACTGGGTGACCCAACCCAGGGCCGGTATTGGAAATGATGGGCGACAAAGGTAGGTAGTGCCCCATGTATCCCTATCTCCCAGTCAAGTCCATTTCGCATAGACCTAATACGATCAGCAGATCCTAATACAGTCGAGTCTGTTTCGACGGTGGCAGTGGACGAAGATGCCTTGTCAGCAACCGAGGCTGCTAGTCTGATGCGAAGAATCGATCTTCGGGTGCTGCCGATGCTTTTTCTCATCTACGTAGTAGCGTTTCTTGATCGGTGAGTAAGCCTTGTCCTTCGGATGGCGGCATGCAAACGAAACAGCTAACATGGGTTGCGGATAGAGCCAATATTTCAAATGCCTTGACACTAAGTCTACCGAAGGAATTGCATCTGACAGCATCACAGCCTAACATTGCACTCGCTGTATTTTTCGTGCCCTACATTCTGTTTGAAGTGCCGTCAAATGTTTTGATGCGAAAGTTTAGTCCGCGTACATGGCTGTCGTTATGTATTCTTGGGTTTGGCATCGTTGAGCTCGCTCAAGCTTTCGTTACAAGCTACAGTGGTCTGCTAGCAGCCCGCTTTTTCCTCGGGTTTTTCGAAGCAGGCATCTTCCCAGGCAGCTTTTACCTAATCAGTTTCTGGTATAAGCGAGAAGAGTCCCAAAAGCGATTTACTGGCTACTTCTGCTCGGTTATCGTTGCCTCTGCCTTTGGCGGTCTGCTGGCGTCAGCGATTGCTGGCTTAGACGGCGTTGGAGGCAAAAGTAACTGGAGATGGATCTTTATTTTGGAAGGCATCGTGACCATTCTGGTCGCTGTCGCCGCATACTTCCTTGTGGCTGACTTCCCTTCCGATGCGAAATGGTTATCCGATACAGAGAGAAGTTTCGTGCTGAGCAAGTGTCAGAAGCACGAGGTAGGATCGGAAGAGGGGATCACGAGGAGAGACTTGGCCCTGTTTTTCAAAGACCCGAAGAATATCCTAGGCGCCATCATGTACTTCTGTAAGTGCCTCAACCGCCCCGCCTTTAACAATGGTTCTCTCCACTACCGCTGTCGTCCACCGGGCTAACTGTTTGGTCATTAGCTGTTGTTGTCCCTGTTTATTCGTTCGCCTATTTCACACCCACCATAGTCAAAACGCTTGGTTTCTCGGTTGTGCAGACACAACTCCACTCGGTTCCTCCCTTCGCTGCCGCTCTTGGCCTTTGCATTGTCTTGGCCTATTTATCTGATCGGACAGATCTCCGTCTACCCTACGCATTATTCTCAGGTGCCCTTACTATTGCAGGTCTTGCCGTCCTGATCACGACACACGGCAACTTCTCAGCACAATATGGTGGTATCTTCTTGGTCTGCATGGGCGCCTTCACCGCTGCCCCAACTATTATTTGTTGGTACCTTATGAACCTTCAGGGTCACAAGGAGCGGAGCATCGGATCAGGTTGGATCATAAGCTTCGGGAATACGGGTGGAATACTGGCGCCTTTCACTTTCCTATCGAGTAGTGCCCCATATTACCGCTCCGGATACGCTGTATGCGCCGGAGTATCTGCGCTAGGGGTCGTCGCAACGATCTGCTATGCTCTCCTGATTCTGAAGGAGAGAACCAAAGGACCGAGGACCATGCATAAGCTTTCCCTGTAAAAAGCTCGTCTAGATGTGCCGAAAACGGCGTGTCGTAACCATGTTACAACATTATCTATTGAAATTGTTACGGTCTCGTGGATGTGATGCTACACTCTGGTGTAACTGTGAAGAGAAGATGGGTTCGGTCTCATGGTCTTATATACGCGGGCCCATATACATATACATATAAAGGACAATTTTAGTAAAAATGTGAAAAACATTACGAAGAGCACAATAATAATAATCGTTCCGAATCAAGCTGCCATGGCCGTTGAAAACAAGACTCCCGCGATACCTTCATCCCGGCATGGTACGTTCTGACTGTTCTCATAACGTGTACTACATTGTCTCACCGGATATGATATATGCGCATCTGCTAAGCTCATAGCCATAGTCGCACTCAGCCCTACTGAAGTGGCAGCTAGCATGTCATTAGTTAGCCACAACTGTTCCTGGCTATGGGAACACAGCGACTGATGTTCGAGTTCTTTGTACTAGGCGCGGAAGCTGCTGGTTACGGCGACCGTCATCTTCCTCAACTTCAATGTCACACTAGGTTCATCTCTGCCTAGCGGGGCCTCATCTACATTAAATTCCCATTTCGGTGTAACATCTGAATTTCAAAAACCCTTGCCGGTTGCGATATTTCTCGTTGGCTACGGTACGTAAAATATGAAGCAGGATTACTTACACATTTCCGTGCGACCCTGTCGATCGATCCGGGGTCAGTTGGAGATGAGAGTTAACAAGTCTTATCGTGTCGTCATGCTAATAGATGGCTGCCTCTGCTAGTGTTTGGTCCACTCGTCTTTGCGCCGCTCTCCGAGTCGTGGGGTCGTCGTCCTGTCTTTCTCGTCTCATTCTCCGTTTATACAGCATTCACCCTAGGCTGCGCCCTTGCCCCAAACTGGCCAACGTTCCTATTTTTCCGGTTTATGCTGGGATGTGGTGCAGCGGCCCCGCAGACCGTTTCGGGTGGCTTGTTTTGCGATATCTATCCAGATCTTCGACCCCGCGGCATGGCAGTGACATTGTTGGGCTTAACGAGCAACGTGGGCCCTCTAGTAGGCCCCATTATCTCAGGGTTCTCGTCCACCGTCAACTGGCGATGGCAATTTTGGTATGCTTTGATTCTAGCCGGCGTGAATTGGCCTCTGCTGCTTTCCATTCCTGAGACATTTGCCCCGGCAATTAATGCACGTAGCCAAGAGACGGCCGGCGTGGAGGCGGGTCGGCCACCGGTCAAGCATGTAGCCACCACACCGCGTGCCCTTGGCTTTGGGTCCCGAGCTATGATCCTCACCCGTCCGATCCAGATGCTATCCGAACCAATCGTACTGTTCACAGACATATTCATCCTCTACCAGTACGTGATCTTCTTTCTGTACTTTGGAGCCTATCCCGTGATATTCAAGGGCACATACGCTCTCTCAGATGGAATCTCTGCCTTGATGTTCATACCTACCGGGATCGGTGCTGTACTCGCTATTGTCATCTTCGTGGCCTGGGACAGATTCCACAAGAAAAGTGCCGAGCAAGGCAAGACTTGGGCGCTTAAGGAAGAGTATCGCCGTCTGCCACTTGCGTGTCTCGGCGGGCCCCTATTCGCGCTTTCCGAGTTCTGGTTAGGCTGGGCGGCCAGGCCAGGCGTTCACTGGGCTATTCCCGCATTGTCAGGCATCCCATTAGGAATCGGCATCGATCTTACGTTCTTAGCGCTCAACAACTACCTGACAGATGCGTATGGCATCTATAGTGCATCGGCCCTAGCCTCAAGCGTATTCACCCGCAATGCGGTTGCAGCCATCGTCATTCCTCTCGCTACCCACTCGCTATATGAGACCCTAGGGACGGCCTGGGCCTGTTCCGTGTTGGGGTTCTTGTGCTTGGCGCTCACCCCCATACCGTTTGTGTTCGTACGGTGGGGTCCGGCGATGAGAAAACGGAGCCCGTTTTGCCGGAAGCTAGCGAGTATCAAGGAAGGTGGAGGTGATGCAGACGGAGCTGAGAATGATGGCATGGCACACTTTTTCTCATTCGAAAAGCAATAGTGCAATGCGCCTCAGCATGGAGTGGCATTCGCAAAGAGAACGGTGGAATGGTGGAATGCGGGGTTGCATTGGGTGTTACTTCGGCGTGTAGATAGTAAGAGATTGACAAAAGCTGAAGCTGCACTGCTGCGTTAGCTGCTTGATCTTGAAGACGTTAGAACTACCGGGGTGGTCTGATATATCTTGGTGACCACCGAGTGGTAGGTTGTCCAAGTACGCTAGATAATGCTGTCAGGCGGGATAGACCGTCTAAAGAAGGGTGCCTAGTGGGATGCCAGTCATTTAGGCAGGTACGACAGACGGTGTGTATGGGTGGGCACACCTATCACAGGCTATCAGGACCTACAAGATGCAGTTGAGGTCGATTCCTGGCAGCGCTACTGGTGTTCACGGCAGGTAGTTCATCTCGCATGCGCCACCCTTTACCAGTACCGAGTCACCCATATCATTTGCGAATAGTACCGTACATAAGGTTAGACACCTCACTTCTAGAACATCAATTATCCACCCCAATTGCTACGTCACCATAATACAGTCGCATTCTCGTCCAGTAATTACGCATATTGTACACTACAGACCCTTATCGCTTACGGATTCCACGGCAAGCTCTCCTGTCCCTCAGGCTGCTTCCAAACAAACCCGTCCGGAATTTGGACCGCCCTCTGCTGCAGCCAGTCTTGCGCCGCGTCCCAATCGACGCACTTGTGCATGGCGTTGGAGTTCGGTGTTGGACTCTGGTGCTGCAGCACCCAGTCGTACGTCACTAGGCCAGTGTCGAATTGACACATGATGCTCTGCCGAATGTAATCGACGCAGTGCTCATAGTGCCGCTCGTACATCTCAGGGACCTCGCGTGCCTTACGCTGCATGTCCGGAAAGTAGTCTCGATGATGGTCCTGCCAAAGGTAATGCAGGCAATGCAGCTGGTGTGTGCCCACTGTTGTCGCTACGTAGCCACCTCCGGCCTCCTCTGGAAACTGGACTGCAGTGCGGACCGAGTGGCCAGCCCGCTCATAGTCAGATTTGGTCACCGCAATCATTCCGTATTTCATAATGGAATGCCACGCCTCCTCAACTTCTGGAGAAGGCGGGCCTTTGAATGGTGTTTGATGCCAAAGAGATCCGTTGAATCTGGTGGTGACATAGGGTTGTCTTGCTACAGCTGCGTTGACGGGTGCTACTTACACCATTAGCATGAAAATGTTTAGGGGATCCGAGGAGCGAATATCCACGCCGTTAGATTACTCACAATAATAATTGTGCATGTCCCAACACCGCTCCAGTCCTCGGCTATTCTCATGGTACAGAATGAGAATAATTGGTATGCTGATTGCGGCTATCAGGCTCACGACGTAAGTAGTCCACCGAAGTCTTGTTTCCCATTTGTTACGCCTTTCGCAAGAAGGGCAGACTCTTGGTAATTCACCAGCCAGGGGTACACATGAGTCCTGAGAATCGTTTGAGAGTCGGTCGTATGGATATTTTAGCGACATAGTAAAGGCCCGCGACGTCGGATTTGAAGAAAAGCTAGAGTACAAAATGGGTGGGAAGTGGTGAATAGTCCCGTCAACGGCTTGACGTGTTAAATGAAGCCGTTTCTCAAATGGACACTCAAAAGCCAACTAAAAAGACTACTCCTGAGAATCGTAAGACCAATGCCGCATATTGGCACTACTTGATCAGATGCGGAACTGCGCCTGATAGTAGAAGCAATCCGAACTGGGGTCAATGATATGGGTAGCATTGAACGCGGTACGACGCTAGTAACAAGACAAGGGCATCAGAACAGCAAGGCAGACTCTAGGTTGCCTTCGGGGATACAACCCACCTTGTGTGGATCTCAGCGACATAGGCGTACGTCCCGCGCATGACTACGGATCGGCGTGTGTCTGCTCACCCGGTGTATCTGGATCGCCGCAGACTCCTTGGACCACACGCAAGAACGCATGCGATAGTGTCGGAGGCATACGGGGGTGTTGATATTACGTATTGAGCAAGCCATAGGGGAAACTAAGGCAACAGTACGGCACTTACAGAAGCAACTAGAGCCCTTTTAGCCATTATATAAGTGCAGAATTACTCGAATCCAGGCACGGGCCGATTTTCTTCAGATAACCCTCAGTCAAGCAGTCATCTTTTTGCATCGGATAAATAGCAAGTCCTCAGACAAGCTTGTATCTTGCTCTTCTCAGCCAGATCAGATTAAAAAATCATCATGAAGGGCTGCCTCATCCTCCCACTGGTGATGGCCATCGTGGCCGCGGCGCCAATGCCAAAAGCAGAGAGTCAGTTACAAAGGTATATTCCGTGAATCTAGGCAGTATACTGACTATAACAGACTTTGAAGCCGACCCTCTCCTTCATGTCGGCACTCAGAGCGAATCATCTTACGCTACCAAGCGAGGCAACTTCGAGGCTGATGGCCTGCTCGGTGTCGGCCCCGAGAACGAGTCCTCTTATGCCACAAAGAGAGCCAACTTCGAGGCCGACCCCCTGCTTCACTTTGGATACGAATCCGAATCTTCATACGCTACAAAGAGGGCCAACTTCGAGGCAGACGGACTACTCGACGGCGAATCTTCTTATGCTACCAAGAGGGCCAACTTTGAGGCCGATGGATTACTCGACGGTGAATCTTCTTATGCTACGAAAAGGGCCAACTTTGAAGCCGACCCGCTGCTCGACGGCCAAGATTCATACGCTACAAAGAGAGTCAATTTCGAGGCCGATCCATTGCTAGATGGCGAGTCTTCTTATGCCACCAAGAGGGCCAACTTTGAGGCCGATGGATTGCTAGATGGCGAATCTTCTTATGCTACTTAGGTATAAATCATGTGCCTAAGGCCAGGCTATTAGGTCAATAATTCTTTTGATATACCCGTGTCGGCGTGGTCGGACTGCAGTTGTCGTAATGAGCAATGTGCTGAATGTACTTAGGCTAGGATTTCGCACGATCGTTCACTTACACCTTGTATCTGTACTTATCAATTTCATATATCGTTCACTTCAGAATTTAGGCAAATAAATATATCAAACCAAGACAGCTTAATTGTGACAGCGATTGCCTAGACCCTTGCCTTTCGACCCGAACGTCCCGTAAGACAGGATACGAGATCTGCAGTTGATTTAAGATTCTCGGGAGCTAATCAGACGAGCTGCCTGAAGAGCACAATGTGGCTTACAGTATGCATAGCCCTTCTGTGGGTCTGTAAGGCCCGAGAGCAGGGCTGTGTTCGCTAGACAGGCGCCTGTCGGTAAGTAATTCAGATACTCACAGGGACCTACCCCGCCTATGAACATACCTACCAGCACCCTGGAGAAGATGCCGGGACCGAGCATCGGAACGTTAGTTATTGTGTCTTTCTCGTGTCTTTCAGCTGTCTTTCAGACATTTAGCAATTCACAGCTCACGATTCTACTATGACAAGTCGGTGCCTTCATCTCCCACGCGTGGCATTTAAGCCAACCGGGCGCATATTACGTAGCGTAGATTACTACAGCAGTCGCAATATCATTCCCGTCGCCTCTTCTTTGCTTTGCACGTACAGGACTTCGTCAGCCACGACACCCTTCGCTGCAAGATCAACTCGTAATCCGCCCCCAGCTTCTCATCGCTTCATTAGCTCCGATTCCGGTCAGCATGTCGAAGAGTAAACTATTTCGTTGATATGTCCCATAATTTAAAGACCATGAAACTGACACATTGAGTAGCTATACAACTGCATTCGCCTTATTCGAAGGACTCTGGGAGGTGAGTTCAGTGAATGGCCAGAGGGTTAGCGACCACTCATTTATTCGTAGGCCGGGATAACACATTGCTTTGTAAATGTTGGATCCGATCATCCACCGATTATCGAAGCAATCGTGAAAGGCAAGAGAGAACGGCCGGACCGTTGGCCTAAAATGATTACTTGCCCTTCTGAAATTATTGCGATTTCTATGGCAGATGGGTATGCTCGCGTAACGGGACGACCGCAAGCCGTTCTCGTGCATGTCGATGTCGGTACTCAGGCTCTTGGTCAGGGTGTCCATAACGCAAGCGTCGGCCGTGTACCGATTTTCATATTTTCTGGCTTGTGCCCATACACGGAGTCAGGAGAAGTTATAGGTTCGCGGACCGAGTATATGCACTGGCTACAAGACGCTCCCGATCAAAAATCTATCGTGCGCCAATACTGTAGATACACGGGCGAAGTTCGCTCCGGATTAAACGTCAAACAGACAATTGGACGTGCTTTGCAATTTGCAAGTTCGACGCCTAAGGGCCCGGTCTATGTCGCGGGTGCACGAGAGGTGCTCGCAGAAACGATCAAGCCGTACTCCCTACGACAGGAACAGTGGGTGCCGACGGGACCAAGCGCACTTCCGTTAGATGCTCTTCGCGTCATATCCAAGGCTCTAGTAGAGGCCGAACGCCCCCTTATCATTACAGGGTATTCGGGGAGAGACCGACGCACGCCAGATCTTCTCGTCGCTCTAGCAGACCTTATTCCAGGAATACGTGTTCACGACACAGGAGGCAGTGACGTGTGCTTCCCGTTCTCACATCCCGCGTCTGAGGGTTCTCGTTTCAGTATGCACGACTGCACCAAAGACGCTGATATGATTTTTCTTCTCGACTGCGACGTCCCTTGGATCCCGTCGCGCAACCCACCCCCAGAGAATGCAAAAATATATCATGTAGACGTCGATCCCCTGAATCAACAAATTCCAGTTTCTTTCTTCCCCGCTCATGGACGCTGGAAAGCGGACTCCTACACAGCGTTAACGCAGCTGGTCGATTATATCAGAAGCGATGCTTCGCTTACTGTCAGGTTAAAAGATCCGAAATATGCGGCTCGAGGAGCCGCACGTGCTTCTGTACATCAGAAAACTCTAGCTCATCTTGCCTCTCAAGTTCGCTCAGAAGATGGAGACACTTTGGATCCGCATAACATCGGCAATATTTTGAAAAACTGTCTCCCGGATTCAACGACGTTTGTTGTCGAGGCCGTGACTGCGGCGCAAATTATCTCGGACCAAGTACAGCCCGATCGCCCAGGAAGTTGGATTAACTGCGGAGGGACGGGTATAGGCTGGAGTAACGGCGCTGCACTCGGTGTCAAGATGGCGCTGTCTGACACAGATGGAGGCAGTGGCCATAATGTGCCAAGCCTGGTCTGTCAAATCGTTGGCGATGGGAGTTTCATGTGTGCGGCACCGTCCAGTGCGCTGTGGGTTGCCAGCAAGTACAAGATTCCAATCCTAACAGTTGTACTAAATAACGGGGGTAAGTCTGTACTTTCATTCATATCATCATCGCCGCCATCGGCTCCCTATCTTTCATTACGCATATAACTGACTTGACCGATTACCTGTTCAGGATGGAAAGCCCCTCGGAATTCCACTCAACTAGTTTACCCCGAGGGCCTCAATACCTCGGCGTCCGATGACGAGATTAACATTTCATTTCGCCCGACGCCGAACTATGCAGCTTTGGCAGAGGCGGCAGCTGGGTCTGAGACCGGTTGGAATAATAAGCTCGAAAGCCCGGAGTCATGGATGCACGGTTTACGTGTGAAAACTGTGGGGGAGCTAAAGGAAGGGCTTCGTCTTGCACGTTCAAGAGTGGGACAAGATGGAAAAGGAATGTTAATTGAGGTATTGATGTAAACGGACTGGATAGTAATACCAAACTGTTTAGATTTTAATAATAGTATGTTTGACATACAACTATCATACCAATTGATAATTGTGCCTCCTTCGCTAACCACGAAGGCAAATGGACAAATAGCGAAGCCTACCTACCTATAGCCGTCGCACAGCCCCATGTAGTCAGCAGAGTACTCTATACCTCTATACCGAGTTATTAGTATTGCTTCCTAATAACATCAGACCTTTTCGGTGATTTTCGAAGCTGCCTGAGCTTAGCTCTTAATGTTAGCCTGTAGACGCCATAGCATTGACTTTCTTAAATCCATAAAACATCGACTTAAAACATCGACAAGAGCAGCTGCACACGGCCAAGCCATGCCAAGGCCGTTGGGCATATGGGAAGTCTAGGGGGCGCGTACGCGCCGCGCTAAAGAACCATTGGATCAGAGGCATCAGACAACTTTGCAGGACTGTGGCTTTTGACAACAGCACCGTTGTGAATTGCAACACAACCCCGTGCGTGAAGATTGCAAAATGGAGCCCACTACTCCGTATATGCCTTTCAATCTTACCAGTGTATCAAGCACCAGACTCCGAAAAGTACTAATTATACTGTAGGGATCTTCATGTGCCTAGAACATCTGACAAGTTTCTCCCGCTTATCTCACGCACTAAATCGTGACGGGAAATAGGGCGGTGATGGGTGTGATTTCCATGATCTCAAAACTCTCCTCAGAGCGCGGCCATTCCCGCAATGGAGTGTTCGAGATATTTTGGCTAGTGTTGCCTTCTCTTTTCCGTACGATAGATGGTTATAACTTGCTTGCCAGCCCCATAGGACTCGGTTATAAGTGGCTCTGCCGAGTCTATGATCGACACGACCCATGTTGTTGGAGAGTACCTACCTAATTTCTAGCGCGGCATTATTTACTGACAGGCACACTGCCCGGCGAGTGTCAGTGACGACCTCTGTCTCTGTAACAAACTCCTGGAAGCTTATTATGTCGATCCCGCTTAGTTTGATCATGATGAACATTGACCGCTTTAAAGCTCAGCTCTATTTCCAATAGCTTCGGTGAAAATCGAGCATGAGTCTAGATTTAGCAAAGATAACTGGCGGTGACCATCTCCGAAGAGATTTCGAGCAAGCCCTATCCAAAACTTAGAAGTGCCGGTACGTGAGAGCTGAAGCACATTACGCTTGATTGGTCCGCTTTGAGAAGGGGGCTGCCGGATGCTATTCCAGCCCCCCGGAACGAAGATAAGCGCCAGATTAGTGCCGCCGATCCGACTAGCAAGATTTGACGATAGGCACGGAGTCTTGCCATCCAACTTCGCTGGATACTAAGGGATGTAGCTCTCTGGCAGGATAACTAGGATACAACTAATTACTCACTTACGTAGTTCTGGATGAAGTCGCTGGCACCTTGGTCCAAGAGTAGCCCGCTGCATGGAACCTGTTGTAAACTTACCTCCTGCAGATCCTGATAGTACCGGACTAATGTTCGCTGCTTCATAGGATGGCCAATGCTTTCATTGTCAGAGGCCGCATTAGCGTACGATGTTACGGAGTATATACAAGCCAAACTTAATTGAGTTGGCGTTTCATGTTATCAAGACATGTGGTAGCAAGATTGGCAGCCCCAGGCTAACCCTGGTCTAATTGTTGTGACAGGGTTTTGATTCGTTGATAATAACAGGACAACAATACTAACATATAGTAGATACTGGAGAAGAATGTTTTGATTGTCATATCGCCTGCACTGTGTTATTGCTCGTAATACACTGTTTAGAAGTAAAAGTTGTCAAGTCCGTATCCCATTTTCTCGATCGAGGTCTTTACATTACTTCGTATGTAAGTAAGCCAATCGTGACATGCCTATTCGGCTAATGATATCGAAGGTCTTTGGAAAACATACTGTGATATCTGGCGTACGTACTGTACCACCAGTATAATCGAGCTAATGCAGCCAGAACAGCATATTAATATTCGACTGTGTATATTTCCTTGATAGATGCCAGTACTAATCTGAACAGAGCATACCTAGTGAACATAGTATCAATGAGGGTGAACACCAACAGCACTTGAAGATATCACCACGCATACTCCGTAGTCAGGTACCTACGGTGAGTACAACAAATATACCAAGTAACAAGGCTATTACTCGTCTACTACTTGGTGCAATAGCAGTCGAGCTATTACCAATGTGCAGTACCCAAGACATTACGAGAGCTATAAGCACATTCACTTAAATCATTGTGGTCGTGGCAAACCGTTAGACCGCGATGAGACCAAATCGCCCTGTATTATACCGTAGGCTACCGAGAATGGCTGGCAGTAACAGCAAGTCTATCAAAAGCCAAATGGGCCCCAACCTAGAGTAGAGAAAGAGCCTAGCCTAGTGTACTATAGTCTTACATAGTGCTACTCTGTTTCTTTTTCTTTTAGTGTACCTAGTAGCTCAACCTGGCATGAAGCAGTGGAGAATACCAATGATCTCCAGAATTAGCTGCCAACATCTAGTTCATCATGAGTGCACATCCAGATTGCGGTGAAGGTACAGCAACTTGGTAATTTCAAGTTGTCTATATAAGGCGTCTGGCCGTCCTCGAACTTGATCGCATCTAGTCCTATCCCAAACCAACCATTTGAAGAAGCCTTCAGTCTTAACTCAGCAATCTATACATTTCATTTTATCACTACCTCACCTGCCAAAATGAAAGCTACTTTAATTGCCATTATGGGCGCTCTCGCTACCGCCATCTCTGCCAACCCCTGCCCTCACGGCCTTTACAGCAACGCACAATGCTGTGATACCCTTGTTTCAGGTGTCGTTGCCCTCGACTGCGACTCTCGTGAGTACACCTTAAGCTGAGAGGCTCCTGTTTAGTGTCGTAAAAAAACAACTCTCTGACATGAGACATCGTGTAGCCTCTTCCAACCCAAGAACTCCTCTAGACTTCCACAAGATCTGTGCTCGCGGTGGCAAAAAAGCCGCCTGCTGCATTGTCCCCGTTGTAAGTGTACCTTGAACCTCTGTTGACTCAATTCTTGGTCTCTATTTGGACGATACATGAAATACTAATGCCTGCTTGATAGGCTGGTCAAGACCTTCTCTGCGAAGCGATCTAGTATTGGAGACTGAAATTAAGCCGGCGCATTGTGTTACAATTTTAGGTAGTAGGGTAGGCAATACTAGGACAGCGACAGTCTAATTGTCAGGAATTAAGTCGGTTCATGTCATGGGACTTATCACCGAGGGTCGCATATGCCTCACTAGTGCTACACCCCTGTACAGTTATTACTACTTGGTATATATAAAGACCTGAACTCCCCTTTCTCGTAGGAAAAGGAGTTCAGGAATCAATAATACTGAGTCCCTACCCATGATTACTTACCCCCTTCTGTTAGGCTATTACTAAGTATCAGTGGTCTACCCTCACTCCGGGAACCCCTCCATGACAGTTCGCTACTAGTGGTAAACAACGGTAGCAATAGTCAAACAAATGCATTCTCATATCTCGCAGACAGCGTCATTGTTTGTCTAATATTTCGGAGTAATGATTAGCTTTCGGATTTAGGTCTCAGCATTCTTCAGGTTAGACTATCTACAGTATCAATCCACATATATATAATCGCACTACAGCTGTAGGTAGGATCAACGTAATCAGGCGGAGCCGTTCCTATTGTCATCTGACAGAGAACCGGCTACAACACAAGCCTCCTTTTTCTCAGAGCCATGCTTCTCAGTTTGAGCCTGCTGTTCTAGTACGTGATCCATAACCTTGCGAGCCTCTGTAGCAAATTTGCTGCGGTCGCGGAGCCATTTGCCAAGCCCCCACGCGAAGAAAAAGGGCATCGGCGCGCACGCAAGAGCGAGAAATGCCGGGATAGAAGAACCCCATTGAACGCCTAGGTCATTGTACAAGCTCTGAGTAAACGGAGGACTGAAGAGTTAGCACAGACCGGTGAACGCTAATCGTGACACTCACAATGCTGCGCCAAACAAGGCTCGCAGAATCGCATTTCCGGCAAGGGCAGAGGCGGCAAAGACAAGATAAGCGTCGATAACATAATTTATGAGACTGATGAACAATAGAACTTGGCCAACTCCGAAAAGGCTAGACCCGATGATGCTCACGATCCAATGAATTTTTGTAAAGGTCGTCCAGGCAAAGATAAAGAGGCCGACTGGGAGTAGAACTCCGCCAACCAGGGCCGGTTCAAGGCGCGCTTCGGGTGTTGCTTTCGAGGGGTCTTTAGCAACTCTCTTACGATATGCCATTTCTAGGAAAATATATAAGAACATAGCAAAGAATTGCCCAACTATGATTCCTACGTATGAGAGACCTGCGATGCCCTGAGACCAGTGTCTAGTTTCGTGAAATACGATGGGGAATGCCGTGAAGATCAGGTACAGAATGCCGTATACTAGTAAGAGCTTATGTCAATATTCTAGCACGGTGATGAGTGCAGATGAGTGGCGTGACTTACTGATAGCGGAATATATAGAGAGCGACAAAACAATAGGCTCAAACAGAAGAATAGTCCAAGGTCTGGCGATCGCATTGTAGAAGACACTGCTAGCTGTCTTCTCAGGCTTTCCCTTCTCAAGTTTGCTGATATACACCTGCCCTGTCACTTTTGAAAGCCTCTTAGCCCGGCGTATGAGAAGATAAGGAGTGTATGTTTCTGGTACAAATATGAGCCCCATTACCAACATAACGCCGGTGAAAACGACGGCTAGTGCATCGACCCATTTCCAGCCGCCGGCCTGGGCCAGAAAGCCCCCGACAACGGGGCCAAGGGTGGGGCCGAGGAAGGGAGCAGACGTGTACACCATGACAGCAAGACCACGCTCCTTGGTTATGAATATATCAGAGATAACGCCAGCGGAGTTGACGATGGCGGAGGAGCCGAATGTGCCAGAGAAGAAACGCAGGACCAACAGAGTCTGGATATTGGGGCTAGCGATCGAGGCGCCTCCGAATAGAGTGGTCATGAAAAATGTAACGGCATAGACGATCTGGCGACCATACAACTCAGCGAGCGGCGCGAAGACCATAGGGCCGATAGCGAAACCCAGAACAAATAACGAGACGCTAGCAATGCTCAGCTCGCTACTGACATGCAAATCGGCCTGGATTTCCGGAAGGGCTGAAGAGAAAACACTCGACGAGAGGGAGACGGCCAGCGTTCCGAATGACATGATGAACGTTATGAACCATTTCATGCTCTTTGCGATGTTGTAAGGGTTCTTGGCATCACCGAGGAGCCAGTCAACCAAGTACGGATCCTCCTGGGTGCCAGATCCGGGATACACATGGCGAATGACTTCAGGGCTCATGAGAGCCTGCGAAAGCACTAGTTTGAAATGAGAGACTTTTGTCACCTCCTTCCGGAGGCCACTGTTTTCATCGCTCATCTTGAGGAAATTTCAATAGACAATGCAATCGCAAGATTGAAAAGCGACATGTACTGAAGGCAAGCCATTATTTCGAACGATGTAAACACAGCGAAAGAAGACATCATTAACACATGGGTACAGCTTAAATATAACCACCGAAGTTTTTACGCACATGATTGAAGTTGCTCAATAAGGCAACGAAGCGAGCGTTTACAGTAATAGCAGCAATAAGTATCATGCTATTTGTTAACACTCATCGAGGTCGGATAGTATATAACACCGACGGAGACCATACCGGTAGTTCGGGTATAATCACAACGCTCCGTAATGGACAAGAAACCATTACTGCCGAACCCGTCAGCGAGATCTTCGCATGGAGCGTTCACTTACGGAAGTCAATTTGAAGACACCGGAGTTATGATGAACGGGGTTATGATTACCTCCATTAGTACTAAAGATAGCGGGAGCGCAATTACTGGCCTTTGCAATGAGGTTGTCGGTCTCCACCCAAAATTATTACAGTACACCACACAAGCGGGGGTTCCCGCGGACAAACCTATTCTTTGCCCTCAACAGCTGTTAACCAGTTTATTGTTAACAAACCACGCGTTTTTTTAAACAATATTATACTTATGGATTAATTGTACTTAGTTTCTGGCTTTCGAAGCTGTATTAACGCGTTTAGACCTTTAAACCAGCGTTGCAAGCTGTTTTCGAGCTATATTACGCGTTGTTGCGAAGCCTGCGTTGCGAAGCCTGCGTCGCAAGTCTTTGTTGCATGCTTGCGCGAGCCTTTGTTGCATGCTTGCGCGAGCCTTTGTTGTATGCCTCCGTTCCAAACCTGCGTTGCCCAAGCCATTCGAAGCCTCTGCCGAACACTATACTACAGCCTGTTCGAAGCCCTCGTCGCAAGCCCTCGTTGCAAACCTCTACCGAACCCTACGTTGCGAGCCGTTCGAAGCTTCCGTCGTGCTATATATTACAAACTGCCCGAAGCCTTCGCCGCAAGCCTTGGTTGCAGAGCCTTGGTTGCGAAACCTGTGCTAGTTTTACGCGAGCCTGCGTTGCGAGCCTGTGCGAGTCTTCGTTGCCAGCTTGTGCAAGCTTTCGCGCAGGTCTTTGTTGCAAGCCTGTCTTGCGAGCTATTCAAAGCTTGCAACGAAGACTCGCACAGGTTTTGCAACGTCGTGTTCGGCGGAGGCTCGTAGCGAAGGCCGGCAGCGAAGGGTAGCACAGGCTGGCGCCGAAGGCTTCGCAACGAAGGCTCGCGCAAGCTGGCAGCGCAGGCTTGCAACGAAGGCTGGCATAGGCTCGTAACGCAGGCTTGCAACGAAGGCTGGCACAGGCTCGTAACGCAGGTTTGCAACGAAGGCTGGCACAGGTTTCGGGCAGTTTGTAGTATATGGCACGGCGGAGGCTTCGATCGGCTCGCAACGTATGGCTCGGCGGAGGCTTGCGACGAGGGCTTCGAACAGGCTGTAGTATAGTGTTCGGCAGAGGCTTCGGCAGAGGCTTCGCAACGGAGGCTTGTAGCGAAGGCTGGCAACGCTGGCAATGGAGGCTTGCAACGAAGACTGGCACGGGCTTGCAACGCGGGTCTGCAACGCAGGTCTGCAACGAAGGCTCGCACAGGCTGGCAACGAAGACTGGCACAGGCTCGCAACGAAGACTCGCACAGGCTAGCAACGAAGGCTCGCGCAAGCTTCGCAGGCTGCTGCAACAGGTCGCAACAAACAGTTGTTTTGGAAGCGGCGCAATCTATAACCTTTGCAATAGATTGCAACAGATTACAATTGAACCAAAGGTACAATTGGAGCCTGTTTGCAGTCAAAAACGCGTTCGAAGCAGGTTGTGCGCGCCAGCAAGCTTGTTTGTGGCGATTGAGGGCAAAGAATGGGTTTGTCCGCGGGATCCCTAGGTTGTGTGGTGTACTGTAATAATTTTGGGTGGAGACCGACAACCTCATTGCAAAGGCCAGTAGCCCGATTGACAGGGATACTAAATTAGTCGATACATAAGCGAGGACAACGAGAACGACCAACGCCTTTCAACCCCAACAGGCGGTAAGCTATGACATAGTCATGTAATACGGATCTGATACAGTTTGCCTTGATCATGATATATTGCATTCCTCCACATCGTCAGACCCCACCTCACATAAAAGCCACGCCGACCCCCGACACTTACATGGGCCTCACAGCTCCCCAGAGAATATTTCGTCGTGAGAAAGCATGACTTTTGAGCAATCGCATTCAATAAGGGAATTTTGTTGCCGAGTTACTCTACCATGTTACCCTAAATTATCATTTACAAGACAGCATCCAAATTAGTGACGGCAACTGACCCTATAGCATCTTTCGATGAGGGGTTGATACACCGTCCATCAAAACAGCGAATTTCCATCATGTATTGTGTCGTGGACCTCGCCCTGCGGTTTATTTCTCTGTCTCTTTGAAAGCGCCATAACCACGAAACCGGTAGCAATCACTAGGAACGGGATGCCAATACCAAGCCCAATGCTAACTCCCGACCTCCATTTGTTGTACTCAGTCTGGCGAGCTGTATGGATTTGAGCTTCGATATAATTTCTAGTGAACTCTGGCTGCACCGTAAATCGCTGAGACGTAATCTCAGAAAACTTGTCTTCGATTCCAGCTGCTTCTGGTTGAGAGAGTATGAGTACATTTTCCGTGTTCTGGCTGGCGTAGAACCACGCATTCTCCGAAGTCGTATTCGGTGCTATGCATGTAGGGAACGACGCCAGGATGTTCCCAGGATTAAATAGGTACTCCGATTCCGTAGTATCTACATATTTTGAACGGATAAGTATATGCCGGAACGAAAGCCGATGGTGCCCAGGGGGCGCTTACTTGTGTCCCACACAATGCCGGTCATTTTCCATTGTATTCGTACCGGAATATTCTTCTGCCCCTGAGGACCAAATACCCATGACACATTGTAGCTGGAGTTTGCTAGTAGCGCCAGTATGCGACCAGAACCGTCCGAGGATGTCCACGGGTATGACTCAGGAGGCACTTGGCATCCTTCGTCATAGTCGTTATCGCATTGTTTGAAAGAGGTTAGACATAGTTGATCTGCCGGACAGCGAGATGCGAGATCCGCGCTATGAATAGGATGGGCGAATAGGAAGAGGACCGTCGAGAGTTGATAGGGCTTCATTTTCTTCTGTCTTCGGGATAATTAGGATGATCGTAGAAGAAGCTCCCTAGTGGAACGATGTCTGCTGACAATCTTTGAGTCGAGTTTATCGTGACACCACCAGATAAGATCTTGTGCACCACAAACACACTTAGTCGCGGGGGACAAAACAACATGCCTCCCTTGACAGCGTGGGATCATTTGCATAGATAATTTATTCCATAGATTTGCCAATATCACGAATAGGGGCGAAGAAATGCGGAGATGCCTGAGGGAGGTAAACTTGCAGATGATTTGGTCGCGACCTTAACACTTCTTTCTTATTTTACTTCATCTTCATCAATCCAGTATTGCCATCCCTGTTGGCCTAATGTCACCTCAGCTACCTGTGATCACAACAGTCCGATTGGTCCTTTTAGTGATACAGAGCCTTGATTCATCATGCTATATCGTCAAAGGCCACGTGTGCAGTTTTAAAAAGACTTTTCAATTATAAGCCTGGCCATATTATGGTTAGCAAGTTTCTTAGGCACCGTGATCATACTCGCATCGAAATCACCTCAAGTTCCTCATGCATGAGCAAAATGGAGGTATTCATTATCATGCTATCGATGCTACACATATGTCAATCCTCCTCCTCGAGGAGTAGTCACGCCATGGCCAGGGTGGGGTGACGGCCCACAGAATATGTTCTGAAATCGGAGGTTTTAACAAACACAACAAAGTCTTACGAGGGAAGCGCTTAGAGAAAGGGAAAAAAATGAATTTGCAGTGCGATGTAGAATCTGTGCGTATGACTTTGCTGAGATTAGCTATGCTCGACTAAATTCGTATTTGCCACGCCGCATGATGAGGAATACTCTAGGACTTAAGGGTTTCCTTAGTAGTGGTAAGAATGTTATAAGTCTCACTCCTGACATTTATGCTATTAGGGGCCCTTATAACAGAGAATCAAACTACATTAGATTGGTTCATATATATTATAACCTAGGTGCTTAGATACCATCAGTCCGACTAAGTTACCGACCTATGAATTGAGAGAGTTAACTTGATTCTTCTAAGGACCAGGGCGATTTACTATGATTCGAATTCCGATTTGGATGCTTTGAGATAGCCCAAACGGATATGAAGGTCTTCACAACTATGTAACGATCACATGCCCTCGATGAGAGCGGAGCCGAAAATCCAAACGTTTGCTCAAATCGAACTTATTTTGGCGGGTGACAGTGGTCGGTGTGACCGGAGGCAGCCGGGCTTTGTGCAACAACATTTTCTAGCACGGCACAGATGGCAAGTTTCCAACTTGCCCTTCTATCTATTTCTAACATTGACATGAAGAATTCGTTTCGCGCTTATGAGGCTCTGCCGATCTGCAGCACCCGAGCTTGTTCCTATTCAAAGTCCAAAATAGGCAAGCAGCAGGCAGTTAACAAGATTTGATTGGATCGTTGAGAATTGCACAGTGTTGATTACCCTCCAACAAATTCCTTACTGTACAATTTTTACAGTAACTGTGTATAAGCACTGTACGCGTGCTCTCAAGCTGCGTGCGGAGTAGGTACCTAACTGTATCAATCTCGATTTATCGCGCCAGGGTGCCTGGCCCTCTGAACGGCAGCCCGGTCGATCAAACAGGCACCAACTCTTCTGTTCGAATGACCACATTGGCCATTAAGCAAGAATTGAAGGTCTAATGCAGCTAAAGTTCCTTGGTTCGCTTCAATCTAGGCTGTTATCCGTTGTCATGTAAACAGAATTCTTACCTCAGAGGAAGCTTATAAGTCGTTGTGCACGGGATTGGGCGAGCTGTTTCGCCGTCTCGCGGGTTTGGCGACGTGTACGAAGTAGGCAGAGAGCTCGCCCAGATCTGAGTCCATGTGTCGGATTGATTCTGGCCTGCCTAGCATCTTGAAAGTGCATTAGGGTAACGGCGACCACCAATCCCAAGCTAGCATGCTGCATCATGTCAGAAGGGGCACTTTTGTGTAAGACGATTGGCTACCGCGGTGGGTACTAATTAAAATTTTCGCGTTGAGTAGACGCGACACTGGCGCGACCAAGACGCGTCTTAGACTACCCACCAGCCGGACTACCCTTCTCTACTTTCCGTTCCCCTCCTCATGTTCCGTCGTGGCTTCCGCGAGATAACTTTAGCCGTGTGATGAACAATCACACCTCCCTGTCACCAAGTTTATTAACCATGACGTCCTCTGATTTTACATCCGACGAAATCATGTGTGGAGCAGAATATAATTGAGAAAGAAAGAGATAAAGTCAATCTATGGCTAGTCTTGGGGAATAATGCTGCACAAGAGATTGCAGTAAACGCGTACATCTTCGTAGCCCTTGACAACTGCCTCCCTATTGGGTTTCACAGACTGAGATTATTGTAGAGCGAAAAGATAATAGCCACAAGTCTCACCTGAACAGCATCTAGAGCTGGTAGTGAATAAAAGATGGGAACACATCATTTAGGGCGGTCCTCCATGGAGTGGTGACGTGAGGGCGGGAAACGGAAAAGTTGTGCATGATACTCATCAAGATATTCTATAATTTTATGGGATACACTGGTTGCCTGGCCATCGGGGAGATGGAGAGCAATCGAGATGACAGTACCTTGGACTGACGTAGTAGGATTCCAGTTGTGCTGACCACCTGTATTTGGACCACCGCTTATTATTAATATGCGGCAGATGATGGATGCGAAGGTGGCCCTGCTGATCCTATACCTATTTTCATCCTTTAATGATTTAAGCAGTTGAAGAGGTTTCATAACACAGGCGCCGATCTTACAATTAAGATTGCGACATGCACCCCGCGAACATCTGGGTTAATGGTTTCTGAAGTGAACTGTTTCTGAGGCTAGCGGTAACATGTCTACAAACTTGAGCAGCAATAACATTGCCAGGGGGGAAAGTATGCGTTCAGATGACCACTATCTCAAGATCGAGAAACATCCTCTTCACTCTCGGCGACGCTAGTGAGAAAGTACGGTATCTCATTGGGGCAAGTCAGCCATTACTGCATTATCTGATCTGGCCAAAGTTGTCGGGATATCATTTTCGTAAATTATCGTAGCGCGTTTCCCCTGAGCTTGTACAGAGTAACGGGGTCAAGAAGTCATCTATCAATGGATGGGACAAATACCCAAGGTCTACTCCGTAGGGACGGATGTATAACTTTCTGTTGAGCGAGCCTTCAGACTGTCTGGTTCGTAAATACTGCCACCTGTACTAATTTCTCCGTCAGTTGCCCCTCTCAAAGTTGGAAAGCTGGCTTGTCAACCCACCTTGCTAATGATGAAAGTTTCCATACGCTAGAATCAATCATTAGGCAGTATATTAGGTTAGTACACTTAGTCTGCACTGAGGTACATGCACTCACCCCTGCTTTGCGCCCTTGCTCGAGATGAAGCTCTAAGCTTCGCGACCTAGCATTGATTGGCCATACACCATGAGTGCCCCGTTTTTCTGACCGAAAGCCTGCGTAGAGTCTGGGAATACATAATCTCACACAGCGCTGTAGTGCGAGCCAATGTATCGGTGTGAATCATGTGGTCCACTTGCTGAACAGGGACCTCTCTTGGCCAAGTCCCAGTCGGGTCTACTGCGCGCACTTTACCTCCCTTCCCGTCTTACTAGGTACCTACATTATTCCTTCCACCCGCTCCCCAGGCGCAACCCTTTCCAACCTTCCCACCTTCACTTCGCCGTGCGCTGCCCGTCGCCAACAAAACAGCAACGAAACAACCAGAGAAACCAATCGCTTCTATCCCGCGCCTTCGCATTTCTTAGCTGAATACATCTTCCTGGAATCCAGAGATCATTGGATTTGCAGAACGCCGTCGCGACCGAGCTTTGCGCATCCCGACGCCCATTGCGCGCAGTCCGCTCGATTCGTCGCATTAGGACTCTACACAACCCACAGTTCCCAACAATCGTGGCCTGCATCGCGATCACGACAAGACGCGCAGCATATAAAAATAGCGCTAGCAGACGCTGAGCCATCGCCACCATGTTAATGCCGTCGGCGCTGTCATCATGCGGGCTGTCGCATCCGCCCGTCACTCGACTGCAATCATCGCTCTTCGCATCGCCGCCCGCCAGCCCTCCTACAAGCCCACAGGCCGCTTTCAACACCATCGCCAACTCATGTCGCGCACTTCAATCTATGATGTCCACGCCTCCACCGGTGTCGTCGCAACTTCAGCCTTTACTACCAACCCCTCCAATGGGCCATGCGCCGTTCTCGCCTATCAAGATGCGCCTAAGGCCACGCCCCCACAACCCAAGCGATGACAAGACACAACGCTTGAGGATACGCAAGCGGCCCATTGCGCCCCCGCGCGGCGTTAACAAACGACGTCGCGCGCCGGGAGATGACATGGGTCGGGACGACGACTTCGACAGCGACTTGGATATAAGCGGCACCGATGTTGATGAGCCAGAAGATATGCAGCACATCACACCCACACTTTCAACACCTAAGCGGGCTCGTATTGCCCCGGAGAGCCTGCCGCGCGGTCTTGAGCGCTCAGACTTTCACAATTTGCACGAACCCACAGCAGAGGAGACCCGGAAAGAAGGCACAGGAGTAGAAGAAGAAGATGGCGAGCGATGGAGTCTCGAGGACGATCGTGTCCTCGTCGAGCTCATATGTGAAAAACTTAAGCTCTCAAAGTCAGAGTGGCAAGAGTGCGCGCGGAGAGTCGGCAAGAACGAGAACGCGGCAGAGAGGAGATGGAAGACATTAATAAGACACGGCGACGTCGGGGTCAAATCAAGAACCCGTCGAGGCAAGTTACATGGCACCTGGGGATGAAGCCCGGGTAGTCTACGCTGAGCAAGCAGATTTACTTTGTCATTTTGATTTTGGATTAGCAGCGCCCATGTATGGTATTGGCGGGGGTTTGGCAGTCTATTAGAGGAATTGGTTCTGGCGTTGGGAGATGTGGATTGATACCGTGCCTACGGGCATTTGATTTTACAACTTGCGCTCATAAGTCGCTACTTCAATCAAACTACACATACTTCAATATGATGCTTCCGATGGTGGTCTGCGTTTAGTAGCTATGTCTCAATAGGTTACCCCCCTGGCTTCATCTACCGGCCGTTCTCGACTGCACGTCATCTTGCGTAAAACAAGTATCACAATCGAGACATGTTCAGATTAAGATCTAAAATATTAATCGACAGTTCGTCAGGTCAGGCACCCCTCTTCAGCCCGCACAGCCAAGAGAGGGGGTTCCTAGTCTATTATGTAGTATATTGTCTTGGGTCTCCCTTCGGCTTGGGCTTCGGTTTCTCCCTGATACCGATAGCAAATTCTTCATACTTGCTAGTCGAGACACCTGACTGATGTGCCTGATGTAGATATCCCTTGCCATATAATCCCGCAGATAGAATATTGTAGGAATAGCCGTAGTACCTTTGATATAGGTTTGTGCCGCATTGCTGGAAGCAGGGACGCTCGTTGCTCATCCGGATTTACATGGTGAATTCAGGGTCTCCTTCACTCCAAGCTCGATTGGGCAGGTAGATAGCTGTGATGGATTGGCTTAGAAGTGCCGAACCAAACCTTTCAGTAGCAGGGCTAGCGTACAATCCGGGCCGTTACTGCTGACTCTGAGTGCTCTTAGCAGCGTAGTAAGGTAGGTAAGCTTAGGTAACAGTTTAAAGTGCGTACATAGATAATGTCTAGCAGAGTTAGATCTAGATATATTGCGACAAGACTCATTTACGAAGGGCCTATAGGAAGTATGCCCTGGGACAACCTCTCGAAGGGGTGGCGGCCGCACATGAGGAGGCATCCAGACTAAGGGACATGCAAGATGATGTGCAGGTCCATATGGCAGGCCTCCTTCCCTATCCTATCATTAATGAGTGTCTCACTGCTTTTGCTGCGCGTTGCTGCTGCCGCGACTGTGGGGGCGAGTTGAGACATTCCAGCAATTGTCGCGCTAAAGACCGAGAGAGCGTTTTGGCGTCGCAGCGACAATTAGCACTGTGAAGAGCCGTGAAAGATGGGCACTGTGTGATCCACCCATGGGCAGCTACCGATTGGCAAGTGGGGACGACAGCGGCGAATGCCGCCACTAATATGCTGGAGGTGATCAATCCTTCGAAAGCTACAGAGAACTAACAAGATGCAGAACATAAATATGGCAGTCATAGTCACATATACTGATAATAACGTTGTAACAAAGTCCTAGAACTCTAGTGAGACACGTTGAATGGTGAGGATATACGAGTAAATAGATGCGCGATAGGTATATTAGATCACGTGATATGTTCACTGGGCGATTACTGAGCGACCGAGATGTCTGTCGGCGCAACGCTGCACCTGAGAATGAGATCATACATCATTACCCAACTTCATCAACGTCATCATGGGCAACGTATTCAGCCAGTTCTTCTTCATTCCAGCGGCAACATTGACACAGAAGAACTGTCCTGATCAAACAGGGCGAGTAAGTGAAATGACTGACCTCAAAATTAGCTGCTGTCATCCTGTCACTTTGTCTCATATGGCTGTCTCTAACGCGTTTCTCCTCACCTCAGGTCTTCTTGGTCACGGGCGGCTATGCTGGTGTAGGATTCGAACTTTGCAAGATTCTCTACGCCCATAATGCGACAGTTTGGATCGCCGGTCGCTCCGAGTCCAAGGCCCAAGCCGCTATAGCGAGCATCCAAAAGGAGGTGCAAAATAGCAATGGCCAGATACACTTTCTGCATATTGATCTATCCGATCTATCTACTATTAAGCCTGCCGTTGAAATTTTCACGGCCAAAGAACAGCGCCTAGATGTGCTTGTGAACAATGCTGGCGTAAGTCATGCAACTCTACTCCTAGCTCGCGTATACGCATGTAACGCCTGCGCCTCTACGGCGGAACTCATTCTCTTCATAAACTGCATCTACACATTCAACTAATGTAGATCTCTATAGGTCATGTATCCGCCAGAGGGTAGCATTGATGCGCAAGGAAATGATCTGCAGTTTGGCACGAACTGTCTCGGCCCCTATCTGCTCTACAAGCTTCTCCTCCCTCTCCTTGAAAAGGCCGCTGCTATCTCACCGACTGCTAGTGTGCGCGTTGCATGGGCCGGATCAATTGCCGTCCACGTCGCAATCCCTCAGCCACAGGGAATCGTAATCGAAGCCGATGGACGACCTTCGAACCAGGGCGTCAAGCCCAATTACGCCCAGTCCAAAGTTGGCAACGTATTCTTCGCTCGAGAATTCGCAAAGACGACGCCGCAAACTGGCGTCGTGCATGCGGCTTTCAACCCGGGTAATCTACGCACGGAGCTGCAACGGCACTGGGTCGGAGTGGATGCCTGGATCACAGTGAGTAGCTCAATATCTGTGTTGCTTCCCGCCATTCTTATATCGTGACAGGACAAATTTATAGTGTACGAGGCTATCTACGGGGCATATACTGAGTTATGGGCAGCAGTTAGCCCTGAGCTGACCCCTGATAAGAGCGGAGCATACGTGTACCCCTGGGGACGGTTTGGTGATCTTCCAGCGGGAGTTGAGCATTCGATGAAAGAAGAATCTGAAGGTGGAACAGGCGTTGCTGCGAAGTTCATAGGATGGTGTACTAAGCAAACCGAGAATTTCATGTAGTTTGATTTCCTGCCGTATTATAGCTCAAGCTTGCTGATTGAATGACAAATCTTACAAATTGATGATATTCTATCCCGAACATCTATTACACGCCATTATTTCTTGACGTCTAATTCATAAAATACGGCCGTTTCTCTACGATCTTTGTAATTGTTGTCATAATTTGGGCTTTACATCAGAGGAAAGGCCCAATTCACCGGCTTTCACACATTCACCAGCAATGAGTTTTCTGTCCTCTCTCCCTAGCTTTTGTGTACTCGCTTCTTCATATCAAGGAACGATTTCATATCACACTAGATTTTAATTTCTTAGATGTCTCTGTATTTCATACTAAACCAGATCACATTCTATAGTCATATAAATATTTCACGTAGCGAAGTAACATATGTAGCAAAGCAGCGAACCGATAGATATATTCATGAAAATGAGGAAGCTTCGGCCTCTTAACTAACTACTGGGTTTCCGAAGGAGACTGGGAACTGCTCTAGATTATATAGAGAAATAACAAAGCTAAAATCACTAAAAGTCTCCCTGCTGATCCACACGCCATGTCACAATAATTACTGTTCGTTTATTTTATGTACAGGTATAATTATAGGGGTTGGGTACAGGAGGAACTAGGGGGGAATGGAGTGGCTATCGATTTCAGCACGCCACAAAAATTCGTAGCTTGATACTGCTCTCGCAGTAGACTGAGCCTGACTTATGCAACATTACTGTGACAAGAATTGCACAATTGTGCAATACAGAGCTGGAACCACCTAGGTTATATCCCGTCGTCGAAAAATTAATGATATCACAGACCTGTTAGTCCTGAGTGGAGTGGACGCAGAGAAAACAACTATCAGCTCTAAGGGACTTAAAAAGCGAACATTTTATACCTCTTTTACTGTATATGATCCTTCGTAAATTTAAAAGGGGGGAGGGCATACTACGTTTAATGCCCTTTAGGAGGCTTATGTGACTATAACGCAGCTTTACCTCTTAATATGAAAGAAATTCAATCAATCCATTATATAAATCAATCAAATGAGTGTGTATTTGGGTCTGACATAAGCTGTTTAAAGGAGTGACTTTGAAGCGAAGTATTTTTTTTGATCTGGCATGAACCATTTAAAGAATGTTTTTCAGCCTTTCCGTAATTACCGGTACCAAATATTATCGTCGTCTAAAACTAAGCCGCAGCCACGCATTTTTACACTCACAGTAGTGACTGAAAGTACGCGTTGCAGGCGTAAACACCACGGACATCATCCCCATTGCAATATGCGTCGTTATGGGGGCACTATTAATTTCTCACGTCAGTCTTTGCCGTCCACGCCTCGACTTAGCACAACGCTAGGCGAGCTAAAACTTACATGATGGCCGTAAGCGTAATGACACACTCCAGTTTCTAGAAGCCATGATGTGGATGCGGTGGCTGAGAGTGCGCGTCGCAGGCGCAAATACCCGTGTGGTCAGCCCAATTGCAAGGTGCGTCGTTATGGGGGCACTATTGATTTCTCAAGTCAGTCCTTGTCGTCTATGCCCCGACTTAGCACAATGCCAGGCGAGTTAAAACTTACCTCATGGCCGTGAGTGCAAGCACACTCACTCCATTTTGTATCGGCCATGAGCTTGTAAAAGCATGTGTTTCGGGGCCATTCGGCGTGACAGAACTGCGTTGAACTCGTAGTTAGCAAAAGAAAGTGCAATTGGTAGAAGGGATCTATTCAGTGTAGTCAATATCTAGATCCCAGGGAAACTTACGCCTGCAAAGAAATTCTCCCCCTGGTGTTCAACAGTATTATTAACACCGGAGGCGGGCGTGGTGGCTGCCACCAAAGCAACGAGCGAGGGGATGATGCTGATGAATCTCATTGTGATCTCTGTGTAGAAGGAGTGACTTGAGAAATGATGGTCTGTCTTGATCTGCTGTTGGTTCTAAAGTCAGGAGGGCATCTCAACTTTATACGCGAGGCAGCTGGCTCAATGAGCCCCTGAACAGCCAATTGCACCGTCAAGGCATCATGGAGAGGGTTTTTCCCACTTAGTTTGGGTCAGTAGGTATTACTTCCGGCGTGATTCTAACTCAGGGGCCCTTGTACTTGTTTTAGAATGTTTGCATGATATTCCTTCTTGATGGCATCTCGTAATGAATATGAGGCCATCTAGACCTGAGAGTCTAGCAGTAGAGTGATGTGTAACATGCTGTTATTTTAGCTCCGGATAAGTTATCGTAAGACTTATTGATCTGCTGGTTACGGGTGTGGTCAGACTTTCTGCTTTGGTCGCAAGGCTTCTGGGTGGAAAGACACAGGAATAACCCAGATGCGGGCAGCTAAACATATCTCATGCAGCCTCAACTTCATAATACTCGTACAACTATCCAGACCAGAACCTTTGCAATCACATATGATACGATGTTATTCGGCCCGTAGATCAAGGCAGGCGCTATCAAACAAACACATCACACTCAACACATACGGGTGGTTACACTCTAAACATAGTACACTCAAACCGTTGTCGAGGATCACAGTTGAGCTAAGGGTCCAAAATTTACATATTGACTTGAAGTGGGGAAGATATTAACTGATAATTTAGTGTTTCATGCTAAGAAAAGATACGGGCCGGAAAATACCAGTTATTTGTTCAATCTTGATCGGAAACGACTGTTCTATTTTATACGGAAAACTGTTGCTAGTCTTAGAAGTTGTTTAAACTAGGACTTATTATCTAGCGTGCTAGGTGCTTGTTGTTACGCTGACTCTCTTGGAATATTTTCATCAATGGATAAACGGCTCTCGTGCTTATTTTCATCGTCTTTGCCCTTCATTGTTGCATTTTGACGTTGATATAGTTTACGTAATCCGTGCTAGTCTATGCTCTTCAAAACTTATAGGCCCAGGTCGCATCTGCAACCAGGGTTCCCCTCTATGTATCATCCTAAGTTCTCACTAGCTAATCCACTTGCAAAGTCTTATGAGCATGAACCGGTCCGCCAGTTTGTCTGTTGCCCGAACTGGGAGCGCAAACCAGTGTGAACCCACGAGAGCACTATATTCGCAACACTGAGGTGACTATCTGGCGTGACCGCAGAGCTTATGCGACCAATGGCATCGAGAATCACTCCTTTAGTTCCAGTGACGGCCAATCCTAATTTCACAGTCCCCTGACAGGCAGCGATACCCCTAGATTTCTGCCCTGGATATGCTACGGCATAGTGCCCTTGAGCGAGAACATGTCTCCGTGATTGAAGCCGCATTGATTATTCAAACGAAGAGAAGCCATTGATTTTAGCCATTGATTAGGTAGCAATGAGAGAGCATCAGCACTGCGTCGGAGCCCAAAATTCTTCGTATCCGTCAGTACGTAGCATGGACATGTATCAGAAGCTGTTAAAGAAGTCTACATATTTACTTACTAACTATCCGTGCTGGTGCTTCTAAATACTAAATATAGTTCCTCGTGGTAGCAGTACCGGCATCGGTGTGTGGGGAAGGGTTCCGTGAGAAAAGGAGAACTCCGTTCTTTAATTAGGTACTTAAGCGCCTATACTATTAGATATCGTAACACAAGAGATTCATAGGCTGCATAATATTCCCGTATATCAAGGCAGGCTCTGAGACAATGAGAGCATGGTGAGGTCTAAATCACCTGATCAGGCGCCTCGAGACTCAGCAGCCGTTTTTCATTGGGCCCAGCGTTGTCACACCTACGGAATACATCAGACCATTTAGACCCTGTTCAAGCTTACCAACAAGGCTACCTATTGTAAGCTTTAACCTTATGCACATACTATATATCAAACTGTAGATACTATATTTATACAAGAAGACGACGGCCGCCGCAAACTCGACATCAATCCAAGCATCCCTTACGTCCTATTCTTTGACCATTCCACTCTATCCCAGATACATCTTCGCAGTGCCCTAGCTTCTTTCTTCCGGGATGGATACTGCCGGCAAGACCCCGTCTACATTATCGGATCCGGTCGGGTCAACTCAAAAGTCTCAACTGCGACAAGGGTTTGACGCTGAGGTCCGCAGGGGACCCCCGGATCTTCTTCTCACCTTTGGCAACTTCGTGCGCGGCCTGTCCTAGCGCCCCCTGTACTACTTTGAAGCTAGGTTGTACGACATTTGGTACCTGCTCATCGAGGCGGCCAAGCACACCGATGCATCATCGTTTCTGCAGGACACCCTGGTAGTGCAGACTCTTATGGTCGGCCAGTTAGCCGATGTAATTTTCGAAATCAACACTGGTCAAAATCTGTGGACTGACTTGCCATTCCTCGGCGAAGACCTGGAGATCGCCTGGCACAGCCTTCGAGAAGTCCATCATGACGGCAATGATGATGGAGATAAGGTTAGATCGGAGCTTACGAGCAACTTGACTTCTTTCATGGCGCGGCTTTTTGCGGCGTCTAACGGACCGACCTCCTTACAAGATAGCCTAGCAGCCTGTGCACTTGATGTGTTCAAGGATGCTTTCGAAACCGAGCAAACTTCAGCCCAGCTTAAATCAATTCTCCCGCTCGCCAACTTGTGGCTCCAATCCGCAAGGCGGAAATTGGCGACCCTCAGCAGCCAGCAGAAGCAGCTAAGCCCGGGTAGTCCCCCAGGACCACTCCTCGAGACTCATAGCGAAGACACCTCGCAGACTGGCTTTAGCATAACCAGGTGGAAACACTGGACTCGCCGGATCGAGGAGCTGGGGAAAAGTGAAGATGGCGAGCTGAAAAAGCTGGCAGATGCGGCCAGGTACTGGATTAACGAGTGGGAGGAGACGCTTCCTCAGGCTACCCTTATAACCCTCCGCTAGATTTTCGCGGATAGAAAACCGGGTTCAGCCAATTGTGGCTAAATATACACTCCCTTCACATTAGTTACAAATTTGAGTTATCCTTATTATTCAAGAAGTCTCCCTAGAGCCCTGCAGGTTTGGAAGCTAAACTAAAGTACATGATATCGGACGCGCATTTGAGAGATCATCAGAATGACATGGTCATTCTGATAATTACCTACGAATTATATTAAATTATATTTATAACAACGGGCCAGGGATGCTACCACCTGGAGTCCAGCGTGCCATGACACGTTAATCTCGAGATTCGAGGTGATATATTGATACGGCTCACCCCTTTTGCTCAGGCGCTGCTAAAATTGGCATACCCTACTTATCCTTAAACGGCCTAGTATTATAAGATAGCTCACCTTCATACTGCAGTGTGGAATATAGGGGGAAGGCCTACCGGCGTTCCTTGTTCCTACAATTGAGTATTGTTTTCAAAGACTTCTTCGAGCTTGTTCAGGTTACTGTTCCGCATTCTAGATATGAACAGGTAGAAGGCAATACTATCTATTAGTCTAGCAGTGAAATCCTAAAGTGAAGTTAATCGTGCAAATACCAAATGGGTCAGAGATTTTTGAGATTCTTGATCTTTTTTCAGAGCCACGGCTTAGGAGAAAAGGGCCATGTCCTCGTTACTATAATAGGTACCTACCTAGGTAGGTACTTATCCCCAAAGGCGGAATCAAGCCCATATGGTGACACTGTTTGCTTGGAACAGTGAATGTAGGTTGCACAACATCTTATATTCTCTTGACATGCATGCGATACCTAGAGAAATAGAGACATCCTTATGGTCCCCTATACCAGATTCGCCCCAACGCCGTATCGCTCTCGCCCCGATGCTAGTAATTACAAATTTCGGATATGTGAGAATAGTTCTCCTGATCTTGCAGGGCCTAACTCAAACCCATCTATGTTCGAGTTATATGCTCATAACCAGAAGCGAGAGTTAATCGCCTTGAAGCTATGAGATACTAGGCTCACATATCGATAGTCAGCTGCACATAACCTCTTTATTTTGGACGCTTGCGGCCATAGTGACAAGGTCACAGCGAGCCGTTGGGGAAGCCGTCTCCACATCATATGGATGATGGCGCCTGATCACGCTTCCAGCCCTTCGAGCGCATGTTGTTTTCTATAGTCTTCCATACGCCTTCCACGGCCTCGCGATCTCTCCACCGACTTGAATCCACTGCGGTCGTGCTGGGATTATTCCATCTGTCGACGGCCACGTTCAGCACTCTATGGCCCCATGCACGGACACTTTCGGGTGGTTGCTCTCCGCGCCAGCCGACATAAATACCGGGTATGTGGCGGAAAAGCTCATTTGCGTTACTCCATTTGTAGTTCTTGAACTGCCACGTCTGGCCGGTGGTGAAGACAGCTACTACACGGTTCCAATACTCGGGTTTGAATTGCTCCGTCCCTTCCACGAGAATAAAGCGCATGGGTCGGCTAGCGTCAATATCCTTCATGATGCGGTTGATATGAAGCATATTTGCCGATGTAGAGGTGGCGGATAAAGAATTAGGTGGTATATATTGTCCACTCTCGAGGAAAGACTTGATGTTGGACATTCGAAGAAGTGAGGAGGCGGATGGCGAAAGAAGGATGATGGGGTCGGGACGTTTCTGCTTCTGGTGAGAGGCGATGGCGGGATTACTCGCAATATTCGAAGACGAAGGGTGGAGAGGCTTCTTGATCATGAATGAAGCGGCAAGTTTGCGTACATGCGAGAAGTCCTATAGTGGCTGGTCAGACTCAAATCTATTTCGGGTGAAAAGCCTGCACCTACTGATGGCTTGATACCACGCAACACGCTATTCCGATCGCCCATCTTTCGCTCACTGTTATAGATGCTAGCCAGTCTCGGGTCCAGCGTTCCCTTGCCAGATCTACCCGCCGCCGACCCAGCAGCAGGCGCTGTTGCACCCTTCGAGGCAAGAGCAGCAGCGGCTGTAGATGCGGAGCCGTCCTTGTCACCGACTAGCGGTTTGATGCATTCGCTCTCTTCGCTGGCACCTTCGAGCCACGTAATCAGGTCTAACTTCTCGATGTAGGCAAACTTGTGAACCTGGGCTTTGCCGCCGAGGTCTTGGTTCAGCTGCGAGGCAAAGGCATTGTACTCGGGGATGGCAACCTCGCGGTTGAGCCAGGCGAAGTAGATACTGCGCAGATCGACGGGCGTGTCGTTGGATACGAAGCGCGTTGGCACATCGATGGGAAGGGCGATGTGTGTCGGAGCCGCAAATGTAAGGTGGGTGGCGATCGATAGACTGACTTCGGCTGCTGAGGGTTCGGTTGAGGTGGTTGGTGTGATGGCGCTGCCTGACGCGATCGACTGTCGCAATAGCAGCAGCGGGTCTTGATCTGCCGGCGCCATCATTGCTTGCACGAGCGCGTTAATATGGTGATTTCTCTAGCTTATACTATGCTAGTTGGTGTTGACCGATCATAAAACATAAAGTGAGAGATTGGAAGTGAAGAAAGATAATCGAAGTTGAAGCTGGCTCGGGGCGCTAACTCTTCCAAACGCTAAGTAGGTAATTACCGTATCCCAGGGCGCGTCTAGTTTAGCGCGAATGCCTATGCTCTGTTTAGTGCGGGTACCTTTCGCCCCACACGACGATAGATGAGGAGGATTGAAGTTATGTACATAGTTAGATACCGTAATGCGATTCCTAGGAAGCGACACGGCCCCTGCTCTGCTCTGCTCTTGTGGTTCATTTACTCCTTCCAGGGGTATCGCGGTAGAAGTGGTAGAAATAGTAATTCAAACGCATATATACTGGGGGCCATGAGCCGTACCGAGACGTACCTAGGTACCTAATTCGTCCGCCCGCACAATATGCATGCATGCATCCGTACCACCATCAAGCAGGTGCAGTTAACAAACCAAACCTTGCAGGTTAGGTATCTGCGAGCATTTCCAATGACAGTCTTCGAATGAACCGCGTTGATTACCCTCTATTGAGGGTGTTTCCACTCCCACGCGGGTTAGCCTCTCTGAATTCATCCCACTCCCGAGCCTTCATAGTCTCTTCATCTGCCTTTTCTATATTGTCCTCATCCGGTTCTGGTTGCCGTCCGCTTGCTTCACCACCCCCCTCAATGATGCCACCCCGTCTTCTTTCCTCCTCTAGGTATTCATCGATAGACATTGTTGGAAGGTTATGCCCCGGTCGGAATACCCCACGTTGTAGTTCTTGTCGATTGCCAACTAAGGTGAAAGGTCGCAACGGCTTTCCCTCTTTGCTCAGTAGAGGCCCTTGAGAACCGGCTTGCCCCCGGAGCGGGGTGTCCAGCTTATCCGAGTACCCATCATTGTCAATCGAAGCTCTGCGACGCCGCTGATCGTCTTCTACCGTTGTGTGTTGGGGGATCAGAGGAATCGGAGCTTGTGCCAAGACCTCCACTTCTCGATTGATGCCTTCGAGACCTTGGAACGCCATGTGCACGCTCAAGGCAATATTCGTGAGATACAGTTCGCGAACGGCCTCTTCGTCGCCACCATCCTCTAGGTACCGAGGCGAATTACGCATGTACTCCAGCTTCTGCTTTAACTGCTTCTCAGCTTTGAAGTTCGCAATCTTGGCATTGCGACGTGCATTCGGGTCCTTGGTCGAGATAGTTGAGAACCCCATCTGGTCCTCACTGTAATCTTCAAGGAGTTTGCGGTCCTGGGGGGAGAGAATGGAATAGCTTTCTAAGATATGAAGGAACTTCTCGTATGCTTCTCGTGTCGAGTCTAAGTTGCGCTGCCGCTCCAAGGGTGAGCTGGTCGAGACTTTTTGAAGTAGCTCGGCAACATAGTAGAGGACGAGTAGATAGGGGAGATCTGAGGTAGCGATATCTTCGAGGGACTCATTGCTGCTAAAGAGCGAGATACTCTCGATCATATGAGCACATGCCTCATACGACTGGAGCGCCGCTGCGACATCTTCCTGGTAAGTGGGCGACGCGAACTCGTAAGAGCCCTCAAGTGCCAAGCGCTTTTCTTCCGCCGCGTGAAAGACAGACTTAAGTGTCCTCGGTTCTTCGGCCATATTCCCCGCGAGGCCGCCGGGTCGTGTGAAATATAGAGATTTTAGCAAGACTGATATGGGATTCAAGGGCTAGCTAGTAGCAGATGTTCTAGAACACGAAGACCGGGTAGTACAAGAAGACAAGTGCAGTGACGTAAGGGTGGGGACAGTCAAGGTTGGAAGCCCTTAAGGTACGCCCAGCTCCCATCGCAGGGTTCTATTGTCAAATATGCAACTTATCATTGTTATCAAGCCTCAATTTGAACCGGATTAGAGCATATATCTTATACATGCATTGTGCTAGCAATGGAACTTGGAACTTGGTGACATCCAATTCCAATTGAATGGAACAGTGTATTGGAGGGTTTTGACAGGTTCATTTAGTCGCAAAGTCATTCGCTCTCTAATACTTCCCTTAGTGCAGTGTCGTGGTAGGTATTCTAACCTCCCTATTCACTCTATCGCGTCATGGAATCCAGCTCTCAGATTCCGGCGAAGCCAAAGTAGGTACATACTGTACGACAGTCCCATTCTAGGTAATAGTGTATGCTTTATTCCACAGGCTGCCTGTTCCAATTGCCCGCGGGTTGCCGCAGTTGCATTGAATGATAGCTGCCTGCCATGCACACAGGCTTAAGGTAGTGGGAAATACTTAGATACCTATTACGTTTGTATATTTAGATGATGATTATCAGATGATCCAAATTGATTGACACTAGGTAGATGCAGGAAAACACATCCGTCAAAACATGCGCGACGATTTAGAAAGGGCCAGCCTACATGTACGTAGGATGTTAGGATGGAACTTGCCTTATGGTATTGCGCTCGACATTTGTAGGAGGTGCTACGTAGAAAAATCTATCTGTCTTGCGGTAGGTATATACCTACCTACTCAAGTAGCAACCTCTGCCATCCGTGGCAGACATTTTCCTTATTCTCATATCTCGTCTGTATTTCCTCATCGGACCTCCACGTCCCGAATTGTCTTGCCTCCTCTCAAGACAAAATGGACAATCAGGCTTATTCCGAAGATGAGGATTCTATCCAAGGCGATACACCGCCCCGACAAGTTGCTGCAACCAATCTTTCGCGCGATAAGTCACTCTTCTATGACTGGGTCCGAGATAACAGAGAACACTCTCACATCAGTGTGAGTGATTCTCAGCGGAGCGATGGGGGAGCGGTAACGACCAATTTCAACGTGAGGGATGTCGAGGATATACCCATCATCAGTAGCCCTAGAGAATACCAAACGGAGCTATTCGAGAGGGCGAAAGAAAAGAACATCATTGCGGTGCTCGACACAGGTTCTTGAACCGATCCCGTATATTTTTGGCCCTCGAGCCGCTGACTAGTAACAAATAGGCACTGGCAAAACTCTGATAGCTGCGCTCCTGCTTCGTCACGTAGTAGAGCAAGAATTAGACGACAGAAAGGCAGGCAAGGAGCACAGGCTGGCCTTTTTCCTGGTGAGTATCTGTCCGTACTGATGGCTCCCGCTCAAATCTAGGGGCTGACGGCCTGTGCAGGTCGACAAAGTCGCCTTAGTCTACCAGCAACACAGAGTCCTTGAAGCGAACCTCGACTTTCCCATGGTATTTTTCACGGGCGACTCCAGCCGGGTCATTTACACGCGGGAATACTGGGACCTTTTGCGTAATGAGAAGACGATGGCTATATGCACTGCCGAGATTCTCTACCACTGTCTATGCCACGGCCTTGTGACAATGGAACATATCAACCTTCTTGTTTTCGACGAGGCTCATCATGCGAAGAAGAACCACCCCTACGCAAGAATTATTAAGGACTTCTATGCAACACTTGAGAAGGCCAACCAAAGGCGTCCCCGTATCTTAGGCATGACAGCTTCGCCTGTTGACGCGAAAACAGACGTTAACATAGCTACCGCTCAGCTAGAAGGTCTATTGCACTGCGAAATCGCGACGGTAAATGACCCTGAAGTTTTTTCAAGGGCTGCCATTCACAAGCCGATGGAAGGCTTCGTCGAGTACCGGAATATCAACACTCCTTTTGAGACTGTTCTGTGGCAGAAGCTGCACAAGATTGTTGGCCGAAATGAAGCATTTTCTAAACTGTTCACATATTCCAAAGACTGCACTACGGAGCTGGGACGTTGGGCAGCGGACAGGGTATGGCAACTCTGGTTTACTGCGGAGGAAGCGGACAAAATAGAGGCAAAAACGGCACGCTATTTCAGTCGAATGGAATCACTACAGCTCAGTCCAATTCTGGATACAGAACGAGAGGCAATCAACGCAGTCCGACAAGCCCACGAATTGATGAATGAGCACATCTTTCCAGAGCTACAGTTGAATCAGCTTCATATCTCTCATAAAGTGAATAAGCTGGTCGAGCATCTAAACCAGAATTTCAACCCGGAAACAGATAAATGTGTTGTTTTTGCCGAGAAGCGCCTCACAGTTGCACTACTTGCCGATCTTTTCCAGCAACCTGGCCTGAGCATTCGAGGTTATCGAGCGGGAAAGCTTGTAAGTGCCCAAACGTCCATTTGCGGCAATTTAAGCTGATTATTGAAGATGGGTTCCGTCAGTAATAGCTCTGGAGATCTTGGGATGACACTATCCGAGCAGAAATTCGCCATCAGGGAATTTCGAGACGGTGAACTGAACTGCCTCTTTGCCACAAGTGCCGGTGAGGAAGGAATCGATATTCCCAACTGTAATATCGTCATTCGATTTGATCTTTACAAGACTGTTATTCAATATATTCAGTCGAGAGGGCGGGCGCGGCGCATTGACTCAAAGTTCTACCAGATGGTTGAGGCTGAGAACCAGGCACATCGACAACTCGTCGCCGAGATTCAAGACCACGAGAACACACTGCGGGACTTCTCCAGCATGCTCCCGGAAGATCGTCTCATTACTGGTTGCGACTATAACATTGAATATCATCTTTCCAAAGAGAAGAACCACCGAGTGTATAAAGTTCCAATGAGTGGTGCGACGTTGACCTACAGGGGTAGCCCCACAATACTTGCAGGCTTTGTGTCGTCTTTACCACATCCACGCGAGGCACTTCGAACTACTGCCGATTACATAGTCCACAATGTCGGCGGGGAGTTCCAGTGTGAAGTTTTGCTTCCTGATATCTCTCCAATCAGAAGCGCGATTGGACGGCGTGCTTCATCTAAGCAAGTGGCGAAGTGCTCGGCGGCCTTCGAGATGTGTTTGAAGCTCAAGAAACAGAAATTCTTAGATGATAGCCTTAGATCAACGTTCGCCAAATGTCTTCCGGCTATGCGTAACGCTCATTTAGCGATTAGCTCGAAGAAGCGAGCCGAATATCCGATGAAACGAAAACCAAACGCGTGGTTGATCACTGGAGTTCCAGAAAGGCTCTTCATGGTCGTTATCCGGCTGACGAATCCCAAGGCACTTGGACGACATTCTCGGCCTCTCGCTCTTTTAACACGAGAACTATTGCCGCGGACAGCTATGTTTCCGATCTACTTTGGGAAGCAGCAAATGTCAAGTGTTGAATGTATTCCCTTGTCTACTGCCATAGACTGTCGTCCGGGAGATGTCGCTGGGTTCAACCAATTTACTCTCAGAATATTGAAAGACATTTTCAGTAAAGAGTATGCGTCTGAAATGGAAAAGATGCCGTATTTTTTGGCTCCTTTAGCATCTCCACACGACTATGAACATCTCGTCTCAGACGGAGAGCCGCGTCAGCTCATTGATTGGGCCTGCATCCGGAAAGTCCAAGACACATGTGGTGGCACCTCTTGTGAATGCGAATCTGATAATGTATTAGATGAAAAATTTGTCATAGACCCTTACGATGGCGCCCGGAAGTTCTACACCATACGAAAGCGTCCAGACGTGAAATGCACAGATATGCAGCTGCCTGGTCTCCCGAGAAGCAGACGTTTTAAAAATGGAGACGTTACTTCCGATATATGGAGCTCTATCACCATTAGTCTCTTCAGAAAACAACGGAATAAATTGGAGAGGAAACAAGATGAGCCGGTAATTGAGGCGGAATACATACCCCTTCGCCGAAACCTGCTTGACAAGTTCAGCATCGCCGACGAAGTCGACCCAAGGTGTTTCATAGTCCTTCAAACCCTAAAGATTTCACCTGTAAGTTTTCTAATGGTCTCCAATTATTACAGCTATAGTCTACGCTTACTCACCGTTAAAAGTTGCCCGTCGATATTGTTGCCATGGCCTATAATCTACCCGCTATCATGTACCGAATTGAGTGCAATTTGATCACTCTCGAGGCTTGCAAATCACTAGGGCTAGATCTACAGCCGAGCTTGGCTCTTGAGGCAATGACCAAGGACAGTGACAACACCGAAGATCAACCGGAAGATCAAGTCAATATACAGCAGGGGATGGGCCGAAACTACGAGCGTCTTGAATTTCTAGGCGACTCATTCTTGAAGCTGAGTACAACCATAGCTTTGTTCTCCCAAATACCAGACTGCGATGAGTTCCAATTCCATGTCGACCGTATGGTCCTCATATGCAACAAGAACCTTTTCAACAATGCGCTAGAATTGAATTTAGAAAGATCGATCAGAACTCAGGGGTTTAACCGAAGCAGCTGGTACCCTGATGGGCTTACACTGCTACAGGGGAAGAGACACCGAAGCGCAGACAGCCACAAACTAGCTGACAAGTCGATTGCGGATGTGTGCGAGGCACTAATTGGCGCAGCATACATGACAACGTATGGCCAGAAAACGTTCGACATGGCTATCCAAGCAGTCACAAAGTTTGTGAATCACCCAAACCATAAGATGACAAGATACGGCGATTATTATGCGGCATACGAGGTCCCAGAATGGCAGAGCTCTGAGCCTCGTGCCGCACATTATGAGCTCGCAGCACAAATAGAGAAGATGATGGGGTACAAATTTCGGTACCCACGGCTCCTGCGGTGTGCGTTCACGCACCCCTCGTATGGCTCTATCTACGAAGGAATTCCAAACTATCAACGTCTCGAGTTTTTGGGGGACGCACTCTTGGATATGGTTTGTGTCGACTACTTATACAACAGATACCCACGGGCTGATCCGCAGTGGCTGACGGAGCATAAAATGGCTATGGTTTCGAACCAATTTCTGGGTTGCCTCTGTGTGTCGCTCAATTTGCAGAAACACATGGTGTCAATGTCTGGCGGTCTACAGAAAGAAATTGCTGAATACGTTGCAGCTATTACGGAGGCGAAAGTTGCAGCCGAGGATGAGGCTCAAGCATCTGGCCTTGGACGCGATGCATATGCGCGCAACTATTGGATGAGAGAAAAGCTGCCCCCAAAGAGTCTCCCTGATATCGTGGAGTCGTACATCGGCGCTCTCTTCGTTGATAGCGAGTATGACTATCAGCAAGTCCAATGCTTCTTTGACACTCATATTCTACCCTATTTTACAGATATGCATGTTTACGACACATACGCCAATAATCATCCCGTGACTCTATTGTCGAACATCCTTGCTACCCATTTCCACTGCACGCAATGGAGAATCATGTCTACCGAGACTGATGATGAGGACCGCGAACTTTCAGCTACCAAAATCGTGTCTGCCATCTTGATTCATGGGGTAGTGAGAGAACACGCATTTGCTGACAGCACCCGATATGCTAAATTAAAGGCCGCGCGAAAGATGTTGGCGGGGATTCAGGACATTAGTATGGAGGATTTCAAGACACGGTTCGACTGTAACTGCAACCATTCTAAGCATCTCGAAAATCTATGACTATCTAGGTAGATAATTAGATATTCAACTCACAATCACATTTATTTATTTATTTATTTTAAATTAAAAGCACCGGTGTTTATCTCTTTGCTGAGCCGCTTTAAGGGTGCGCTAAACTGTATTTAGTGAAACGCTTGTTTACCCTGTTTATACACAAGTTAGACATGGTCATGAGATCGCGACACACTGCAAACTTCCATCGTGTCAAATGGTACTAGGGGATCGCAGAGTGGATGGAAGTCTCTGCAGCTAGGTCGCAGTGAAGGTGTAGGCCCTAAGGGGGAATGTAGCTTAGGGCTCACTAGAAAAGTGAAAGTCGATTGATTCCCGAGCCTCCCAATAGCCCTCGAGGGTCCAGCGGACCTATACATGCGCAACAAAGTGACTATAGCCACCCTGGTGTAAATATCTCCCCGATACACCTTCACGTGGAAACATCTCTGTGTATCGAAACGATGCGAAGTCAAAGCATTGCGTATTAATGGAAACGCCCTTCACTGTTTCGGCACTCCCTCCGGCATCATCGAACAACTGTTAATGAGAACCGGTGATTGCGGAAAGGTATGTATTCATTCCCATAGCAGCACGATTATCATCGTCATGTGAAAGGTTGGTTTGGAAATTCTCAGGGGCTGTCGACTTGCTATCATGGAGTTCGTATGAGTGAGCTACAATAGCATGTTTAACTAGACTCTAGAACATGATAGTAACAGCACAGAACATAAGAAACTTAGCTCAAGGGAGCTATAGCACAGTTATAATGATGTGACCCAACTATTAGGTGTATGTATTGCATAGTGTAATGTATTTAAATTGCCGTGAAGCATGGAGATCTCGATCACATGATCCTAATTTTCACCTTTAACCAATCGTGCCGCTTGCCGATTGCCTTAATTCATAACTCGTAACAATTTGACAACCATATGCATATCCAACCCAACATGTCCGCGCTGACTAGAAAATCAATGCTAATATGCTACCCAAGGTGTTCTTGATCCCATTGGTCATTTTTGCCTGTTAGGCATTGCTGCTCAGATACCCAACCATCCAATCAAACGGCACCATAGGCCCATAACATTGGACCTCAGGTTTAATCTTGATGACATCATAACCTTGGTACGTTTTACTGGAATGGCCGTGCATGTCTCCCATGTCCTTAATGTCCGACGCCTGAACAACATAGTCGCCGGGGTTGTTCTCATGATAGTTCATAACGCTGGCGGGGTCATCAGATCCCATAACAACTGATTTGAGTCTCGGGTCCTCGGAACCATCGGACAACAAGTGCTCATCAAAGCCGTGCCTAGCGCCTCCGATGTGTCCAGCCTCGTGCCCCATGTAGCCGGCCATATATGAGCGGTGGAAAGGATGGAAAGCCAGCAGATATATCCACAAGGTGCGCTCTTCAGGAGACTTAGTACCAGGGAAGGGGGCTTCCGCAAGAACATTACAGTCCATATCGCCTGGGAACAGAGAGAAGGCAATACGGAAATGAGCGGGCTCGCACCGGTCGACCTGCTGAAAGGCTAGGCCAGCCTTGGCCCAAGGTTTAGCACCTTCGAGAAATGCCTGGGCCGCCTCTTTGGCCCAGTCTGGCCAGGGAAAAGTTTCATCACAACAGACAAAGGTGATAGGCTGGCCAGCGTCAAGACTGTGAAGAACAATACGGCCGTTTAGGCCAAATCGGAGCTTGCGCGTCTGGGAGGTACCAAGTCGCGGCCCACCGGCGCAGCACCTGATTTTTGGAATAGAGCCACCATACCCGTGCGTGATCATTTGGAGGATAGAGTCGACAATATCCTTGGACGAGACGGGGGTACTGGTTGGCAGGGCAGGGTCTTGGGCTGGAAGAATACCGCGGTTGTGGTTGCAGAAGCTGTTGAGCGGGCCCCGGGGCAAGACTGCGAAGCCCTGATAGAATTTGCAGGCCTCCTCCAGCCTACTCGGTTCTAGGATCGTGGTCAGCTGACTCTTATTGACCATGCCATGTATGATCGGGTAGTTGAGCGGGCCACCATCCTGAGCGGCCACCCTGCCAGCAAGAGCAAGAGTTTTTGAAACACCTAAGCCGTGGGCAGTACCCACGGTGAGGGCGGTAGAGCCACCCGCACGGTTAAACTTGGCGTTGAAGCGGTCGATGGCCTCGTCGACAGAAGCCGGGGCGCACTGGGAGGTGTCCCTCCAATTCACACTCGGCATGATGAGAGTGTGGGGTAGCAAGCCAGTACCAGTAGAGCTGGTAGCTAAGCCGGTGCTTGGGCTTGTGCCACTATCTCGAAAGTCCATGTCTTCGGTCGACGGGGCTGGCCTGGGATCTGCCGCCGTCGCCGAACTCTGCCCCAGGTCGCTTAGAATTTCAGCCCGGTTTGAGCTGTGATTGGGAAGACTTCTCAGCGCAGCAGGGAAGGTATCGTCGCCATCGACCCTACCGCCAGCCCTTGTCTCCTTCTCTTCATGGCTGTGCCCGTTAGAGAATAGTGGCGCAACGTCGGTTGATCCCGTAACGGCTGATGATGCAGCATCATCCTGACTGAAGACAGTTTCGGTCTTGGAGCGATGAGACGAGACGGTGCTGATGCTGGTGCTGGTGCTGGCGCTGCCGTTACCCTCAATAGCCTGTGGGTCGTGGTTCACGCCACACCCATCATGATCATCGTGACGTGGGGGCTGAACAGAAGTACGGGATGGCCCGTCGCACGCAGGATGTTTGTGCACTTTTCCGCCTGGCCCACTACCCAAGCCGTGGGAGAGGGCAAGTATGGCGCAGGTGATTTTCATGGCTGCGACTTACCCGTCGACAGGGTTTGGAGTAGCAACTGCGAGCAGCGAAGCAGACAGGCAGATGGGGGCCGGGAAAACGCTCCGACGTGATCAAGAATGCCGGTTGGTAACGGTATAGCAATTGAATCAAAAGTGGGCTTGGGTATGATAGTGATGATGTGCTCCTCTTGTTAAAAGGATGATGTACGGTTGTGAATAGGTATGTGCTGGTGGGTGGAGACAAGGTTGCCAACCGCCCGTCGAGCAAGTGCGTCTTAAGTATGCCTTTACGTGGTTATTAAGATTTCATAAGATGAATGACGAGCGGAATCCAATGCAGCATTAGAAAAGGAAAACCTCGAGTCGGAACTGTTTAATTACTGTTTCTGGTCTAGCGGGGAACTCCAGACCCGGGAGAGCATCTGCATCTACCGTACCAAATCTTGCTGGGTGCGATGAACTGCAGCTCAACTATTCGCGATATTTCAACGTTGAAAATTTCGCCAACAGTTGATCAACGCTTAGTAAACGCTTAATCAACGATTGGTTACCCAAGTAATTATCGGTTAACCGATTGTCGACCGTCGCTTCTCTGTTTAAAAATTATCGAACGTTTAGAAGGAGCAAAATAGTTGAGCTGCTGTTTAGTGGATTGGGTACATACAGTACCTGATGGTCGGCGTCTTGGATCGGATCCGCATGTAGGTACTGTACTGTACTGATTGGGTCTTGCGCCTGCGTCTGGACTTCTGCCTACCGTGTTCTCGCCAGTCCTCCCGCCAGTCCTCCCGCCAACCAGCCATCAAGCCAGCCAGTTGCCGTATCTTCGCATAGCGCTACTCTTTCGAAGCAGTCAATCACTCCTCTCTCCGTGTCTTTACCACCAAGCACGTCGCTGCCTCAAACAAAGATATTCGACTTTCCACCTCTCACGTAGCCTGCCGGCAAAACGCTGCAAAAGCGATCCGCATAGGCGATCATGACCATCAAGAGTTTTCCCCTGCGGAATTAGTGGCTAAGTCCGAAGCCATTCTCCCATGCCGATGACCACCACAACACGCGTACATGACGGTTTCAAGCTCATCATCTCGGGCCAAGTCGACCTGCGGCAAGATGACAACAGTCGTATCGAGAACATCGATGTTCGAGGCGCCGAATGTGCTTATGGTTCATCTATCAGTCTATAAGACTGCCCCGAGCGGCGCGAGAGACCGGCCGAAATCCGGCGCCGCATACTTTTGCCGTGATGGCGGCAGCTTGAGTAAGTCTGACCTAGGCTTTGGCGGCACGATAAGGTAATCTACCAGGCCCACGGGCCTCGAAACGCGCGAGAAGGCAAGACGATCGTGTTGATGAGATCGATGTGAGACAATAATAGCTTAGTATATGTACGACCAGCCGTAGCTCAGTCGTTGCCATTGGCTTGAAATCTTCCGATGAAGGCACGTCGTTCTTCCCGCACGTGAATACTATGTCCACTAGCATAAGTAAGGTTTAGTGGCAGGATAAGAACCGGCATGATGGGTCGAGAATGCTCAAGGCACTACTTACTGGTGGGCCCAAGTCACACCATCCCGTCGTGGATCATGCCGGGGAAAACATCCGGCCCCATTGCAGCGGTCGCCTCCTTTGCTCGTACAAAGGGCCCTGCTACGAATTCCGCAGACTTCTTACCTATGCAAGAGAGCGAAATATTGGTCGTTAGAGTAATAGTCAGCACCAGAAAATGGCCGCAAATTAGATGCGTTGAAAATAGAAAAGTTCAAGGTACGTAGTATGCGGCCTTAAAAAGGGTGGTCAATTTATAGTTTCCCAAACAACATCTTACCCCGGAAGATCTGTCTGCCTCAGTGTGTCGCTTATGTGATCTATTAAGCACCCATGCGCGCAACTTGAATAGGTACGATTACTGAATCGCTCTAAGGCGTATAAGAAGATAACGAGCTCAACGAGCAGGAGAATTGCTCTCTCCCCAGTATATATAGTCGGTCTCAAGATTGAAGTCCTGATTGCAACTCCGACCTTCGAGGATATTTCTGACACGCGCGAAAATAGCATTATAATTCTCTGGGCGAAGGTAAGCCAAGACCTTCGCAAGGGGCAAGTCGATCTGCAACGATGCTGCTTCCAGAACTCGAGTGGATAGCACAAGTGCCTTCCTTGTGCGACCTGCAAATTAGCATATACCGTATTCACAGACACTTTTTCCTCTGAACTTACACACCTGTAAGGTAACCAGCTATTGGGAGATTCAGCAAGTATAGCTTACAATCTGGTTGCAAATGACCTCCTATCCACTCGAGGCCTTCCAATCCCCTGACATTTTCTGAGGAGGGCGCGCGCACTAAGAGCAAACACGGATCTGCGAAAGATGCCATCGGAGAACTCGAGACTGGAGCTTTGGTTGGACTATCTGCTTGAGATAGCAGGAAATACCGGCGGATTGAGTAAAAAAGCGACCAGTGTAGAATTGAACAGAGAAGTTCTTCAGTGGCCGTCATATTACGCGTTCAAGGAGGTAAGCCTTCATGAGCATTAATAGTGCCTAATAATCAGATCGGATCACAGTCCGAGCTGGTAAGAGCAGGTAATAATTAACAGGGATTATGTTAAACAATGATTCTGGGCCCTGAGTGTTAATAAATTGTGTTCCGTTATTACATGTCAAACATCGTTTCAGATAAACAAGCGACTACTGTTCCGCACCAGATTGTTTCATCCCGAAAGAAATCAAGTGTTAATTAACACAAGAGGGTTTGAATTGGGAAGTAGCACTCATGCTACTGCTGCTGATTAAGTATTTCATAACTCAATTTATATCCCAACGCCGGGTCCACGTTCCGCCAGGAACCGCCATATCCCTACAAATGCCAAGTCATTACACAATAAAGTCTCCGTCAGTTAAAATGTCATATCCGAAACTAGCTTCATTCGAAAATGAATCCCGTACAATAGCCACAATGTAACCGAAACTACCTAATCAGTCCCGTGAAATCGTGGGCGTAAGTCATCATCGCTCGCGTGCCCAACGCCTCGTATCGCCGTATAGTTATCCGTGTATCCCTCTAAATTGTCGCCTGTCCATTTTATCGTCGAATTACCCATTGATCATATTACACAAGCCCCTTAATAATCTGAGTCTTCATCTTCCGTAGCGGACTGTCTCCTGTCGGAAATCCATTCCTTAGCATCGAAATATTGCATGGCCGAGCCAGCTCGGCTCATGGGGATGTCGAAGTTCATCTCGTCGTCGGACGAGTCTATCTGTCCCCGGTGGTTCTCGAAGGTGTGGTCTGAGTCGGGTTCGTGATAGGCCGTCGTGCGAAGCAGCGCGGGTAAGCTATGGATATCTTCTTCGGTGACCCGGTTTGTTGGCGAATCTGCCGATAAGGCCGAGATAGGAGGGTCGAACAGCCCGGGAAGCCCGGATATCTGAGTTCCGGAAACTCCGTAGTCGGTTTCCGAGAACAGTAGGTCTCTCTCATATGACCCTCTCGATGGTGTTGTGGAGCTGTCATGGGACGAGGCGTGATCTTCTAGGTAGAACTCGTTCGATTGAGGCTCGTGGGTCATCGCAGGAGACTGAAGTGGCGATGGTACGGCGGATGTGCTTCTCGATGTGGACTGTAGTGGTTTCAAGAACGGAATATCAGGAACAGGGGGTATCGATCGATCGGAGTGCGCGAGCGGAAACATCGGGGAGAAATCGACTGAGGTGCTAGTGGTGTGACCGGACTGGGGCCGGAAAGGGTTCGAGCTCAGGGTAGACATGGCTGTCTCGGATGTTAGAGACCAGTGGCGAAGGCTACTGGTTCGCTCTGGGATCGAGGTTTCGATTTCATAAGGCCTGATGCCTGTGCTGGATAGGGATGCGACGCTTTGTTTCCGCAACTGGTTCAACTGACTTGGCTCTTGTTTATTGTCCATGTGCTTGGCAGGAGAGGAAATTATGTCTGTAATCACAAGTCAGCGGTAACTTTCTAGAATTATGAAATACAAATCGCGGACACTGGAGAGCACTGACGTGATTTGTGGTCAGGTTGCCGTGCTAGCGAGTTATAGAAAGAGGCCTGAAGATCGGTGGTACTTCCCAGTTGGCGTCTAGATGAACTCCGGTCTCTTGGGGTGCCCTTCAATGATTTTTTTCGTTGGTACGTGTCCCCGTAGATCTCCCCACGACTTCCGGAGTGGATGCCTTGAAGGCTCTGTCTTTTCACTAACAGCCTTGATTCCACCAATGGGCTGTGGTGTGATACGGTCTTCCGTCTAGATTGATCTTTTGAGGGTGGAAGAGCTGGTAATGGTTTATCGAGATCGTTATGCTTCTGACGCGCTTGTTGGTCGGCCTGCGACGATACCAGCGATTGCCTCTTAGTAGAGATATTTGGCTTCGTAGATTCCCGCTCGTGCGCAGTAACCGCTAAAGCACGATCTCTAAGCGAATCGGGAAAGTTATCCGCGTCCTTCTCTTTCCCTCTTCTTGTCGTGGAAGAACTGCGCTGTGTTTCGGCAGTGGCGGAAGCCGAAAATGAAGGCATAGATTTGCGTCTCGCTGCTCGTTCTGACCTGGCTGAGCCAGTCCGAGTCACGGCTTTGGATGTCTCAGCGTCATCCGCTTCGCGCGGTGGGAGGCGCGACGATGTCCTCTTAGGAAATGCGCTAGAGCTCGAGTGCTTGGATCGTAGACCTGAGCTTACAGAGTGACGAATTGTTGGACGCCTGGCGAAGTCGTCGGGAGAGTCGTCGTCTACGTGTTTGGTGACGGCAGATGTCCATTTTGGGTCCTCGTGGTTGGAAAGCGGTTCCTCGGGCTTTGCTATGCTAATACTGCTGCTTTTATCCTCCCTATTGCGATCCGCAACATCTTCTCCATAGTTCTTCGCACCCGTAGCCTGAATTCTGCCGTAGAAATCGGAGGGTTTGATCATCGAATGGGCATCAAGGAGATCAACATATCCCCTAGTTTTGGCTGATTCATCGCTGCGAATAGAATCCGAATATATAGATACCAAACCCGGTGATGGTGCGGGCTTCACCGCCAGGGACGGAACTTGGTCGGTCATTACTTTCGGCGGCAATTTATAGGGGCCATATTTCTTCTTAGGAGGTGGAGGTAACCCGGACTTTGACCGCGATTGCAAGCTCGAAGTACTTGCTGTTTTAAAAGGTTGATTGGACGGAGCGGTACGTGGCCGCTCTACGCCGAGGCTGGTAAGGCTATCATTGTAGCGAGGGCGAATTCGCGGGGAAGAAGCCGGCGTATTCTGCTGAGAGACAGCTGCGAGGTTGGGGTGAGACTTTTGGAACTGCTCTAAGATCTTGCTTCCGTTACCGAGGACGGGATATGTACCTGAAAGCCTTTGTGAGTTGAAGGTGAGACAAGAAGAGACTGAGTTAGGGAAGCTTACCGCGAATTGGCGGTGACGACGCCACGGTCGCATCGTATGCGCTTGTCTTGAGCGAGTCGTGCTCAGTTAGATCCGAGTATGACTTTTTGGAGAGAAATGTTAACAGCCCCATTTCGGCAACATGATTTTGTTGCGCAGTGTCTAAGTCTCAGTAATTACTAGCCAAGCCCGCAGCCAGTATTATCCCCCTTTTCTCTTCAAGTCGTATTATATTCGCTCGTTCAAGCCAGCGAGTTTTCGCGGCAAAACAAGATAGACAGACGAGTACCAGAATTCCTGTCAACGAATAATAGTATTCAAAGACGACAGAATATCGTCAGGGTCGGTCCACCAAGTTACCTAGTGTAAAAGGTTGCGTCTTATGTTGTGTTTGCGTCACTCGTGTTTCAGAGCTAGAAAGCTAGGTACCGGCAAACAGAGTAATGCAGCGATAACAGTATCTAGTAAATATTCGAAATCTTCGAAGGCGAAATAAACGGGTCGCCTAGAAACAGTAGCGTTGGTAGTGAATGAGGAGAGGAAACTGGGCGACAAGACGTAGAAGCGCGGCCGTTTGCGATAGGGTAACTTCTGTTGGGACAGGTAAAATAATTATTACTTTTAATAAATGAATGAACGAAGGGCATATGAAGCCAATGGACTAAATTTACGGCTAGCTTAGCTGCGCCGGAACGGCTAGATGCACAGAACCGCCTCTAGTCGTGCAAGGCGACATGTGACGAGGAAGTACAGAGTAGTGTAAGAGGGGAGAAACAGGAATGAAGGCGAGAGGAGGAGAAAACTGAGCTAGAAACCTTAGCTAGTGAAGTTTCTGCAGCATCTTTGCCGTTCGGTTTCTGTTACCGATCCTCCCAGTCAGGTCATCCCAGTCATCTATCTAACCTACCTAGTACTTCGTAGTATACTTCCTGATGCACGAAATGTGTAAGTAGTTGTACGAAGTAAATAACGACACTAAATTCCTGATCGACAGGGGATGGATGCAGATTTCCACCTCGCTAACTGTTATCAGGTGGGTACACAGCGTGGACGCCAAGTCGCATTTGGGTTGGGCTTCAGAAAATGTGTGCCAAGCCATTGCGGCATCAGTTTGCTCCCCCTGTTTCCACGACTTCCCCAGCCCCTTGCTCGGAACTGGATCTTGAATGGGCTTAGGCCCCCGGGGTCTTCTGGGTGAGCCCCACGATTACAATTGGTATCCGTTTGGAGGGTAAGCGGGTAGGTATGCTGCACAAGATATGTATGTAGATACCATCTCTATGGGATCTGCGCCGGGTACAGTACCGCCTCTCTGTACTCAATATGTACGGCATATTGCCTGTGGTAACATTGTGTGACATTGACAAAGTCGAACCTTGTAAGTCTACGCCTTGCTGGGAGGTAGCATTGTGAAATGATCTAATAGATACGCAAGTGATCAGTGTCTAATAAACAAGCAGATAGTAAATAAAGTGATGTTGATATCTAACGTCATTGTATACACTAGTTGTGCGCATATTTACCACTCACTCCGAGACAGAAAAAAAAGTCCCAATATTACCTGATTCAATTGACTGGCATTGGGCAGGTAACTGCGCTCTCTGCGCTACGTACGTACGCAAGTAATCTGGTTGGTGTAGGTATATGCAGTTAAAATCCCTATCTGCAATGTGCTTACAGTACATACATTCACGTGAAAGGATCATGCCTAGAGCGTACTAAAGCCCTGTAACCTTGCTTCTGACAGCCAGATACCTATGCCTCCTTGCATTCCACTACTAATTTGAGAACCATCATCTCCCATCTTCCGGTTCCCTACACCACAGCGCATGCATCACGCGCGCCTATATCGTGACCTGCACAGTTTACATATCATATATGATGTCTCAATAATGGCCGTTTGTCGCCGCAAACACATTACCGTGATAAACATACTCACGGACACAGTACGGGGACTGACTGAGCAGAAAGTTCCGTGCTTAGATGGGGGCAGAAGATGTGGGGGAGTGGACGGATTTCATTATCAGGATTGAAGATCATAATATGTGTCCTGCATACGGCCACCACGCTACTCACCCGTCACAGCTTGCGATCAACCAGCCGGGCAATTTGCTTGGACTTGACAGCCTGGCGCGCAAGATCGTTTCGCTCTAGCGCAGGTTCCGTCACACACCATCACATTGTTCTAGCACTTGTCTCTAGACATTCGACTCAGGCCATCAGGACGACGCCGGCGCATTGATTAACGACGACGGCTTTACGGTGAGTGATGAATATCGGCCCGTATGATTCAGCACTTGTGCGCGCAAACGGAAGACGTCGGCGTCGACAAGAGAGCAATGCGGCTAATGCCTACGCTAACCGTGTGGATGGGAACAATATCCGACTTCCCAGCTGCATGGTGTCGGGCCACCCAGACAAGGGGGCATTGCCCCTGCATCTGGATTGGTAGCGTAGGCACACCACGATCTCGTCGTGCGCTGGCGACATGCGCTATACTAGCTGGCCCGTCATGATGCGCAGGGCTTACGATCCCTACTAGGTATCAGCCGCATGCAACTCCAATGATGCAAACATAAATAGTAGGCCCGTCCCCTTTATGGTGCTCCGTTTGTCGCTGATATTTGGTACAGGCAATGGTATCCTCAATTGGCGTAGTGTACCATGCCAAGCGACTATGAGTCTAAATTTCGCGCTGCTGCCTCTGCTTGTGTCCGTGCGAGCCGTGCGAGCCGTGCAAGTGTGACAGATAGGTAGATCTCGTCATGGCCCTATAACTAATGTAGTTGTAGCGTGCGATAGGTAGTGGACGCACTTACTAGTGTACGGCGTGGTGCAACCGAAGAAATATGCTCTCTAAACTATTACACTACCGGTAGATAGAAGAATATAACGGCGCGTTTACCGATCTCCCAGTACTGTTCCGTATATCGCAATGTAAAATGACGATCAGATCGCTTAGCACTTCACACACAAAACCACCTTAGATCCATCCACGGATATACGCCGGCTTTCGGTTGACTGCGCGTGCTTCGTACCGTGTTACCGATAGTGTGGGTTGAGTTTTAACCTTGTCATTGTGTGCGTGACGTGGGTGCCCCTATACGACTGTTTGCGCGTGGTGCATTGCTCGGTAGCCATACACGTCGTTTAGGTCACCGCCCTGAAGCCCGACCATAATTACCGACGTAGGTTCCCCGAACTTCGTATTTTCAGTGCGTGTTGAATATAAGGCCGAATTGCTACGCAGTGTCTAGGGATAAGAGAATCAATTGAGGATGTCACTTTTGAAAAAGGTCCCTCGACCAGCTTTTGACGTGGCCGTGGCGTCGGTGGCGTTGTTGATTACCGCGGCGAGACACGTCGCGGCTTTTTCAAGCCTACACTTACATTGGCGGGATGGCAGAAAACCGACGCAAATTCATCAGAGCTACCTACTGGGTGTTTTCAGGGTTTAAACGTCCCCTTGTGGCGCGCTGATGTGATAGAAAACCTCCGAGATTCGCCTTGAGGTAGGGTACGCATGTTACACTGACGTGAGCCTGACAGGCCAATTAAAACCTCACAGCTGCCCTACTGCAAGGAACCGCATTGTAGGTATCGTAGTGTACTACCGTACTTCGTACAGTACCAGTACACTATTTTCTCGATGCTTGTACCGTCATTGAAGTGCAAGATCGGTCCCGCTTCGGGGCCGAAAGATGGAAGCACTGGCGGTTTAAGCTGCTGACTACATATGTAAAGATGAGGTGGGCATAGACACTTACAATGGGTGTCCAAGTGATATATTTACCAAGAGACCAGGTTGAGTCTAAAGAAATGGAGTCTCCGTTGTTTGAGGCGTCAATATCACGTCTGCATGCATGTCTCTCCAATTGAACATGCCTCACTATAATAACAGCTATCCCGCTCTCTATGCCCCGGTGGCTACCCATCGCCCCCAATTCAATATCGTCTCTTATGGTCTCATCCTGCGCAGTTCTCGTGAAAAAAAGCGAGGAGCAGATCGGGCAAGGTGGAGTGTTAAAAGGTAGGTATGCATGTACTCGGAGGTGGTGTTAAATGGCGTTTACATTTCAGCCCAGACCGAGTTGGGCATGTTGGAGCGGACAAAGAATGAAGGAAGCAAACTTGACGTCCACCTACCTAGGTACTGAGATTATGACAAGCGACCTTTGATATGCTGAAGGCTAGATATAGATCGAGAAAGTGCGCAACTTGCACAGAGGGGGACGAGGGCGCTTGCCTATAGTTACAGTATAAGTACCTGTATCGATGACGGACATGGATGGTTCGAAAAGGCAAGTATGGCCACCTTATTCAGTATGCTATTGCTCATTTTGCGACCGTGAGCATGCACTTTCCAGTACCGACCCTGATGTCGAGACATATTCCATGAGCGACTGCTTGACCAGACAAAATGAAGCTACACCTGCCTGATCACAAGCCATGGCCAACCTATACCGGAGGAATCATACCGACGTTCTAAGCGTCACAAAATCGTGCACGACAAACTCTCTCCTCCTTTTCCGCAGAGGCATTCACCCGCGCTCCTCTCCATCCGATCCTTTGGTGTGTCCTATTCTTGATTTGTTATAACCTACATAATATCAATTATCAGATACTCGTTAGTATGTGACGGGCATTGCCCCTGCGTCCTAGACTCCTATACGATAGAACACAGCAGTAGACCCCCCCATATAGCCCAGCCTCTGCGGCTTTTACCATGGATCATTCTTACGACGGGAGCGGAATATCGCGAGAACAGCTTGAGGCCAAAGCCGAGGCTGCAGCACTTGCGGGCCAATTGGATGGGGATTCAAGCCAGCAGGAAGCTGCACATTCTGGAGCCTCGAGACCAAATAGCGCTTGTGACTGGCGAGGCGATCCTCCTGATCCCGAACTCGATGATCTGGCACATCCGCCCGCACAGAGCCAAAGTTCATCTCGTCCGGCAAATGCCTGTGATTGGCGTGGTGACGGGCCTGAGCCACATGAAGATGATCTGGCCAGCGTCTGCCCTCCTAACAACCAAGATCAACAACCAGGCCGACGCAATCAGGAAGTAGAGGAGACTAGGCCTACCCGAATGCCAGTTTCACGCAGCTCTAAACTTACCGATATCTCAGAAACTCGTTTGTACTAGCTTTGCTCTAATGTATATGCCGGCCGCTGACGAGTGACTACTTAGTATCATCCCCTGCTGACAACGAGACTGCTGGCCAAGGGCGTAATAACCAGTCGTCTTCAGGTATGATACCAACTCTGATACAAATTTCAGCTCGGCTACTAACAATTTTAGAATCCCCAGCGCGGGGTGGAATACGACCCGATCATGGTCGGGCTCGTCAGCCGGAAGTACGCGAGGGTAAGCCTGGTGTTGCCTCGGTGTTATGACCGTAACTGACTGAATTTGTCAAGCGAGTATAGCCGGTCCGAGCGGCACATCACCAAGAGGTCTGTCTACAAAGTCGTACCACTGCAAATCACATCCCTTATTGACATATGATTAGATCGTGGAACTACAAACGAGTCTCCGGTCGAAGGTATGTAACGCTTCTAAGTAGCTAAATTTGGCCATGCTGACCTTGAAGTACCCCAGGCAAGACACACTCTCCATGGGTCGACTCCTTAGAGCATATGCCTGCGAGTATGATGGAAAAGGTCAACCTCGGCCTTCAGCAAGCTAAAGAGGCAGCTACAAACATATTGACCCCAGCCGCCCAGAAGCAGACTTCCCCGGAAGCTGGTGCAGCTCCAAAGGGCAGGAAGACTTCAAGCCTTGCTCCCGAGTCTGCTGGACCTCCTCCGGATTTCTATCTTGCAAGGCCGGCCCCAGCTGTAGCTAAGGACTCTGCGGGAGACCATGCGCCTGGGTCTGATAAACAGCATGAAAGGGAGAGAAGAAAATCCGAGAAAAAGGCACGACGTGAGGCCCGACGTCGATCTAGGCAGGAGAAGAGAATGGAGAGGAAGGAGAAACGGAAGGACGAAAAAGAAAGACGCAGAGATGAGAAAGAAATGCGTCAGAAAGAAAGAGAATGGAAGAAAGCAGCAAAGCAGGGTGAAGAGCTTCCTGCTCATTTGCTGCGAGGCCTTCGTACCGATGCTGCTGATTTGCATGTTCCATACAATCCCAAGTGCGACATCTGTACCGCCTCCGCTGCTGCCGCCATGAATAGTCACAAACACAATCCTAGATGTACGATCTGCGCGCAGGCCGCTAGGCGACAATCAACCACTCAATATCTGAATTCCTCGAAGATTAATACGGCAGAGGCATCAACCCTGGATCAGCTCGTTGACGTCATCAAGACATATCTCGGAAGGGAGAACCCAACAGCTGGCGAAGCTTCGGCAGGGGATCATGTACATATAGATGAAGATCTTGCGCACCACATCGCTCTTCATGTCCAGGATCTCGCTAATAATGGCGGAGAGGCCTGCTTGCGTGGACACAAGTGCAACAAGAAAGGCCAGCCAGGCCATCTAGCACGCCACGGTCTCGACGGGAACAGAGACTCGCCTCCGACAACTGAAGGAGGACAGATTGTCTCCGTTCCGAGCCAAATCCCAAATACATCCTCCCGGTCAATGCCAACCGAAGTCGATTGGTGGGTTCGAGCATTGTCTCAAAAAGAATCGCCGTCATCCCTGTGCCGCCCGAATTCTCCTCCCCGTGCAGGCACGCCGCTACAAAGGTAGATTACACGATTATCTGGTCCCTCTGGTAGTATAGAAAATTATACTAATATGGCCCGAACAGATCCAAGACGGCCATGTACGATTCGAGGTCGGGCTCCTATTCGACTCCCAACCGGATGACTGTCAGCCAAGCCGCATACCATTTCTATCTGCCTTTTCCTGCTTGCCACAATTTCTGCTACTCACCAGGTCGTTCTGGCTCCTATAGTGGCTTTGACCGCTATCCGATCCCGCCATTTCCACCATCTCCTCACGCAATCTCACCAGGGTACTATCTCAACCGGGACGTGGCCCTCCCGAGTCCGAGTCGCGCAGAGACGCTCTCATCGGGCGTTCAGTCGGTCCAAGATGGTATATATCATCGTAGGTCCAGATCTGGATCTATATAGATTCAGAGGGCAAAACACAAACTCTTGGGGTTACGTCTTAAACTGGATTTGATCTATGGATTTAGGGTTGTCATTCTTGTTATTCGAATACTCGACGATCGCAATTCGAGTGTGTTGAGAACGTCAATGATGGTCTGTGGCGGATGTGTGGGTATTGTATTGGGGGGTTTATTTGTTGCTTGCTTCTATCCTAGTGGCTCATCAGATTGTAAGGTGTTCGGCGACTGGTGCGAGGGGCATTCTTTTCTTAGAAGCATCCCGATTGGAGCCACAGATCAACTAGGTTAATACAATGTCACTGCTATCGAGAATGCCATTGCGCTCTGGTTCACATGTCTCTTGCGTAGCGTCGATCCCCATATGGTCGAGATCATATCCGGAGTTGACGAAGGCTGTATTCAACTCTGCCAATGCATGAATTCATCCCTGCCAAGCCCCAGGCCTTGGAATGTTATTTGATCTTCAGAGCGGACCTGCTCGTATCATCTATGAATATGGTGATCATTATGTGCATCAACATGTCAGTGACACGTTGCGCAGTTGCACAGTTGCACAGTTGCCCCGTATTACTTAATCCTTCTTTCTTACTCACATATATACACGGTCGCTTTCAATTCCTCTTCGACCCTCATTCTTCATCTTGCAAACTCCGGCTCAAGCAATCAATTGAATTCGTCGTTATCTCCGTAATTTTTTCTACTCATACTTCATTTCAATCGACGGAAGCAGCGAGCGCGACGCACGAGAAGCGCATATCCCCGCCCCCGCGCTCGAGGAACTTCAGCGGGCCCCAGAGCAGGGCGTTGGGGGAGAGCACGTCGTCGCCTTCGTCGAGGGTGCCCCGGTTTAGGGGGCCTGTGCGCCGGCCATCGAGCTCCCATAGCGTGCCGTCGTCGGTCTTGACGAAACAGACATAGTGTAGATCCAAGTCGTCCTGGGCGTCGGGCGCGGCTGTCTGTCCTTGCGTCGCGGCCTCGCGGTGCGCGGTCGCTAGCGCGGCGGTCTTTTCGAGGAGGGCGGCGCGATCGGCGGGGGGGAGGGGTTCGGAGTCTGTGAGGAGGCGGGAGAGGGTTGTGTTTTCGCCTGTTTGTTTGTTAGTCATATATCATCTACTTGTCTTGATCCCTTTCTGTTCGTCTGATTGAGTGTGTATAACTACGTACCGATGAAGCTACGCGCAGGCCCGTTCGACACGGCGTGTAGCAAGCCCATGAGCCCGCAAGCGTTGCGGATGGTCTGGCGCCACCACATGACGGGCTCGTCGGCGCCCTTGCCGGCGTAAGGGGCCACGCCGGCGTCTTCGGCCATCCGCGCTGATTCGTAGGTCGCGCTGACGGGGAACACGAGGAGTAGTGCGAGTGCCGGCCGGGGTACGAAGGCTAGCATCTCTGGCTCGCTCAGGCTGTATACGTCGTGCACTTGCAGCGCGGAGCTCAGGCCCAGCTTGTGAATGAGTTTGGTCATGAGCTCTGGGTTGGCTTCTAGCGGGATGAAGGCCGGGGCAGCTGAGCTGGGGTCGGGATTCGTTGTTGATGACATGGTGGCTTGGTTGTAATTGTGATTGTGACTGTGGTTGTGGTGGTTGATTATGACTCCGAGTGGTAAGTCGGTGCGTGTGTTTGTAGAGCTTCAAGTTGTGAATTATCGTGCCTGGTATAAAGGGAAGATAGATACTCCGTACCTAAGAGGTAGCTAACCTACCTATGTACATACCTACCTAACACAATAGGTAGCAGACTGCCCCTCCATGGAGCTTCCTACAATAGCTTATTCTACAGCAACACCCCGCGCCCCGCATCCCGTGTCATCACACGCTAAATCTTTGAGCCCCGCGCACCAAGTATGTGTGTACAATATTGTACAGTACGCACATACCGTACCTAACTCCGTAGCTTCAAGTTCTCTGGCAAGTTACACGGCAAACTTGTGCCGAAAGAGCGCAGGCAGAAGCGGGATTTCTGCGCGGGGGCTGTGTAAAACTACGTCACCCTATTCTACACAGATCCATAGGTAGGTACGAAGTACTTGTGAGAGAGACTTTATAAGCAAGGGCATCCCGGGACGGGAGCCAATCCTTGACCTAGACTCCTTTTTAATTCGCCATCAGTACTCCCCCTTGCAAGCCGTTAGTCCGACTCCACCCTAAATTTTTAGTAGTACACCACCAAACTTTGGATCCTGTAAACAAACGCATTCTTGCTTTTAACACTTGCTATCCAGCTTATTATTAACAAACCACGCGTTTTTTTAGAGCAATATTATACTTATAGATTAGTTACACTTAGTTTCTAGCTTTCGAAACTATATTAACACGTTTAGGTCTTCAAACCAGCGTTACAAGCTGTTTTCGAGCTATACTACGCGTTACTGCCAACCTACGTTGCAAGCCTTTGCCAGCCTTCGGCACTAGTCTTGGTTGCAAGCTTGTACCAGCTTGCGCTGCCAGCCTGCACCAGTCTTCGTTGCCAGCCTGCGCGAGCCTTTATTACGAAGCCTGCGTTACCCAAACCGTTCGAAACCTCTGCCGAACCTTATACTACAACCTGTTCGAAGCCCTCGTCGCAAGCCCTCGTTACAAAACTCTGCCGAACTCTACGTTACAAACCGTTCGAAACCTCCGTCGTACTATGTACTACAAACTGCCCGAAACCTTTAGCGTAAACCTGCGTTACAGTCTATACTACCCTTCCGGCCTTCGCTACGAGCTTCTGCCGAACACAGCGTTACAAAACTTGTGCGAGTCTTCGTTGCAAACTTTCTACGAAACGTTATTTATATATAATATAATACACGTTTATAACTATAAATTAACTATAATAATTATAAAATAAATAAAAAAAGTTCGAAAAACAATATTATCTACAACTTCTAAAATTTAGTAGTGTACTACTAAAAATTTAAGGTGGAATCGGACTAACGGCTTGTAAAGGGAGTACACCAAGCCCCGCCGCAGAAACTAGATCACCAACCACACACTAGGTTACCTACTCCAGATCCACTTAGCTGCTACCTCCAAGTTTACCAATCTACACCATGAAGCGTGTGAGGCGTGTGAGACGTGTGAAGTTAAAGACTCTTCTCTCAATTTTCAATGCCCCTGAAGTTTGCCATGCCTTCGAGTCCCTAGCTCAGAAATTGCCTCTACAATGCACGCCGGACGATGTTAGTGAAATCCTGGCAGAAGCCAAGATTGTGCCTCCCGATGGTCGAAACCAGTTCGAGGCTCTAAAGACTAAGCTGGAAAATCTCAAAGTGACTTCGGTCGCCCGCGATGAGGCTTATGACATACTTTATGAATTCGCACACTTGTACAGAAAGGCTGAGCTTTGTCACAAGCTGCTCTTCCTGAACCCCACCGAGAGTGATGTCCAACAGCGCAGCAAGCTGGTCAGGCGCCTGTCCGTTCAGTTATATATCCCTGATGACTCGGAGTTCGCAGCAACTCAGCTTCAGCGACTTTTTGAAGATATGTAAGCGAGCCTCTCTTTCCAATCACTTTTGAACCAACTGACGTATTGTGCAGACGTCGGAGGGGATTCAGCGGTCGCTATTTGGAGCACCTCACGCCGACTTATTTTGCTACTTATGAAAAGTTTCCCACGAACATTTACAAGCCTTGTGGCAAGGATGATGTAGGGAAGGGAAGCTTCGGTACGGTAACACAGGTAGAATCGATGTCCACCAACAGTCTTTTCGCTTTAAAGACGTTTAACAGTGGAAAGCATTTCGATATGCGCTCGGACGTACATCTGAACGAACTATACATCCTTCAAATGTGTCATCATCCTAACCTCCTTCGCGTGGTCGACGCCTTCACCGTCGGAAAAAAAGAGTTGCACTTCGTTACTAAACCGTGGGCGCCGTATACCCTTAGCGAATTCCTCTTCTCATCCGATAAAGATCGCGAGGGAAAGTGCAATTGGTTCATTCCGAAAGCCGAGGGTTCTACCGCTATCATCTTCCGCTTGATGCTTGGCGCAGCCAGCGGTCTTGAGTTTCTTCACAAGCATTTCATCAAACACAAAGATATCAAGCCGGACAACATTCTTCTCTATCACAAGAGTGATGTGAATAAAATTCGGCCGATTTTGGCCGATGTTGGCAAAAGCAAGACTTGGCGTCCAGGTGCCTCAACCATGTTCGACGACAGCACCTATGAGTTCCTTGCACCGGAGCAAGTCCACCTGAAAAAGAGCACTCTTCAGGCTGACATCTGGCAGCTCGGTTGCTGTTTTGCCCTATTATTAGCGCTTGCGTGTAATGGTCGCGACGCTACTCATTCGCTCTGGAACTGCACACAAGAGACTGCCACTCGTAAGTCGTGCTGTATCAGCAGAGAGCGCGAACGTTTCCTGGCCGAGCTGCAGGAAATTTGCAAGGACGCTAAGCATGTTTCCAAAGCTCTTCCGATTGTGATGCGCATGCTAGAGGAGGAGCCCCAGAGACGACCTGATATTCATGAGATAGTCGTACAGCTCCGCGAGCTCTGCTCAGGATGGGGACATGAGATGGGTTGAAGCTCCCTTCTGAAATTTTGATCGTTGTGTCGAAGCTTGCAAGATCACTTCGTGTCACTACTGTTATTACATGACAATTGGAATGTAGCAATGAATCTCATGATCAAATATCAAAAATCATTCCCCCCATGTTCGCAATTGCTGTTGTGATACGCGTGTGTTCATGACTACAGTGCCTACTAAGACCACAATCTTGTGACTACCATAATCCCCTAATTGGGTGGCGAAAACGACCGATGAAATGGTATCGTACTGTACGAAACACCAATATAGATAATGACCCCGCACGAAGATCGCCCAGTTACCTAAATTGTTTCCATCTCTCCTACAACACAATACCTCTGTTATTGCTTATGTACAACTTTGCCGATGACGTCAAATTACCTACTTATAACCCTACTAGTACTCCGTATCTGTACCTACCCGTACACAACACATCTAGCATCACTCAATCTACGAGAAGCATGCACTGTTTACGTAACATCTATGTCGGATATCTAGGTACATAGCGGGCTAGAGTTCCTACCCAGTACGTGATGGTCTCTATGAGATACAATAACTCACGGGCCACTTTCATCTCGACTTACCACAGCACCAATCCCCCTCCCCTCAATCCCCCAAACCCCAGAAGCAAGCAAGCTATGGCCCGCATCTTCATAACCGGCTCATCAGACGGCCTGGGCCTGCGCGCAGCCAAACAACTCGTCGCGCGCGGGCACACCGTGTACCTGCACGCGCGCAACGCTTCGCGCGCCGCCGACGCGCGGAACTCCTGTCCCGGGGCCGCAGACGTGTTCATAGGGGACCTGACATCCGTCTCCGAGACCAAAACTCTCGCAGCAGCGGTTACCGAGCTAGGGGCGCTAGACTGCGTATTCCACAACGCGGGGCTGTATCTCGGGCCGTTCCGCGCCACATCGCCCGCTGATGGAGGGTATCCGGCTGTCTTCGCCGTCAATGCGCTCGCGCCGTACCTCTTAACCTGTCTCATTACACCGTTGCCCAAGAGGTTGATTTACGCGAGTTCTGATAGTCATTGGGGCGGGAGTGCAGACTTAAAGGATTTCGGCTGGCGCGAAAGACATCGCGCGAGAAAATTCCAGCCCGGGTCGGCGTATGCCGATACCAAGCTGTATAACACGATGTTCGGGTTCGGGTTCGCGCGCCTGTTTGCTGCGCGGGGAGTTGTCGCGCATTCGGTGGACCCGGGCTGGGTGCCGACGAAGATGGGCGGTGCGGGCGCTACGGGGGATATTGAGGAGAGTGAGAGGTTGTATGTCATGCTTGCGGAGGGGAGTGGGGAGGCGCAGGGGAAAACGGGTTGTTTTTGGGAGAATGGACGGATAGGCCCTGCGCAGCCGAAGCGGGATGCGGAAGATGAGGAGAAGCAGGATGAGTTGCTGATGAAGATGGAGGAGATCACGGGTGTTAAGGTGCCTGAGTAGGTAGGTTTGGGGTGTGTGCATGCATCATGGAAAACGGCGTTTGGCGAGCGTGTGTGAGGATGAGCATGGTTTTGCTACGGGCGGGAGGTAATTAGGTGTTCGTGTTCATGATCGTGATCGTGATTTAGTGTGGAGTTTATGAATACACAGACACAGCCCAGTCACGAACGATAATCCGATTCTCGTCATTGAATTCTAAGTAATGCATCATATCCCCAAAGTTCCATGAACGCCAACGCTATCCCAGGATCCGACTCTTGAACTCATTTTCTCGTTTCGCATACGCTTCCGTTGATAGGAATGTCCCATGAAAACAATATCATAAAACTCGCACTGTCCGATGTAGAGGTACGTGTGTAAAGACCCTTGGGCTGATGCACGAGCCGGAGAGAGTGTCAATCCAGTTCTCGTGTGAATATCTCCGGCTCCGGAGAAGGGCATAGTAGATATCATGTCGTCGTGTGAGCTATGCTGTGATGAGACGACTTCGGTATATCCAGCCAGCAGGGAGGTAGGGCATACGTGACTTTGCCCCTGGTATGGAAGACATCGCCGCCCCTACTCGGTATTTCGGAATAGGTGTGATGTGTGTGTGTGTGTGTGTATGATCTGAGATTGGTGAAGTTTCCGTCCTGTTAATCCTCATCTCGTAGGGCGACTTTGTTCCACCTGCGTCATCCGTCGCCTAGTCTCTGCTTGGAAGCTCTGCTCCATCTCTCTCAGCGCTCCCACGGCCTTTTCAACATCGCGATCATGGCGTGCAGGCTGATTATTATCAGCGGGTATTACGGCAAAATGGTGGTACATCGATGGGTATATGGCGGTTGGGTAGCCTGAGATACCGCCGTCCGTTGTAGATGGTTGTCCGGCAGACGTCGGTGTAGGGCGGTCAATTTCGCTGCCCTGGACCCGAGCCGGTTCAGCAACCTTTGGGGATTTGGCAGGAGAATGCTCCAGGAATGAGGGAGGCCCCCGTTTTTCCGACCGGTGAGAATTGGTGTTGGCAGTAGTGTCGGTATTCCCACTATTACTGGTCGTGGAGGCACGTGGGCTTCGACCCAGAGGCACGGAGATAGTTGGGGAGCTCATATTGGAAGCTCGATCGTGCACTTCTTGCAATCTTCTGAATTCAGCAAGCCACTCGTCCTTGGGCTCATAGCTGCATGGCACCGGCCTTTGGAGCAGCTCGAGCGAACTCTTAGGGTCGACCTAAGATTCATTAGTTAGTCTTGACTAAGAGTTATTAGTCACGGACGGCAGCAATGACACGCACGCTTTCTTTGAAATCGACGAAACCGTCCCAGCAGGGCGGATTATTCAGCAATGCGAGTGCTTGGGGCGTGTGGCAGCGGATAATATCGATATCACAGCTGCCCCAGAATGGATTTGAGTCAAAAGCCATGTTGAGTTGAGATACGAAGTGGGATGGCGTTTCTTTTAGGGAGAGACTTTTGTATGATTAAATTCGCCATCCCGCCAGAATAGATATCCGGGGGCAGCAGGGGTAGCTATTCTTGGGGAGCATGGATAACAGGCCAATGAGCTCTGACGAACTACGTTGGCGCTCCCACAATGCCGCCTTCATTGGTTCGCCACTTCCCATGGACATGGTTATGACGGAGATGGTGTCACTAAAACGTCAGGCTTGGCGCCCATGACCCCATTCCACCTATCACCCCTGTCATGGCAAACCGGTATCACATTCTCAACATTCCCATGTTTCAATCCCAGATCTCGATGAAGAAAAACCGGGGCTCCTGTGCTTCCTACACGTGTTAATTAAGGATACATACCCGAGCGATCGACTAATAATGTGACCATACGCATCGAAGCCATGCATGTTACCACTGCTGAGGGCCGCGTATTTGTATACTATGTACTGCCAGGCTTACGCATGTTGCATACTCGGGGGTCACTCCTCCGAGACCACATTCTGCGAAGACATTGGTCAACAGGAACGACTAGACGTTCGCGAAAATCATAGACCTCTTTTCTATTTCTCTAGTTCCTCCCTCAATTCCGCCTTTCTCTATTTTGGATTCCGCCTTCTTCAACCTTCCTTATTCTCTCTTAGGTCATCGTCAAATTCTTGTTCCCTTTAGTGCTAGGTTGAATTGAGCTTACACGACAAGACGACGTATAAAATCTGTGTGGTTTCACAATGCTCCTCGAAAACGAAATATACCGCAGCGGTATACCAAGTGACCACGGTTGATTCAGATATCACTAAAGTTATCCAATGGGCCAAGGTATACAATTCTGCGACTTATCAATCTAGACTGTGCATTTCGCAAGTTCTGCGACCACTTCATTGTTGAACAGATCAATCAGCATCTCTTCCGCCCCAAGCCCCGGATCCGTAACTCCGATTTCTTTATGGGTATCTTTCAGATCGGCATTCTTGCTATTCAAACAGAATCGCACGGCCTCCATGTAGATCCCGCCCATCCGGAATCCAAGGGACTCAACGGCCCGTGTCCGTAGATGCCGCTGGAAGTCTTGTAACAAGGGTGGAGGCGCCATTGCTGCCGGCGCCTTAGCTGCATCTCTCCTCTTCTGGGCTGTGTAGTCTTTCTGCATGCGGTCGACCGTCTCCCACCTGCCCAGCTCCATCAGCAGGATGCCGAGACTGTAGATGTCGAATCGCCGACTGTATCGGATCGAGTCTCTACTGTCTGGATGAGTGCAGTCCGGGTGCCGGTATCGATCGCAGAAATCGTCCATCTCGGGCTTGAGAGTCATTTCGTCAGGGGAATCAGGGCGGGCGTAGTCGAATCCGGAGAGGAAAGGTTGCAGGGTGTGTCCGAGGCCCATTTCTTTGGGACTGGTGTCTTTGCGCATGAAGAAAAGAATGTTCTTGGAGTTGAGGTTCTTATGATACCACCTGGAGACGAAGAGCTGATGGAGACTTGTGGCGAGACTCCGGGCGAGCTCGAAGCGTTGGTCCAGCCTGAGACGCGAAAATTCTTTGCTGTTGATGATATCGTACAAGGTATATATCTGTACGGAATTGTTGTTCAAAATAGGCTGAGGAGCTTCGTCTATGGTAGATGGGATCCTATAGACTAGTCCGACGCGAGCATGGTGTTGGAACTCAACATCATCCAAGATGCCGATGCAGTCCATCGTGCGATACGCATCAAGACTTTGACTGGCATGAAGCAAGCGAGCGAGGTCGAGGCAAGTGTTTATATAGTAGAATTTCTTCTCGGAGTTGTGTGGCATCCTGTTTGCTCGCCACTCGACCAGGACTTGGATCGTTTCTCCCTGATATTCGTACCCAGTAACGTACCGCGCCATGTCCGAATTAAGAGAGGAAAACTTAGAGCGCTGCAGCATGAGCTGGTTCGAAGAGGGTGGTGCAACCCTCGACGGCCCCCGTTGGAGGGCCGTCACACTTGCAGCGACCGAAATGGCTTTTCGCCAGGGGTGGCTTGCTTGTTGGATCATGAGCAGCTCATCCTCGGTTTTCTCGTACAGCAAACTTCGCATAAGGGAGCCATCAAGACGGATTTGGAGAGGCTTGGGGATAAGATTGTGAAGGCTCGTGTTGTACGCATGGATCGTGCTGATAAGGTCTTTCATCTGGTCCTCTTCGCCAATTGCCCATTTGATCCGGTTTATTGATCTTGATAGACGTGATTGCCGAGGCTGCTTCTGACCATCAGGGTCAATTTCAAACGTTTCGAGAGCATGCCGAAGATCTTCGTCGTCCAGTTCCAATTTCCCCTTAGTCTCTTGTGTAGACGTTGCTTTCACGAGTAGGCTGCCGATTGTTGCGACAATCTTATGCACCAACGGCAAGAGCTCGGCTGGTATGGCGGAGTGAGATGTCTGTGTGCCGTCGTCTTTCGGATAAAGGCCGACTTCCGTTGCCCAGCGCAGCAACACTTCACGCTCCAGCGCAAGCTGCCGCGATAGTATCGTCGTCGCTTCTGAGTACGTCCGGAACGAGGTGACAACCCGGAAAATATCGATGACGGTAGAGATCAAGGCTGCGGTGCCTATACCAAGTCCCACCGCCTCCATACTGCATAGAGTTGTTGCTCACACTTCCATTAGACACGAGATGGCGGCGTGAAGGAGAATCATGTCACCCTACCACTCGCTCTGAGAAGCGGTCAATTGCTGCCTACATATATGTAGCCTCATAGGCTTATTGGTGACCGAGACGTCGCGCCAAGATCATATTTGCAACCAAGCTATTTTAGTGATATTAATCTGATTACCCCGCTCCATTAGTTTCCGCTACTTCGTTTGCGGTATACTGAAGTATTCTGATTTCGAAATTGAAATTTTATTGATTATCATATTATATGTCGGCGAAGGGTGGTCACTAAAGGGTGGTCCTAGTTCGGATCCGTGATGTTGTCATTTACCTCCCTCTTTATGACTAGTTGAGTAATAGTTGCTAAGCTTAGAGCAAACATCAGCCAAGCATTCTAAGTGTTCGACACAATTGGTACCTCGGTGTACGAGATTCTGCCCCATGAGATTAATTTATGTAAGTGTCCTGTTCCGAATTAGAAACCGAAATCTCCAAATGGTTTAGCTGACCTGGCAAGGCTACGTTGCGACAAAACCCTCATAAATCTGGGTGTGACTCCTCGTCACAACATATAGTTCACCACCCATAAGATCCACCACCATATCCGTGGTAAAATGAATACTAGCACGTACGAATACACACGTTCCGTCTATGGGACGAGGCTCTCGACCTCAACAAGCGAGCAGACCGGGTCGGCAGAACAAGATTTAGAGCATCCAGATCATTATGACCTCTTTCTCCTTATCCAAGACATGCTCCGTAGCGATAAGAACATGATTCTGGAGTTTCCAATTGACGAAGTAGATTCCCATGCTGTTGGTATCGGGCTCGGCGCAGGCGGATTCGCTTCTGTCTCGCGCAAGATCGCCAACCGTCGGTGGGGAGATCGGAGCGTCATGGCCTACAAGCGCATTCGACCCTCGTTCGATTTCGATGGAAAAATTGATAAGCGAGCGGCACTTAGACAGGTCATAGACGAACTCAAGATTCTCTCAGCGCCGAGCATTAGATCTCATCCTAACATCTGCCGTCTCAGGGGCATCTCGTTCGAGATACAAGACCAAATGGACGGAAGATTATTTCCAGCACTAATTCTTGATCCGTCCCCATTTGGTAGTTTACTGGATTTCATTCGAGATCCAATTCGAATGATCGACGGTCCATATTGGGAATGCTGCGTGGATGTAGGCCGCGGCCTTCAGGCGCTTCACAAGAATCAGTTCATACATGGCGATGTTAAGTGTGAGAACGTACTCATCTTCCCGGCAACAAATTACGAAAGGCGCAATTTCATCGCAAAGCTCACGGATTTCGGCTGTTCAATGAACCTCGACACGATTGAACCAAACACATATACCAGACTAAAAGGATCAACACCTCTTTATGATGCGCCGGAAGCAAACGGCATGATACACCGAGACAATCTTGTGTACACGGATGTTTACTCGTACGGCATTCTAATTTGGAAGGTGACAATAGATGGCGCCGACCCCTTTAATCACTCGCCATATCGGCACTCAGCAACTGATGACGGGAATACACCCTACAACCACGCTCTAATTCGACAGGACAAATCCAACGATAACCTTCTTAGCATCGCGTTGAATGAAATGCACGATACTGCCCTAGGGTTGCCATTGAGTACTGCAGACAGCTTCTGTGAAGTGCTAAGTATTGCCCTTAGCGCTGATCCGACGCAGCGGAACCTCGATCACGTTATGGAGGCTTTCGAACGCAATCGAGAGTGAGTCAATCATTTTGAATTATTCCGAATTGTATTTAGACTAACATCTTGTGTTCCATGTTTTAGACACTTTCAAAGGCGGACTTTCGGTCTTACCACATCAGGTGGTCAACTTGTGCGGGACTTCACCAAACACAACATCAAGACGATGCAGCAGATTTCGCGGTCTCGGTATGGCCTAGCGGAGTGGGAGTCCATCCCTCCCAAGGCGCATCACCTCTATCATATCGTTCACAAGTATGGGAAACTTGACTCGCGCTTCAGAGGGTTTGGCCCATCGAGACTCCCACCACCCTGTGAAGGATTGAGGGACGTCCTGTCGGCTATCGAAAACGTGTATTCTTTCTGCGGCCAAACAGCCCCCCTTATTGGTTCCCTGCAAGTGTCTAGTGGATCTGGGACGAATGAAGAAGAGATAATGAATCAAACGACTGAGATTATTACTGCAGCTATTAAGAATGCATTGGAGGCGCTACGAGGACACTTAGCTCGTACAACAAATTCCCTAGCGAGACGTACAGCAGCCCGGTCAATTGCAAATGGTACGCTGAGCCCAGTATCAAAGCAGACGCTTGAATTCTAATGAGTGATTGAGAGAAAGCCCTCACAGATGCTTTGAAGGCGTTCGCCAGTATTGCACACTCAATGGCTACCTTGTTCGAATCTTCAGCGGGCATGGCACCAAGCCGCCCAGGAAGTGTTTCAGCGGTAAGTGTCACCAACCTCACAAAGAAATTCAGGTTCTTCTCTACAATAAAATGCTAAGTATCAATTACAGGATAGGACGCGACATATTCAAGGGCTGTATGATCGTCCCGGTGGGTTGGCTGCTACAGATGTAGCCATCATGACAGAGGAAAAGACCCCATCAAGTCCAACGTTCATAGATCATGAGCCCGTAAGCACATGCATTCTACCTTAAGACAATGAACGCCATCTTACTAACTATTAGAATAGTCTACTCATCTAGACTTTCATCTATTGTCTACCTGTCGACTTCCCTTCACACTTCAGGAGCAGTTGTTCACTGATGTCTCTTGTCGTGCTAAGCGATCTGCAAACTATTCCATGGGGATTCTAGCAGCCATGGAGGAGGCCGTATGCTACATTCTAGGCTTCGGTGTCAAACAAGATCACACAAAATATTTATCCATCATACAAGAGTGCTGCATGCGGAATTATACGCCCGGCCAGACATTCTTGCAACGACTTTACGATGCGTTGGGTGTTTCACCACCCCAGGAGCTTCTATCAAGCGAATGGTACTCAGCGCAGACGGCAGTCTCGACTCCTTCTGAAGCAACGAAAGCAATCATGAGCTTGTTACTGGCAAGTCATGATAATATCTTCTCCCACGACACGCTGAGACGAGACTCTCTAATTTGGATCAAAGATGTGCGAAGCACAAAGCCACATCTAATAGATGCCAGGGACAGATACGGCAATACGCCACTAATACTTGCCTTTCGAGCCGGCAGCATATCCATTGCTAATTTCCTAATAGATAACTGCATGGACTGCGCCGCTACGAATGATCTTGGCGAGTCCGCAATCCATTGGCTCTGGACCTTTGATCCGGCATCCCTGCCTAACATAAACCGTATGACACGCAGACGAGTAGACCTCAATGTGACTACCAAAGAAAACCCGTTGCTCGGCCCCTACACGCCGTGCCCGCTCGTGCGAGGAACTGCACTTCACCGCGCGATTGCCCAAGGTAATAAAGAGGCAGTTCAAGCACTCATCCGCAGCGGTGCTTCCGTGGTACAGGACGGAGGTTCCGTGTTCTTCCATCGAGGGCAATGTTCGAGCTTTGATCCAATTCAGCTCGCATGCACATGGCACGAGGCCGAGATCTTAGAATTGCTACTCGATTCGGCGCCATTCTACCCTATAAATGCAAGGGACAATGTCGGCCTGTTGTATTTCGCCATCCAATGCCAGAGCACGCACCACAGAATGGCAAGATATGGCTCTAATATATACCGTCGTATCCAGGAAACCATCAATCTACTCATACGCCGAGGCTGTAGCAGCATTGTAGACAAAGACGGCCTCACCGCCCTTCAACTTGCAGTTACTAGCGACTCGCCGGAAATTCTCGAGTACATTCTTTTCAACGACTTCTTCCTAGGGGACATGGATAAAACAGTGGAGGGAAAATCTGTGTTGCATTGGGCTATATCCAGGGGCACGCCTACTACATTCGAGATTTTGGTCATGAACGGAGTTGACGTTATCTCAACAACCACTCTGGGCCCTACTCTCCTATTCGCGACTAGATTCGCTGGAGGTAATGATTATTTCGTAAAGAGAATATTCGAACTCGGAGGAGATTCCGTCACCCAGACGGATAAGAACAAAGCCCTCGGCGCGGCTTTAAGAGAGAAGCAATGGGAGCTGGCAGACTTCTTATTCGAAAACGGCGCCGACATCAACGGCCTCACTGACTTGATAAACGGTATGGCGGAACATACCGTGTTTGGATATATACTGCAAATCGACAATGTATGGAAATTAATCGAAGTATTCGAGCGCACTATCTCCCTAGCCGCGAAACACAACCAGAAACCACAATTCCTCGTGTGTCCCACCATGGACGACTCTGCTCTGCACGCTACATCCGGGCAAATATTCACCCATCAAAAACACCAGGCGACCCGGCTCTACACGATGCTCCTCAGTATGTTCCCAGGCAAACTCCACCTCGAGGCACGGAACCGCAAAGGCTGGACGCCGCTGCACTCGGCCATCTACACGCGAAACGCCGTGATGGTAGAAGCGCTGCTGCGCGCCGGCGCGGACGCAAACAGCATGGCGCTGATCGAGGGATCTCCCGTCGGGCCCTCGTGCAAAGATATTGTATTCGCCGAGCTGTTTAGTCGCGCCGGCGCGTACGAGTTATCGTCTGATGCGCGGAATGACGCGGATCGGGCTCTTGAGCAGATCTTCAAGATTCTTATCTTCAACAACAAAAACGAAGAAGGAGAAGAAAAAGGGCGGATCTCATCAAGTCCTGCGAAGCGCAGCGTTACGCTACGCGCAGAGCAGCGACAACGCGGACATATGTCCCCAAGAGATAGGAGGGTGGCTAATTTCGTTGATGTTCTTTCGCTCCTGGCCCAGCAGCTTCCGAGGAATACGACGTCGTTGGAGCAAGAGGCCATGAAGGCTGTGGCGACTGGGGAGTGGGAGGGTATGTTGCAGACTTTGATGCCGAGGCTCTTGGAAAATAGCGCGAAGAACGTTCAGTGGACGGGGTTGGAGAAAGTGAGGTTTTTGAGGCAGGAGGGGGCTGGGATTTTGAGGAAGATGGGGCTGTTGGATGACTATCTTGATGATTGATTTGTGACGCTTGAAGCGTTTATTTTGAATATTAGGGCTCAATAAGAACAAATTCTGAACACAATGCACCACTTTAACGGCAGGAGAAAGAGACCTGATATTTGAAACTTCCAGGACCTGATTATGTCACCTTTCTGCACGGTTTCTATCGTCGAATCGAATTTCTACAGAATTGTCTTCAACATTGATAATTTACATTCTGTTATTAGAGTGATTTGTGAGACGAGGCTTATACCTTTCTTACACTAGTAGTAAACAGCGCATTACAACAAAGGCTTAAAAGTAGTGCCCATGCGACTAAGACGAGAGAATTCGAATAAATACTCAGAAGACTTGAAGCGACTCGAAATGAGGTTACGCCTTCACTTTCATGTTAGGACACCATAAACTCATTAGGGGTATCACGATGCCTTCATTTTTTCACGACCAGCAAGCATAACTTCGGATTAGAACAAGAAAGTTTCTCGGATTCTCTTTTGATAGCCTACACTTATGATTGTTTAAGAGCAATCTGTATTACAGCGAAATAAAAATGACAATTGATGAGAGAGTGGTAAATCACAAGAATCTCCAGTGACCATACACAACAATTATCTGACTGAGAGTAAGGCCGAATATTCGATTACGTTGGCTTATCCTCAAAATAACCACACTTAAGTCACGATTAAAAATTTTTGTATTGGCAATCTACAATTTCGTTGCTCTAAAAATTTTGTCCTTCCAAAGCCGTTGCTTTCCGTCCCCTATTGCCCTCAATTTTACGAAGTAATTATTTTATTAAGTATACGGAGTAGCCGCGGCTCTTTTCTCACTGTGGGTTCATACCGGTATCTTCATGACTCGGTACTTCTCATCGGTAAGTGGCCCCTTGAAAACTGGAGGCGGCCACGTGGGATCTAGATATACCGAAAACAATATTAAAATAGAATATTAGTATAGCATAAGGCCGCCATCAGCTAGGTAGGCTAGATAGGTTAGGCAGCACCGTGTACGAACGAGAGTGTGCGGAAACCGCCCGCTAGCTATGACATTTCTCACCTTGCACGTATCATGGCAGATGACGATCATCGAACAAGCCGTCTAGCACGCTTCTTCCGAGGGTTTTAGAACTCTTCCACGGAGCTAGAGACCCTAACCTAGTGATGAAAAAAGTAAAGACACAGATACCTAGATCGATTCTCTAACCTCGATTAGTGTCTTGTCTCCGGGTCCAGCTGGGTGTATAGCGAGGCTAGGCTGAGGCTAGGCTAGCTAGGTAGTGTAGCTGACTTCTAGAAATCCGAGCGAGCGAGCGAGGCGCGTCAGCTGGGTTCCCACCGCCGGCCGCCGCGTTCCTGCTAAAGAAGTTTAGTATAGCCTTGAGATACCTGTCAGCTAGTCGCAACGCCATCGCGCTCTTCGCCCGACGCGGTGTCTGAAGATCTAAGTATCATCCTCAGTCTTTACGTAAATATGTGTGACCGCTTCGCTTGCTTGCTTGTACCTACTTCGATATCTCGGCGCCGCACAAAGAGGAAGAACCTCTGCTAGCGGCGAGACGAGTGTAAGCGTAGAACTCGTTCGTCGCCCGAAGGATTGAAGCCAAGATGAAGCGCCGTCGAGTCTCGGAAAAAAGAAACCTGAGCCTCAAACGTTGAATTCCTGCGTTGGCCGTGGTTTCTCCAAGTACGATCCGATCCCCAGCTACGGATGATGCACCATGGAGTACGCGTCATCTGCTTAGAATAATACGATGTGTCGCTCGATCGAACGATGATCAAAGTCGGGCGCATAGATAGCTGCGAATAATACCGGGCAGGGTCTCGAACGGCGCATTAATAGATTAAGGATATTTTGTATGTTCTGCATAGCCCAATTCGCAGATCATTCGTAGTAGTGGCCTGAGGGTGGCCATCGCAATACCTGTTTTTAGAGCAGCGCAAGCTTGTCGACGCAACCAATGCCTATAGCTCGAGTCAGCTTTTGCTATGCTGGTGAGGGGCGTCGTTCTTGGCCTCTTCTAGCATAAGATCTAAAGTAGGTTATAGTAATGCACGAGCGGAACAGGCCGCAAAGGAATATTCGAAGAACGAACCCAGCCCCTCTTCCCCGTTTCCCTCACCCCCGATGACTAAGAAATGGTCCGAAGGGGTGGTCGTGTGATGTCTAAATATGATTCCGCGCATGCTCGGAGGCGTCGATGTCCGGCGGCTTGATCAAGTCCGAGCTCCCCTCCTGCGTCCGCCGACCGAGGAGTAGGACTTCGCACGCACCACGCACCTCGCCCCCTCGCCCCTGCGCCCTGCCGCGCATCGGATAGGCCGGAAAACACGGGGTTGCGAAGGAGGAGGGGAGGAGAAAAGCAGGGCGGTGGCGCCGGACTGTAGACGAGAGAGGGGAAAACGCCACGAGATGGGTGAGCAGCAAAGCACCAGAGAGAGGAGAGGAGAGAGAGGTGACATCAGATGCATGCGGAGTGATCTTCGCCAAAACGAACAATTGGGAGAGCCTCTCCGGCTCTTGTTCTGCAGCCGTCATTGGCCACTGGCCCCATCTCCTTCGTTATCCGCGGTCCCGAGCTGCGCCGCCCAATCGATAGTTTCGTTGACTTTATTGCATACGGTATGTATGTGCCCAAGTGCTGTAACTCTAAGATAGATACCATGCGTAGTACTATGCATAGAGAGATAGATAGGATGCTACACTAGGTACCAGTATAGTCCTGTCCCTGTCCTGTTGTCTCCAATGCCCAAGGCCCAAGAACGCCGACCTGCGCGGACAGAAGTCCGCGGAGTCACCACGTGGCACGCGACTTGACCTATCCGTTCCCTGCCTGGCGGGAATAATAGAACGTGTTCTGATGATAACCGCACCCAGTAAGAAAACAGACCAAAAAAAGCTATCTATCTGATCCATGTGTTGCTTGATACTACTGTATGCTAGAGGCTGGATTAGGGTACCCTTCCTCACCGACGGTTCGTCAACAGCTTAGACTACTGCAAGCAATATTGACCTATCATGTGAGCCTTCACTTCCCAGGGTTAGTTCTGCTGGGTGCAACTGTGCTTTTTATCTCGATTGAGAGTTTAAAAAGTATCTGTATGTTGCGATATGATAGGTATTATTGATTAGTCTGCTGGCTTCAATAGGGCAGCAACAGGACTTTTTAGTAGCGGGGGACTATACGTATACCTCGGTATACTATCCCGCACTAGTTTGATATTGGCGGGACTAGCACGGCGACTATGGCTTTTTTATGGCGTAGCTAAAGGGACCATTTTCCGTCGGTGAGAAAAAAGAACAGATCTGGTCCAAGAATAATGCGCCGCTATTATAGTAAGGTGACTCCTAAGATCTGCTATGGGGTTCTTGCTAAAGCCGGCGATCTTTCTCAATGCCGAAAATGAAGCGGAGCATTGTATGTACATCATCAACTGCTCCCGCGGTCTGGATAAAGATTCGCGCGATGGTGCGATGGTGCGGTCTGGGTGCGGCCTACGTGCGGCCGTGATCCGTCGACCAGGCCGATCGGTCCCTTTTTTCGCAAAACATCGGCCGATAAAAAGACGATTGCGGCAAGGCGGTACGGGGGGCAAGGTACTACCGGGGCATTGTCCTCCGAAGATCATATTGAGATTCCTTTCCCGAAGCTTTCTGTGTTCCGTGAGGAAAGTTGAGGTGCATCGGCTTATAGGCGGCACCTTTATGCGTGTTAAACGGCGCCCTGTCGAATGGAAATCTGACATCTGCACGCAAACCGTATCCATATGCTGTTACTGAATCGTCGCCGCGGTCATACGGGTGCAGCAGCTAGACGTTGGGCAAAATACATGCAATATTGGTTAGTTGGGGGTATAATTGGGGGGTCGGTTGGGGGCTTGCTTTACGCGCATGGCAGCATCGTCTCCAGTTAGTTACCACGTGGTGTACCACCTCACGTCTAGGTCCGAAGAAGATCTTCAGATGATAGGTACACCACATCACAATCACCTGTCTAGTCCGATGTGCAAGACACTTGAGCAGGTAACACCGCTTGACTCAAGATACCCACTTGGCGAGCTGGAGTTTGATTGGAAATGGAAGAGGCAGAACCTCCACCGTCTCCCTACAGTATTCACAGTATCCCCGACACGACGACTGATCCGGTATGACTAAGGTAGGGTTACATTGGGCTGCCGTGGTCAGATCTAGCCATTTCACGCCGGTCCGGAGTCGACTTGAGCTGCATGAAACAACGGGCCTTGGTTCGCAACTCATATGGCGGTGTGGCATTGTACAACGTAGTTTAGCGAACAGGAAAGGAAGAATAGGAGCAGTGAAGGAAGATCAACTGTTTGTGGGCGTGAAACAAGGCGACCTACCGAATCGCTTAGAAGCAATCAACGGCCTCCGAGCCAGCGGTATCACCGTCGCACAAGCCCGGCCTCGAAGAGGGATTACCGGTACTGACAAGGGAGCCGGGATGTGAGACGAAGGCGAGGCTATTGAGCCTGCATCCGGTGACAAGCCGCTTACTCGACCTGGAGGGACTCCATGAAGCCAGTATTACGGTACCACATCATGCATGACCAGATGCCGTAGCCGGAGGGGGATTCCACTTTCTTGCATTTCGAGTCGACAGCTGAGTGCCGGATGAGAGAAAAGCATGATGTGTACTTGGTGTACTCCGTACGGCATGCCTACTAGGCAGATATGATGGATGACAGTGTGCTGTGCACTAGAACGCCAGAGGCCGTCTGCCTGCATATAGACAACGTGCTGGCCATCCTCCATGGATATGCAATGCGAGCTCGTCGGGTCGCACCGATGAGATGCCACAATCCCACGATGCCACGATGCCACGATGCCACGGGGGCTCTCGCGCTTTAATAATTACAGTGAGGCCCGAGTTATGTCCGATAGGATCCCTCTCCGTGGCCAAGCGACGATTCTGCATGTTATACCGTAACATTCAGGTGCATGCTGTAAGGTAACGTCGAGAAGAATCGGCTCGGACAGTGATAACGCGGCCGGTCAGGAGGGGAAGGGTCGCTACCAAGGCGGAGGTCTCTCGGTTCCAACGCATATGCAATACCTACCTATCATGGCTGGAATGGCATGGATCGCGTGGAATACAGCCCCCCGCTCATCCTAGGGACAGTACCAGCCTGGGCGGAGCGGGTGTAGGTATGGCGTTGAGTGAAATTCGATTCAGCAATGGCATCCTCATTTCTGATGTCTAGACAGTCTAGGATAGATTTACTAGTGATGCTAATGAAGTTTAAAGTTTAAACTTGTATTACGAATCCGATATGATTTCGCTAGAAACCAAGTACAATGAAGACAGTGTGCGAGTAGGAAGTGCAGGTACGAAATACACTAGGTTAGGCACATTCTCTGAAGTTACCTACAGTACTAATTGTAAGGATCGCCAGATCTGTACATAAGGCCACATAGGTACATACTTCGTACTAGACAGGTACAGTATCCTTATACGTATGCAGGTAGTTGTATGATGTACCGATGAGGTAGGTGTGTAAGTTCCGGGATCTATGGAACCAAAACCGCCCACCAATGTATTGCAGTAGGACCGCGTAGGTCTTTCAACACGCTGCGCTGCACAGTGATAAAAATACTGTATAGTTGTTGCAGAGGATATCCAAACCTACCTTGCGAAGTACTTCGTAGAATTCTGAGTGATAGGTATTATTTACTCATAACAGGGTGTAGCCACGTGAAATAAGGTCGGAAATGCCGGCATCGCCCAAGTTTCCCCAGACCTCCCAGGAGTTGGGTAGTGGCATGATTTCATCGTAGAAAAGGGTTAGCTGGGTACTAGTGCAATGGCGCTATAGATTTAGCGGTGGACAGAAGACGACGCCTACGCATAATTACAGCCCGTCTCCATCTTATTAGGAGCGATATAAGCAGTAAGCTCACGAGGAGTTTGCCCGATTAGAGTTGCGTGGTTGATAGCCATCGCCAAGCAATTGAGTCGAAGTTTGGAATTTGTTGTCGATACCGAAAATAGAGTGGCGATCACCTAATTAGCGGTGTGATCCTTGGGTGACACTGCCCTTTCTCGGTTATCTCAGCCGAGTGAAGGAACGTAATGTAGCGTAGTGTTGATCAAGAAATCTTTCTATGTATTTAAACTTCACGCAATGCCGTTCGCGCAACCTGGTGTAGTTTCCCCCAGCCATAATTTCAATGAACTGGTATGCACAAATTGTTAGAAATGCGCTGTGATACAGACGACGTCCTTTACCGGGGCAGCGGTGTACAGTAAAACGTAGTGTAATGTGATGGTGCAGCTAGACCCCCTGATAATACGGCATAGCGCATGTTGCTCGAGATGTGAGGAAATTCCGTCGGATTCTCCACCCGCCACGCGATTACTTACCTACAGTCTCCAGAATACAGTACAGTGCATATCTGGTGCAAAGCTAATAGTGACAGGTGATACCAGAAAGGTATAGTTAGGGGCTCTGGATAGGAATAGGAATCTTGATCGTGTACCGGACCTCTGGGTCAAACGGTGTCTCCGGTAGCCGTGCTTTTGTGGTGCAGATGGCCAAAAGTCTGCAAGCTAGACAAGGGGCTTAGTTAGTAGTGTAGTAAACTAGAAACTACCTACTCGTGCGGCAGGCATTACAGGATTGGTACAATTTCGCCAAAATGACTGTCGGGAGGAATGCGCATATCATGGGAATTCGGCTATGTACATACATCTTCCGTGTACACCGCAATATTAATTTCCATGTGTAGTGACCATGTGTTTCGGACGCAGAGCCTTCGGACAAGGCCATGCTAGTGTGGTGTAGTGAATACAGGTTTTCTTCAGGGGTTTTCGCATCCACCCCCTTCTCACTCCCCGTATGCGTATACCTACGTAGCGGCCAAGGTCGTCCAAGGAGCTGGAAAGAAGATGAAATATGAAATACAGCTCGCGTTCAGCCGGCTGCTGCCTTGTGCTCGGCATCTCAGGGCTGTGGATAAGAAGACGCAAATACCGTTTCTTGACCATAATTATACAATGAGTTGCCATGCCCATGTATTCGAGATATGTGTTTGTGTTTGAAGAGTGGCTAGACCTACGAGTACGCTAGAAACATTGTCAGCCTGATGTTGAGCTCAGCGTGCGCGAGGATTTGCACGTCATGTGGTTAGGTGCGATATTGGGTCTCAGAGATAATTTATAAGATACCGGTACTTATTATGCTCTTCCCAGCGGACGTAACCCATGTGTCTCACCCTGGTCCCAGCTGTGGCTCTTCGTTCCACGTGGCAAGCCGGGCGAGAAGATCCATTACTGCAGATAAATGTCTTCTAGGGTGTCTAAAGAAATACAGTACGCAGACAAAGTAGCCTTTCTGTTCGCGCGGTGTGCCCAGTGTACGGAGTAGCGTGACGCTAATCCTATGGCAGCCAACCGAACCACACACGAAGATCGTAGTTATGCATGTTATGTACGGGCAGTGGTGTGTAGGCATCCGTGTCTCACGACATAGTGTAGACAATAATATACTACCATGAGAAAATAGATATACACTTCTCAATAGGAATGTCGTAGGTTGTTTACTTGGCGGCCTACAAACTCCAAGTTATTTGCTGATAGCTTCTCCAAAGGGATGTAATTACCGTACGTACACTACTACCTTGGTGCTTCCTCGGAGATGTATCATGGCCAAGAAAAGCACTGCATACAGGTAATTTCAATAACCAATACCCTCAACTTCCTGGACAGCAAAAGACATGAAGTCGCATTTATCTCAATATTTTACTGCGATTCAATGCGGAAAACATATCACTCACACTTTGGGGTTAGCGCCACCTAAAAGAAAAGGAGAAAAAAAAGTAAGAGAGCAAGCGCGCTTAATGGCGTTAAAATAAGTGAAAATGATACCTCATAAGTCGCATGCCAGGATTTGCTGGTGCTCTCTGCGTATTTGGATGGGAGTACCAATCTTGCTGTGATACTAATAGGTTAAAATCATCCCAGGTTCTATTAGCGCCGACTCTGCACGTGGTGACCGCGTGGCGGCTAAAACACGTGGCTAAGATGCCGCAGCAGCGGATGACGAATAGTAGTGGGCGAGGTATTCTAGGAGATGAAAGCACCTCTGTGGCGTTAATACTACAGGTACTGCTACAAGACAATTATCTCCTAGCGTCATCCTAGTCGTTGCGCAACACCCATACAGTGTATCTCGCACTAATTCGATTTCGAAAGAAAAAGTGAAACAATAGCCAATCTCATTTTGAGATCGAGTTATCGATACGGAGTATCTTAGCTAATAATTACTATTGTAATTATAATCCAAGAACATAAGCTGGATAGACATTGATACATTCGCCAGCAGAATGTGTATACGAAGTAATTTTTCACATTAGACCTTCTCAGTGTAGGTAGGTAATAGATTAACTACTTGTTAGTACCATACACAAAGCAGCTAGCCTTAATATGATTTTCTTCTACGAAGTACACTAGATCCTCGTCCTGAAACAACTGGGTTAAGATATAGCGTACTCTAGGGAGCTGTTTTACGGGAATCCTCATTAGGTAAATTAGGCGTTGAGACTAACGTGGGCTGGGTATTGTGCACTAGGTACGAAGTACTTCGTAGCGTATACGTAAATTGGCGAATTTGGATAGTAGAGAGTGCTAGTATCTGTGTCGGTTAGTATTACAGTGCAGTAATTCAATTGACCTTACTCCGTACTCCCTAGGCAATGCTAGGTATCACAAAGTAGAATCATCAGCCTGGTAGAAGGAATGAGAATTGAACTTGTTGGTTAAATACAGTGCGAGCCTTACTACCTGACCTTAGGCGCGAAACACGGTTATCCAATGAACAGCTCTATGATCTACTTCGTACCTAAGGTAGGTATCTTGCTAGATTTTCCATGAATTATTTTTCGTGCTCATTTTTTTTTTCTTCAGTCATCTGTCATGAAGAAAAATGTGTAATTTCATATGTGGCTATTTACGTATCCCCATGAGCATATGTTACTCTAGAGCAGTAGTTTCTCCCTGGTAACTAAAATCCCCAAGTGGCTTTTTCATATCGCCTACTAATAGGACGTAAATTACGCATACTAAACATTTTAACCTATTACCTGTTTCTGCTTATTTATCCCATCGGGACGATAATGGGCGAGAAGTCTGGGCGAGAAAACAAGTATCACTTTGTGCCCAATCAAATCAAAACATGCAACAGTTACGCAGAGTCACGGATTGCATAGCATCCCCGCCTACTCCGTACTGCAAATGGTAAATTGTGGTAATGGCTGGCCATGGTGCTGAAGAATTTGCATACCAAGAATTAAAGGAGCCTAAATAAGTAGGTACTAACGTGAAACTCCAACTGTAGGACTATCGCTTGACGGCTCACCAGTATAAACCTCGGTGCCAACTATTATCTGATCTTCAGATATGTGAGAACAGCGATCGTTCTGCATCATTGGATATAAGCCCAATTGTGTCATACCACGGTGGCGAAGGCTCGATTCTGCGAAGTCGCCAACGATTCGCCGTTGCTGACTTGACTGAAGGACCAAATGAGATATACTTTGCGAGACACGCTGCGGATGTAATCCGACCGCCTGGGTTCTATCGTCCCACTTATGCATCTGTGAAGGCTGGATGACAGAACCTCGGTAGACCTCAGACCAAGTAACATAGAGAATGGCCCGGAGCGTGCTTACAACTGTTATGCCAATAGGATTGCCTGGATTGGATTGTCCAAAGAGAGGAAACTTTTATGGATTCGATGCTACCAACCTACATGTTTGTTTGACATTCCTGTATGTCTTTATAGCTAGCATGGATCTGCTGTGCATCGACATGTAAGTAATCGAATGATACTCTGGGCAGTAGCTCTGGGCTTCAAAACCTAGGTATAAAAAATTAAGACGCCATGGCCCAGCGCCAAGAGATGGAACTGAGGGGTCTTCATAAATAGGTTACACATGTGGAAAGAACCTTGCCAATCGAAGAAAGCGCGGTGGCAAATTGATTAACAGAATGGAGCCTTCTCGTGGCTTAAGCCGGGTTCATGTATTATACGCACATACACTAGATAGACAATAAGCATGCCGAGAAGGATAAGAAAACGTGCGCGGAAACAACGTGGTCTTTGTCCGCCCCTCCCTGCCAGTCCAGCAAATGGCAACGAAGCGTGAACACTAGTTACGTACCTAATCTGGGCCGGTTTGCCCATGCTACATCTACCGTAGTCTTGCACATGGCATGATATGGACAAGGGCTTACCGGTATTGGGATTAATAGTACAACTCTGGCACCGTACCTGGCACCGTGCCTCTGTTGTTATGGCCGACATCACAAATTTAGCACGGCCAGCGAAGAAGTGTAAATAGGTATTCGAAAAGCGTCTTGGTGGCAGGCAGGCGGTTACTGCTTAATGAATTACCCGCTGAGCTGTTTGGGCACACCCCAGATCTTGGCCTGCAGCTGGTTGGCGATACCTGTAACAATGTTTTGTCACCCAGATCGTAATTACAGGATTTTGAGACACTCGGCGTCGTGTAGATTATGTACGCTTCGCACGCTAGACTATGTACACGACACATGAAATGGCAAGGTTTTTTTAATTTAATGAGTAGCACTTGTTTCTCAGTTCAGGGTCGCTGCAGCTGAAGATGATTCATTCACTAATAGTAGAGTTATCCAATTTCAAAAGCTGTCGCAGAGAGTACGTGGATAATTATATACATTCTACGGTAAACATCATGCATACAACTAGGAAACTTTGCAGCTGATCTGACGGCTCTGCCTCATTGACTTACCTCCTGACCGCTGGCCAGCATGGAGCGCATACCCACGAATATGCCACTACAATAGTAGGTAGATTTCACTAGGTAGTACGGAGTATGTACTGTACGCAGTACCGTAGATACTCTGGCTATGAACGGCACAGCAGGGCATGCATGGTTTCAAGGATCTCAGCACCCCTGTGGATTGACGCCCATTATGTACTGTACTACCACGGCTTCGGAAGCTACTGTGTAATAACTGGCCTCACTAACCACATACCGCAGTGTTTCCAGAATAACACTCCCGTATGCGCTAGTAACCTCGTAACTGGGCGGTTCGAAAAGTAGTCTCTAGTCGATTTTCTCTAGACAAGGTGAATTGCTAAGAAATTTCTAAGCAAAGGCGGACTAGGAAGCTAGTGTACACTACAGCAACTACGTGCTATCTCTAGCTGATTAGCTAGAGCAGCCTTGCCATGCCTCAACAACAGCTGTTATCCCATAATCCAGTGCTGCGCTAACATTCACAAGCCTCAAGGCTGCTGGCAACGCCGTGCCACTTCAAACATGCATGCACTTCCGCCTAAAAGTTTTGCTCGTGCTCGGCACGGCTTGCTATCCGCACAGTATCTAGCTGCAACTATCCGAACCCAAACATCCCGTTGAACAACACGCTGAACAACACCACATGTTCCAACACACGAGATCCATCCCTGATACGTGTAACACGCCATTTCGAGACACAGAGCCCTACTACTAATCTACCTATGCTACACCTGTCCGCCTAATTTTACAGATTTCCTTATTCTCACCTCTCACGCTGCAAAGCCAGTCTCCCGCCCGCGCGCCTCGCTTGTAAAGTATGTGATTACCTACTACTGCGGAATACTCACGATAAATACTACCAGCGACTCGTCTGTAAGAGGTACATACGCAGCAAATGTACACACATCTAGGTGGTACTTACTCTATGAGGGCCTAAAACCACCCGATGCCATTACGGGCTATTTACACAGTGCATATTCAACAAGTGCTCCGTTACTCCGGGTCTAACCACCTGGAAGGTAATAGTGCACAAAATGCGAGGTGGACTAGTAGGGGCTATGCCGCAAGGAGTAAGTATCTAAGTAGAGTACCTGGTCCGACGCTGCAGCGCACACCGTCTGCATGTACCTGAAGAGCACATGGCACTGCTAGATTTAGATAGTACCTAGGAAGTGGGGAGGGGGTGGAGAGGGGTGTTTCTAATGTGCTCTTTATTGCATGGCCATCGTACCTTGTGTACCTGTTCCCTCACCTCACTTCATCTCTGCATCTCTGCGGCCATAAGGTCAATCTTGGATTCCACGAAGACGGCAGCGGATTCTCTGCAGTTGTCATCTGTGCTCCTTTGCCGTGCTCTGTTTCTGATATTCTACTTTCTCTCAATTCTTGCACCAGAACGCATAGCATAAACCTACATACCTCGCACCTACATCGTACTTACATCGTACACCCCGGGACTACATACCAGCCGGGGCGGTCGCTGGACTGGCTTAAAGCCAACTCCACCCACAGTAACGACCTTGGGCAGAGCGCAGACTACGTAGTACTTACGCACGCTATTTCCACTACGCTAGGTACCGTCTACCGCCTACGGCTGCCGGGGACAGCACCACGCACACACATCGCCTTCTCTTTCTTCTCTCTTCCCAAAACTCATCCGTCTCACTCCCCAGCCCTAGCAGAAAATAGCGACTTTTAGGTCTCCGTGCCCCTCTCTTTCCGCTCTCTTCGCTATTTCTCTGTTCACGTTCATAAATGGCGGCAGCCCACATCTGCTGCTACTAGGGAATTAGTTCTTAGTTCTTGTGCGAACAAGCCAAGCCAGTACAAGTACGGTACGGGTACACGAGGGCCACCGCCGCGAGCCGTCGATAATAGCATCGCCGAAAGTCCACGATCCGCTTTGTGTTTTTGGTGTGACTACTTTGTACAACTGCTCCTGGGTAACTGGGATCGGCCAATGCCCTCGCCCTAAGCGCAGTCGGTGTCAACAAGATCCGCTGGGGGGCTGCACGACCTAGCAGACGAACAGACAGACAGACCGACAGACAGACCGTCACAGTCACCGTCACCGTCCTTCTCCGACTCTAAGTAAAGAGGTCGATGGCTGCCGTCTGCCACCCTAACTCATCACCATCACCGTCACCATCACGGACAACCACGCCGACGCCGACATCAACATCGACTTCGACGACATCAACACTAATATCAACTCTGCCCACGCACACGCTCACGCACGCTCACGCTCACACCCGTACGCACACCCGCTCGCCTACCTCACAATCCCAACCCCAACCTCAGACGTTTGCACGCCGCAGCCCGCCGGCCCACGCCCACTCGTCGAGCACGGCGGCCACGGTGACACCCGCCGCCGTCGCTGCAGTGCCCAGCCTCGGCCCTGATTCTATCCCTCTCACCACCACCGCTGCCGGAGCGCTGACCCGTACTGTCTCCGGCCCTATCCCCCATTTCGCTTCTCTCACTGCCCGTCCCGGCACAATTTCTGCCGACAGCAGGCTATCTAGGTAGGTCATAAATTGTTCATCTGACGCCGATACCACTCTGCTCGGGGCCCCCAACTGGCCCGGTTCTATATTGCCTTATCTGTCCTGTCCTATCTTACCCATCTCGGTTTGGCCGGTTCTTTGTTAAAGACAGATTCTAATTGGCTTTTTTTCTTCAGTCCGCCGCGGCCTCACAAATCTCCCAGCCTCCTTTCTGTCGCTATAGCCACATTGGATAGGTCAATCACCAATCGTGCCGAATCTCTCACCCGCAACCTCCAATCTGCCGCTACCTTCGACCGTCTCTCTCTAGCTCTTGAGTCACCCGCAATTAGCGAGCCGGCAGTCTCCGATAGATCCTCCAAAGGCCGTGTGCTGACGAGAGGCTCATCTGCTTCCTCGAATCCGACCTTGCTCAGTCTTGTTACCGATACGCGGCGGGCGAGTCAGGTCTCTCTAAAGGATCCCATTTCGACGCCGTATTCCAAAACCGACGCTAGTCAGCCTCTTCCTATCCTGCGGTCGAGCCCTGCAAGCAAAATGCATCAAACTTCCTCTCGCCTACTCCGCATGACGGACGATGACCGTCCTTTCACTCGCGTAAGCAATTTCCTGCGTCAATTGCCCCCTACTACTGCTTTGCGGACGTTTCCAGCTTGTTGCAAAATTCTGCGGCGCTATCTGGAGCACTGCTGGATTGGGAGCATGGATCCGGGCAAGCGATGAGACTTTTTTTTGTTCGTGGTACCTAACACGTGTGCAACAGGACTTCAAGGACCTTTTCTCAACGTTGATAGTCAGCCTGCTTCCGCTATCTTCTCACCGAGTACGGTTAACGAGGGTGGAGCACACGTTCTTGTCCGAAGATGCTATAAACAATCTTGGTTCTCTCAAATTTTCGCAGTCCAACCGGATGCCCGATCCTAAAGATCCAACACGCATCGTGACTACCACTACTACTACAACATTTTCTATGGCCAAAGACATGGCTAGATCCATATGCCAACGGTTTCTCGACGCAAGGTTCATCGAATCCGCTGATGGAAAATTGCAGCCAGTCTATACAATGAAAGGCGCTGTATGGCAACTAACACCGAAGGGCGTTTGTGTGCTCGATCGCTTCTGCTCACGCAACGGAATCCAGCAACGGCAAATAGGCGATCTAGTAGCTCTCGGGTCGAGCCATCTCTGCATTTTGGAAAGAGACCCGGCAACGGATAAGCTCGTCATGGATCGCGGTACTATGGAAGTTGTTTTCAGAAGGCTGTGCGGCGGACAATTGGGTTTGAATATTAAGTCGAATGTTAATACCGCAGATTCTGACTCACTGAGCGATTATCGGGACGGCTACACGGGGGTCAAGATGGCGAGCGAGCGCAAACTAAACGGGAAGGTATACAAAGATACGTTTACCGGCAAGGGATGCTCGGATTGGTTGATGGACTGTTGCACAACCGTGGATCGGCGCGAAACCTATGAGATGGCGTCGCTCTTCGTTGAGTATGACTTGATGGTGTCCATTCAGCAAGACAGGGCGTACATAGCAACGTCTTCCTCTGCGGCCATATTCCAACCAACAAAGAACGCCATTTATCAACTAACCCCAAGAGGTAAAGAGATTCTCAGTGGCATTGGAAGAGGGCGGACATCCGAGAGCGATGGTGTTGGCACGTCAGGACGCCCCGGTGTTGCTAGGGATTCGAACACGCAACGCCTCGATAAAATCTTGAACGACGCAGCTCTGCGATTGCTGTTCCGAGAAAACTTGCGCGAAACGCACTGCGAGGAGAATCTCTCGTTCTACATTGAGGTCGACCAATTTGTCCGCGGATGCCGTGGGGCGATCAAATCGGCTCAAAGGAACCCGTCTTCTACGTCGATGGATAGCATCAAAGAGATCATGGCCCAAGCCTACGGCATATACAATGCTTTCCTAGCGCCTGGTTCTCCCTGCGAGCTAAATATCGATCACCAGTTACGGAGCAATCTGGCCACACGAATGACAAAGGCAGTCGGTCAAGATGTTGCCATGATTGAGACTTTGCAAGAGGTTATAGGACTGTTTGAAGGCGCGCAAAACGCAGTTTTCAAATTGATGGCTAGCGTAAGTAGTCTCCTCGCGTTATGTATAAAATTGGCTAACTGGATTTGCAGGATTCCGTACCGAAATTCTTGCGAAATGCCAAATACGAGCATACGCTGAAGAACTACGACTTCGACTCCATCGCCACCAGTGGCGTGCGTGCTCCCGAAAGAAGCCAGAGCAGATCTAATCGCAAATAGTAGCCCGTGGCAACTGCGGTAACAGATTTTGATGGCTTACAAGCGCAAAACTTAATATTATTGGGGTTACAGCAGGCCTGCATGGAGCGGGGTTTGTTTGGATCTCTCCCGAATCCAATTGGCTCCACGACCAACACCTAATACCACCATCTTTCCGAAAATCCATCTTCCAACCTCTTGTTTACCTGGAAATATCGGCGTTGAAGGATAAACCAGCATAGAGACGACCCTCGACCGGAGTTCAGAACTGCAATAGTCACACATTGGCCTATCTGATATGTATCGTGCCGAAGGAGGCAAAAGGAGGCAGGTATTCCAGTGTATTATTGGGCACCTCAGATACAGGCAACGCCCAGCTGCTTGAAGGCTCAAGCAATGGTGGAGAGCCACATAAAAAGGGGTAGGGAAGGATACCGCGAGCAATGCGGGAGAGCGGCCGTTGTGGAATTGGACATGAAAGTGGCATAGTGTACAAGCCCATGGCTGCACTACGGGCTGCATTTGTCAGGAATATAGAGGGGATGCGTGTTATATTGCGATGCGACGATATCGACCCGCTGCATCAGATTAGTTGATGTGCAGATGAAGAAAATGGCTCGCAGCACTAGGTGACAATATGTACATAAGTGTTTGGGACCAGACCAAGCCAGTTGCTGCAGCACCCAAAAATCGAGAATCATTCTGCAACATGAGGGACTAGTTTCTTCCCGTGAAATGAATCGATAGAGATCGAGAACATGGTAGCTATGAGCGATGGGAATGTTGGAATGGACATGGCCGCCAGGGGAGATCGCCTTGGCGTTATCTGCATTCCAAGACAATAGGGAGGCTCGTCTAAGACTTGGGTTTGTTTTTGCCGCCCGAACAGTCCATTGGTGTTCATCAAATATTGGTTGTTTTATTACGGATTCCGTAGGTGTTCACGTTTGTAGATCAGTAGTTAGACATTTTATTGAATTCCGGCCTTCTTAAACTTGGATCGCCGCCGTGCAAGTACGGCTTTTTTTTCCCTCTCTCTTTTCTCTTCACGTCTTTCGTCTCTATCTCTCTGTCTACTACCACGCTCGTTTTAATAGTCTCTCGTTCACTTAGCTACTACGCTCTTTAATCGTTGCGGTATTTCCACACCATCTCAAAACTTCCACCATCACCAGCAGCCCAACTCCTTCTTGCACCACTATCGCAAAACCGGCAAGATGTTTTCCAAGATCATGACCGTCGGCCTCTTCGCCGCAGGCGCTTTCGCCCAGGGCTCTGCTCCCATGATGACCGGCACTGGCGTGCAGGCTGTGGCCGCGACCGCTGCATCGTCCATGTCCATGGTTCTGACCACCGCCGCGGCCAACAACAACGTGGCTGCTGCCAACGGGACCGTCTGGCAGTACTACAGCACTGATGTGACGTCCGTCACGGTCGTGAACCAGTTCACGACTATGGTTGCTGAGGCTACGACTCTTACTTACAATGATTGCGAGTACCCTGCTACGAAGGGCGAGGTCGTTACGGTTACGGATTGTCCTTGCACTATCACTACCGTATGTCGCTTTACGTTTTTATAATATTCTACTTTTGAATTTTGTTGAAGTAGGCTGTGTTGCCGCTGTCTCGGCAGGAGGTATTTGCCTGCTCTATCAGGGGCATTCCGCATACCAGGCAGGAGTACAACCGGCTTGTTTCTGAGATAGCGAGACTCCCCCTTCATGTGTTCACTTCACCATCTATTATGTCTTACCTGCCCTGAAGTTCAACAATCCCCACAATCCGGCATCTCCCCATTCTTACCTTGTTCCCCTATCTCTAAAGCTCAATGTACTAACCAACCCCTCCAGACCTACCCAACCATGACCTCGTCGCTGTGCTCATCGTACCACCCCGTCACGGCCATCACCGCGGCCCCTACCTCCATGGGTTACCCGCCCAAGCCCCAGCCCACCATGACCCGCTCCGTGTACCAGGTCGGTGCCGCTGCCCCCGCTGCTGCCGGTGCTCTTGGGAACGTTGTTGGGTTCGTCGTCGCCGCTGCTGCTGTTGTACTTGGGCTGTAAACGGCTTTCTCAGGCCCTGGGGGTTAATGAGTGTGTTGGTTTGGGGAAAGTGGTCGGTGTTGTGTTGGAGTTTTGAGTTGGTTGGGATATATCTAGATTGGAGTATACATTGGGGGAGATAACGCTACGATTTGATTTGATTGAGGTTTTCAGGTTACGGCTTGTTTAGATTCTGGTTCCCCCTCGCCTCTTTCATGATGGCGCGTGTGGCAGAGGTTAATGTTTAAATTGATCGATCTAGTTTCCCCCAGTATTTTCAACCCTATCCCAGGGCGTTGGAGTGCACATGTGCCATGTCAGTAGCAATGTTGAGATTCCTCGATAGGATCTGTTGTATCCCGCCGGAATGCCCCTTTGAGAAGCTACATCAGGCAGGAATTGGTATTTGTTGTCTTCAGCTTTGAGTGATCTTCATGAAAAGGGGTTCTAGCTAGGCACTGCTAACGGGTATATAAGAGCTGTATTAATGTTATAGTGTCATGCTACGTGAGTATGTAGGGGATTCTAGACGGTCAAATATCTGGCTTAGCAATATTCACTTATGATACCGTGATGTCTCGATGCTACATTGCTAGGTTACTCTGTTACAGTGTCGCTCGTACTTCGGCTTTCAGCTGTGTAAATGTAGCGATTTTTAGAATATAGGGGTCAAACAAAGAATGGGCCGCAATATCTGTTGGGAGAATGGCAGTATGAGGCTCAATAGATGGCCCAGAAATCGCCAAGTCTCGTAGCCAAGGAGTCTTCAAAGGCTTATCCTACGCACAAGTCTTCGGATACAGACACCCTACAGAGTCAATAATCCCAACATGATCGCATAGTACACCGGTGATTCCCGGCTTCGCCGACCATTGGTCTCCATTACCCTTGCATACGCGCAAGTCGAGATGCAATTATTCACCATTTGGGAACTGAAGCCCGAACCTAGTTCCCCGAAGGTGGCCTCCGGTGTTTTGGGTTTCCCGTTCATTGTCTAGTACTGGCACTGTCCGGCGAGGAGGCTCTTTGCTACACAGCTCCGGAACACCGCCTTCACGTTGAAAATAGAAACAAAGAATTCCCCCATATAGGAAAGCTACGCCGAGACTATCATCCTTAAAGAGCTATGGAGAGCGCGGATAGGAGATCCGACCGATCGCGGGCTATTCTAACCCTTTTCCAGGTCAGCCAAGATATTCAGCCCTGGATTTTGGTGTGAGTGGTGGGATCAGCTTGGGTTGGGATAGATGCCTGCCGGTTGATATTTTACACTATTATAACTCCGCGGAGGTGACTACTTTATAGCTTTGTTATTAACTATCAGTTTAATATTAGGCGTTTTGTTTAGCTAATTGTGCTGTCAAAGACAAATTGTGGACTGCCGGGTTTTCCCGCTCATGTATGCTTTTATCATGTATCAGTTCTTTGGATGACCCTATGTGGTACAATTGGAAAGAGTCACTTAGAATGTATAGAATTGACGGTACATGTTATGTTCCCATTCAGGCATAGAAACTTTCACTTCTCACAGGGAGATATTTAGTTGTGATACAGCGTGTTTGGATATTCAGGGGAGAAAACATGTGCATCGCTACCAATGATATATGCACCATGCTACGGTGCTGTATATACAGATGTATAGATAGTCAAGCGTCTGGCCTGTCAGCATTAATTTTTTTTTGCTGCACAGTAATTAGTTGTGTCGTGGTTCAGAGCCGTATTCCTGTTCTGTGACGAAATAGTTTTTACGTATTAGGGAGAAACCTAGTTGGTACATGTCAGAATAATGATTATTATAAGATGGTTATATCTATATATATACTCAAATTCATCGAGCTCTTGAGGAGTTAGAAGTTGAATATGTACTCAACTACTTTATTTGGACCTAATTATCTCCCACTTACAACTTAACTTTAAAAATACTTTACTAAATTAGTGACTTTAACTACAAAATGGCATGATCTGGTTCCACTGGACCCGCTGCGTGATGCTACCTCCAAGCACAAGTTGGAGAGCAAACTCCATCAATATGGCGTACAATAGTATCCATATCTATCGGAGCACAGCTGTCCTGTTACATCATAGCATCGCAATTCCGTCTCATGCAAGTGTAGATTAAATCTTACAGGAGATTCTGAGGTCGTTATAAAAAGAAGACAGAAGTTACCTGATACTATACTGTCTAGAGCAGTATAGGGGATTTGCTACGTAATTGCATTCACTGTTACTGGTCAGTATTACACATCTTATCAAAGTGACTGTTTTAATTGTTAGGTGATATCAATTGTAGATTGCATCCAACAATGCGCAACCTAATAAACTGTGAACTTTGAGAAGATTGTGAGATGACGATAATGAATTCTATTGTTCGCCGTTCCCAGCAGTAATATCAATGGGCATTGTTGGCCATGCATTAGTAGAATGCAGCGATTTCGAGTTGATCGCACTTACCCTGGGATTGTAAGTGGCGACCCACTTAAATTTATGGTGCCAATCCGCAGTCGCGCTTAACCGCGTCAAGTGCAAAGCTCAAGATGCATCCTCGACGCCCAATTCCGCAACAACTTCCCACACACAACAATACACCCACAACAGTATGGGATTCGTGGATGAAGAGCGAAATATTCGAGCAGCTGTGTAAATGTCATGGCTTCTGATCGAACTCCCATATTGAGCCGTGGAAAGCGAGCCCGACACGAGCCAGCTCCGTCGTCTTCGACAGCAGCCACAAGCGCGAAGAGGCGCCGCCTGAACAACGTCGCTGACTCGCCGCGATCAACCTCGAAGCGGAGTTCTGCGCGCAGTGTCGCTAAGAACAGCGGACGACACAACGGGACCCGAGAACAACGCGTCGACTCCGGGCGCGATGATCCTGCGACCAGCTCGTTATACGATGTGCCCGATCACGATGGTCAAGAGGCCGAGACAGATACATTAGAGACGTTCTCGGGAAAGGTGAAGAAGCTCGACTTCGGGCGACGGCGCAAACCCACGCGACCTACGAAGAACCTGTACGATGTGCCCGATTCCGGCGACGAGCCCGAGCCCGAGCCCGAGCCAGAGCCCGAGCCAGACTCAGATCCAGTTCCAGACCCAGCCGAAGAGGCCGAGAGTCCGGAAGAGGACGTTTCTGTTCCCGTTACGCCCTCGAGACGAAGAGCCACCAATGGCAATGTAGAAGCCACCCCGACACGATCTACATCACGGTCTACAACACGGTCTAAGGTTGGACAACGAGCCGGGCTAGAAGCTAACGGGTCTGCCAGTAAGACCGACGCGGATACACCGCGTAGGAGAGGGCGGCTACCGAAGCCCAAAGCGGAAAACGAAGTAGCATTCCCACCAGCCGTCAAGGCGCGCATATACGGGCCTACGGGAAGACGTGCGTCTCCTTCGGCTCCTGAACCCCCGCAGTTAAAGGGCATATTGACGCCCCAGAAGAGGAAGGCTGGGCGCCTGGCAAAGACTGTCAATTTCGAGACTGATGATGTCGAATCGGACAAGCCAGACACTGATGCGACACCTAGGCCTATAGCAGCCCTGATCACAGATGAACCGACGGCCCGGAGGCCTGAGAGGACCGACAGCTCCATCGTTTTGGTGGATACCGAGGCCGAAAATGACACAGTGGATGACGAGCAACTACCAGAAAGTGATGAGGACGCAGAGGAGACGGTTTGCGCTATATGTTCGAAACCCGAATCGGAACCGCCTAATGAGATCCTCTTCTGCGATGTCTGCGATAACGGTTTCCATCAGGAATGCTACGACGTCCCAGTTATTCCCGAGGGTGACTGGGTTTGCCGAACTTGCTCACAAGACAAGGTGCTGCATAATGACCAACAAGAAATACTAGAAAAGAATACAATTGTATCGACGGAAGTTCCCGAGATACCTAATTTCGAGCAACATCTTCAGATCATGCGGCATGTGTTACTGGAGCGTTGTACTGGACGTCGCCGAATAAAGCTTCGTGGCCAGACTGAAGCCTATGACAAGGCATACCAGCTTGTAGAGCAAACTGTCCTCGCCGGCGAGGGCAACTCGATGATGATCATCGGAGGTCGCGGTTGCGGAAAAACAACCGTACGTCTAGCTTTCATCAAGATCATATGGCCACTACTAACATCAATAATAGATGATGGAGGAGATCCTGTCTGAACTCCGAACCGAGCACACCGAAGACTTTCACGTAATCCGCCTTAATGGATTCATTCATACAGATGATAAGCTCGCGCTTAAAGAAATTTGGCGTCAGCTAGGCAGAGAGATGGAAATTGAAGACGACTTAGTCAACAAGGTATAATGGACACCTAACTCAATCTCAGGTCTGTTCGCAATGGCTAATGTGAGTAGACCAACAACTATGCTGATACCATGGCGTCTCTTCTGGCGCTCCTATCCCACCCAGAGGATCTCACGGGAGCCGAAGACGGTGTGACGTCCAAGTCGGTGATCTTCATCATTGATGAATTTGAGCTGTTTGCGACACACGCGCGGCAGACGCTGCTTTATAATCTCTTCGACATTGCCCAGGCAAGGAAAGCCCCAATCGCCGTGCTCGGGCTGACAACCCGACTTGATGTCGTGGAGCGCCTAGAAAAGCGAGTCAAGAGTCGTTTCAGTCACCGCTACGTTTACCTGTCTCTTCCCAAGTCATTGCCGGCATACTGGGATATTTGCAGACAAGGATTAATAGTGGACGAGGAGGACCTCTTGGCGGAAGGCTTCGATTCCACTTTGCCGGGGCTCAACGAGTTCCACAAATATTGGGCCGAGAAAGTCGAGGTAACTATGATCATATTCTGGATTCGGATATCTGTTACTAACAAGGAACAGACCCTCCGCAAGACAGCGGTGTTCGAGGACTACCTAGAATACCAATACTATACGGCAAAATCCGTATCCGAATTCCTGACCTCGTGTAGTCAGCCGTTATCAGCTCTGTCGATATCATCGCTCGACCTTGTACTTCCCTCACCCTCGGAAGTCAGCACACTAGAGCCGCAGGAACCCAAGCTGCAGCTTCTGAAAGCACTATCCGATCTAGAATTAGCGCTGCTTATCTCAGCTGCCCGGCTCGACATTGTCGCGTGTACTGATATTGTCAATTTCGCCATGGCTTATGAAGAGTATAATTCCCAGATGGGCAAGCAGAGAGTGCAATCGGCCAGCTCTGGCCTGCGTGCGCTGGGCGCGGGAGGCCGGATATGGAGCCGCAGCGTTGCCGTGGTCGCCTGGGAAAGGTTGGTCTCGCTAGGTCTGCTCATCCCGGCCGGCATAGGAGGCAGGTCGAATGCGGCACATGGAGGGCTAGAGGGCAAGCTATGGAGGATGGATGTATCGCTGGAAGAGATACCAGCAGCTGCCGATCTGCCCAAGTTTCTGGCCAAGTGGTGCAGTCAAATTTAACTGGTAGATGGGGTTAGTTTTCTCCTCTCGCGCATGCGCCACGAGGTCTTGGCCGGCCCCCATGTTCGGTTAGGATCGATAGAGCCTAGGAATAGGACCGGCTACAGCCATGTTGCCAATGATGGAATTATGAAGCGCCAGACGGAGCCCATCTGTGCCGGCGGATTTGGGGCCCGCGCCTTTCTCGGCCTATGCGACGCTATTGTTGCATTCCGGTGCCGTATGGCGAATTCGAAGAACTACTTATACAAGTGCGGCGGAGGATGTAACGTAGAATACATGACACTACGCTAGCCTACTATATATGCATACGGTAATAGCAAGCGAGGACCCCCAGTGGAGGGAAAGCCTCGATTCGACGGGTCGCAGAACGGCTTACGTTATGCAGCTGCAGCCCCTCCCCCACAAGCCGACATCCATCCATCATTCATCTGCGTAGGGTACGGTAGTGCACCGTACTGTAGTGTAGAGCACAGGGCGTGGAGATAAGTTTCGGAATTAGCTGTCGGACAAGCTCGGATATCGAAACTGCCGACGAGAGCACGTTGCAAGATGTCAAATACCTAGCGCGCAAGCTCGCATCTGGGCTCTCTTGGGCCCTAATTAGAGGACAGACAGACAAAAGACAGGGTTCCACGTAGCTAAGCCGAAAATGTGGTTTACTGAAAGCAGTAATAAACTCGCAACTTCGCAAAAAGACGGTCTAGCCGGTGCTATAGAATCCGAGATGGAGATGGAGGAGGAGAAAAGGTGGAAGCAAAATAGATCTCCTAGATACGGATAGGTAGCGTGATTATAGTGTTAGTGTGTGATGGCTTCACCGAGATAGAATTAAGTAAGAGGAATGCTCCTTTTCACCACGTTGTGTAGGACCATGTCCATGTCCATGTCCAGGTAAGCAGAATCCACCTTCAGCAGCTGGTCGGGTCCGAGGCCTGGGCAAAAGAGAGCCCTGGGTACTCCGAACGGAGGTGCCGAGCAAAATCAGGCATTATTCTTTGCACCGTAGATTTTTACCAAGAATGATGCCTAATTCTAATCCAACATCTCCGTATCCTGGGAGCTACTACTGGTTTGGGGGTGCACACTGCGTGGCATTGCCTCGCCTTTCAGCGATCTTAAGTACTGTACGTTTCACTGATGTCATTTATGGAGGCTCCACTTAGTTTGCTGCTGGTGCGGATACCCACCGCAAGGATTCGGGGCTCGGATTGTCCAGTTGCCGCTTCTCTTTTAACACAACAGCCAGTCAAGTAGCTGTACGACCTAGGTAAGAGAAACCTGACATGTGCTGCGCCTGCGTCGCGCCTATCCGTGCCTCAGGCGTCTGTCTGTCTGTCTGTGCTGTGCCTTCCTTGCTCATAGGTTAGGTACTCAAGGTACGGAGTACTCAGGTAGGGTTCCTGCTGCTCGGTGCCGTAACCGTATTGCGCTCCTGACCTGTGCTACACCAACGATTGGCTGCTATAACGCGAGGCCTGCCGCGCCAGTTGCCAACTTTGTCTTCTTGCCCCCCCTCCCATCGCATTTTATCAACCACCATGTTGGCTGCTCATTGGACTCTGCCTCCTCCCTTTGTTGTGGACGCCCTGCTGAGCTGGATGTCTGTCTATGAAGCCAGAAATACCAGCGGGTGAGACGCCACAACTACGCCTCTGGCCCTGCTTGAAAGAAGAGTGGCCGCGCCTGTCCTTACCTCCTAACTAGTAGTATATCCTTGTATTTGTCCTCGTTCTCGTTCTCGTTGTCGATCTCTCCTCGACCCCAGTCATTCTCGGTTGAGTTCTTCTTTTCCTGCCTACCGCTCCGTATTGGTATATCTAGATCTTTAGAGCTGAAGAGGAGGAAACCACTATTGCGATCTACTCGTCGTTTAGTCGACAGCATACACGAAGAAGAAGTGAAGAAACACCATTATATCGCTCCGGCTAGCCTCGTACGGCTACGATCCAATTCTACGATCCCACGATCTCAATGTCGAAGCGCACGACGTTTACGACCATCTCGCCGCTGCCGGCGGGCATCCCGCGCGAGGTGGTGGTCGAATTCCTGCACAACCACCAGGAGATGATCGACCTGAACCCGCTGATCATCGACCGCCATCCCATTGCGCCACCACCGCATGCGCCTGAAGACGAGACGCGCTGCGTTTGGTGGAGTCTGACTGACAAGATCGCATACTTACCCGGCGGGCTCGTGTCCGGCCAGATATCGTACACGGCCGCCTTCAACGATCTGCCGAACGGCGTTCAGACCCACTGCTATGCGCCCCTGGGCACCGACATCCGCGAGCGCTGGAGTCTCGGCGGCACCCTGCCCGGCGAGCCGCTTGAGCCCGTTGAGATGGGACTCGACATCCCGAGACAGGGCCTGTACCTTCGCGAGGTATGTCTGCTAGGGCACATAATATCATGCCTCATATCCAATGCCCATTTCTTACCGGGCCTCTCGCTAATAAACTACAGGATGTCGAGCTTCGCTGTAATTTTATGATGGCCGGATTTGTCAAGAAGACGCTTAAAAGCGCGCACGGCGCCCTAGTCGAACGCTTATGTGAGAAGGCCGCTCTGGCCTCGGCTAAGAACAGCCCCTCCCCATCCGGATCGGTCCGTTCGCACACCAATAGCGACCACGAGAAGATCAATGTCCAGACCATAGGCAGCACGCTCCCAGCAGATCGCCCCAGTAGCAGGATTTCAGCTGGGCAAGGCTATTCATCCTATGGACACCCCAAATCTGATCTCTCTGGACACGAAAACATACACGAGCCGCTAAGATACGCCCCGTATCGCAAGCCCGTACCCCCACCAATGACGAACGACTCGGCGAATCATTGGGCGGGAGCACATCATCAGGTCCCGGCGGGTGTGGCGGAATTACCGTGATGCCGGAATCTGCGTAAGCTTATTGTTTACAATTTAGGCCAATGGCGGCCCTCACGAACATCATTTTTGCTTTAAGAGCCACTGTGCTCAGCATGGCGCAGGCCTGGGTGGTCGGTTTAAAGATGGACCATATTTGATATTTATTCACTCTAGACAATCAATCTCGCGACGGTTGGTTTGCGCAAATATATGCATATAAGATGCGGGAGGAGAACCTGCTGAGATGAGTCTCGTGCATCGATAGACTTATTGTCTATCTATTAGACTCTCTGGCATATATGAATAGAGCTTTGAGGTTCTATATGAGAACGCTAGGCTGAAGGTACAAGCCCAACAAGCAGGCGAAAGAGTCATTTGCGATAGGATTGAGGAGGAAGGAAAAGCCGCTACAATAGAGCCGGCAGCGATGCTATTAGGAAGAGCAGGCTTTAGGCCTGGTCCTTTCTCTTACCCATATGAAGAGGCTGAGTATTGTTCGCAGAGAGAACAGGAGTCTCGTCTCGAGCCTAGCCCCACAAATGGGGAAAGCATTCAAATGTATATGGATCAAAATTCAGTCCATAATGCATCATACGAGAGACAAACAATATTACTGTTTTTGGAATATCAAATCATGTTGACTTGCCCATTTACCATCGTACGTGTACTGACTAATCCAACACTATTTGAAAGTTCCAACTGCGTGGAAGCTGTAGGGCAGTGAAGTAATTCACCGTCCTGCCGGACCTGTCCGGGCCTATATGCCCGGATTCATTCCCCGAAAAGCTGTCCCTTGCTTTCAGATTACGAATAATGGGTATGGGGAGCTTGGCTTTTTGGAAACTCATCTTTGTTTCAATTCTGAATGACCAATTCAGGGATGATATGAAACTAGAATGACAGAAAGGGGGGTTACTGCGGGGGAAGGTAAGGGTTGTTTGTGTACCTAGAATGTTAGGTAATCATACTGAATTTACTCCGTACCTCAACTCATAATTACCTCGAAATCGATGTTCTTGGGACCCGAATTAGGAATACAATCTAGTATTCGGCATTTGCCTGTGCCTGGTCTGGTCTGATGTTGCTTACATATAACCTGGTTAATACTCCGTAGGAAGTCGGGGTTTCAGTAGGCTTCTCAGGCGAAATCCGGACAAGTGGGGCGCGTTCGCTTCCCCGACCCTACCTAACCTTACCTACGATACCTATAACACCACTAGGGGCTATGTGATATACCTACCGACAAGACTATATTCTCACATTCAGATGTAATGTTACGTCCCGAGAATATAATGATTACTTAACTTTTACTTCGTATCGAGTGCACTGTCCTCGAGCTTGGGACCTGGTGTCCAGATTCTAACCGAGTAGCTGTTGGTGGGTAGGTTAGGTATGAAATTGTTTGTTGTTAGGTAGGGTCTCAGATGACGGCTTTGACTCATCCAACTTGCGTCGCATACACAATGGTGTGCACAATAGTGCACAAACAATTCCAAAGGGAAAATGAGAGCACTAAATACCTAACAGTATACGAGACCAGTGTCGGTCGGCACCGAAAAAGTTGGTGTTGTGCATGTCTGGGAATTCGGGGCGTGTCGTGGTCTGATTAGCTGATGCAAGCGCCGATCCTAGTCAGGAGATTTTCTCCGCGGCGGCGTCCGTTTCGGCCCAGCGGTTGGGTACTGGGGATTGGTTGTTTGCTTGGTGTTAGGGCACGTCGGGGAATTTTTGGGAATTTTCCCAAACAACGAACAACGGGGGGTGACGCCATCATGTATGTTCTGTATGGTCCTACACATACGCGTAGGCAGGCTGTGAACTCGCCTGGTGCAGATGACTGACTAACAAACTGATTTTGAGTGGTCATCTTCCGTGTGCCGCGTCTCCTGACATTTTTCTCACGACTCGCGACCCTGCGATCCTGATCCTGATCTGCAAGCTTCTGCCAATTGCCATGGCATTGTAAATTGCTGATTTGCAGACTGCGACCCGAATAGCGGCAGCAGCAGCGATAGCGATAGTAGCTAATATCCGATCAGGCGAAGGGCTAAGATCGGAACATGCACGGGGCTTGTCATCTGCCGTGTCACTTCTGGTACCGTGCCGTCATGGACCGAGTCATACATGTGCGTACATACCTACATACTAGGCTGCAAGCTGCAAGCAGTGTAAAAAAAAAAAAAAAGAAGGGTTGCCCAGTCCATTTTATTATGCGTACTTGGCGCAGTGTTGGCGGCTACAGTGCCGAACCCCTTCAGCCTTTCTGCCTGGTTCACCGCTACACAACTACGTAGTGTGCAACGGCCCCAGATCCATTGGGCCCGCGGGCAGGGAAAACCGGTCAAGTTAAGTGGTCGCGGAGGGCCGTTGCTGGATTTGGAAATGGGGGACTTTTCCGCAGGGTTGGATTGGATTGGACGTTGTTGGGTGACATCTGACGCCTCGAATTGCGCCGCGCCTAACGTACATGTCTCACTCGCTGGCAGCATTTACTCTCCCTACTAACAAGTTGGTTTTACTTACTTGCCTGCTTGCGTGTTTGCTGCGACTCGAGGGATTCGAGCCGAATAAACGCCTACCGACAGACCCGAGCAGCAGCCTTTGCCGTTCTCAGACTTTCCTCTGTGGTTGGACTGTCTGTCTTTCTTATTGTTTCCCGATCATTGTGTTCATACTTCGTTCTTGGGCAAAGGAACAATACGGGCTGACGGCGACTCCGGTCATTTGTCTTATCGTATTTGCCTAGACTGCCATCTGCATACCGGTATCGAGGAAACCCGGGCAAAGACAATAACAACGGATGCGTTGGCATTTGCTAACAAACTTGCCTTCTACCGAGTACCAAAGAGCAAGTTCCCCTTCTCCCGAGCCCTTCGAGACCGGCGCACGAAAAGGGTAATTAGGTACATATAGCTTTCGAGGGACCAAAGGCCATTGACAAAGGCAAGAAGTCACCGAGGCACTACCGTAGCCCGCTAATAGGCCGACGTGCGAAGTTAGCCCTTTCCCGCTGCTGTCCCTTCCGCACACACTTGGCTGTATGTAACACACTGAGACAGTGTGGGGATAGGCAATTCGAATATTTGATATTTCATTTAGCGCAGTCGCCGGAGAGGGAAGTAGGGAGCGAGCAAGCCTGATCCGGTCTTGCCCTCACATTCGACTCACTCATTACCCCCCGGGGAAAAGGGCAACCACCATCTATACTAGACTACGAGGAATCGACACGGGTTTGGAAAATACGAAGATTGATTGACTATTGCCAATGACAACCAGTTCAACTATCCTAAGACGGGCCGTATAAGTGCCCAGAGCAAACGTGTTGTCGGGCCTAAATTATTTTTGGGGGACGCCGTTCCGACCCGACGAGGCTTTGCGTCAGTCAACACAATAGCTAGCTGGCTGGCTGAAGCAGATGCACCAAACAACAAATCTGAACGTGTCGAAGAAGAAGAAGGAATGAAGATATGATGCTTGGGCTTCTCGCCTCCGGTGATTCCCGCACACGAAGAAGGAAAAAGAGAACGTCGAGACTCCCCTTCCATTCCTGAGTCTTGAGTTCTGAGTCCCGAGTCTCGGCCTCCTCCACTACATCACGACTTCCTCGATCCGGGCCGCCTTCTTAACTCTCAGCTTTAAGCTCACGACGACGATGGCTCCTTTCGACCAGTTGGAGGCCATGGCGGCGGATGCATCTCGATATCTATCCACTGGTCACGATATGGCCCTAATACAGCGCCAAACTGCGGAGAAGCTCGACTTCAGAGATCCTCAGACACTTGTTGTCATATGGGTTTCTCTCCCTCTAGCGATCATCAGCTTGATCACGGCTCTGTTCGCATTCTACTGGTTTGTGCGCATGCGAAGAGGCTTCCGTCAAGAGTGGGTTTAATCATATTTCCATCTCCATCGATGCCCCTGAATTCCGTGTGGAGAGTATACATACAAATAGCCGAAGAGAATATTGACTGACTTTGCTACAGCATGATATTGCTCTTGATACAAAGTGATCTTTTTAAGACGTTCTGGCTCTTCATTAACCCACTCTTCTACCTCATCGGCAAGAAGCCTTTCATGTCCGACTGGGTGTACTGCCAGATCTCCGGATTTTTCCTTGCCGTGGCCTTCCAAGCGTCAGACATCGCCGTTCTACTAATCGCCGTGCACACGGTCCTCTTCATCGTGCGCCGCCAGCACCCCGGCACGGCCGGCCCAGGGTTACAGCCGTATCGCCGTATTGCATACGCGGTGTGGGCGGTAGTGCCTGTGCTGTTCGCCTCCATCGTGCCCATCACGGGCGCTAGCTTCGTCGACGACGGCGCCCTCTGCTACCTGCCGTTGCGCCCGGGCTGGTACTCCATGGGCCTCGGGTGGATCCCGCACTTCGTAGTCTTCGGCCTCATCCTGATCTCGTATACGTGGCTATACTTCTACGTCTTCCTCCGTTTTCGCCGCTTTGGTGAGGATCAACGGAGAGCCAGCAGTCACTTAAGCTCACGGTCTATGACGACTGCATCGTCGACAACCCGTCAGCACCACTCGAAACGAAAATTAAGCCGAAGTCGCAGCCGTAGCGCACCCACGCTCGCCGCGACGACCCCTTTATTGACAACCCACGATCTACCCCACGACGCTTCCACACCAACCACTGCGTCCAACAAGTCCGCCACGTCGAAATTTCGCCAAGGCTCGGTCGGTTCCACGGTGAGCACCCTGCAGATCGGCGATAGTGTCCTGCCGCTGCCATTGCCGGCTACGCCGGAACAAGCCGTGCGCAAGAACTCAGTCACCTGGAATCTGGTCGACTTCGGCGTCGGCACGAGTCTACGCACGGAATCCACGCATCACGACGATGATCACGCCGCCGCGACGGCCTCGACAAGCGCCGCAAATCTTACGGTTCCTGAGCAGACATACACAGGCTCGCACGGTTCGCGACGTGGTCGTGCGTTTTTCTCTTCATATTCAGCCCTTCTCCCAGGCGTATTGCCAGAGGACAGAGGGGGGAACGGACAGGGGCATGGGCAAGGTGAGACGCAAACGCAAACTCTGACAAGGATAGAGACGGAAGCAGATGCGCAATCAGAAACACAAACAATGCAGCACACGCGCGACCGGACCCAGCGCCAGCTGCGCCTGCTCTTCGTCTTCCCCGTCATCTACATGCTGACGTGGGTCGCGCCGTTCGTGGCGCACCTGTACCGGCATGATCAATACAGCAGCAATAGTCTCGCCCTCATACCCATCGCCGCCAACGGTATTAATAGTAGTAGTGAAAGTAGCGACATGGTTCCAGTGCCACTCGCCCTGCGCATAGCGAGCATCGCGAGCCTGTGTCTCGGCGCGGCCGTCGACAGCGCATTCTTCACCGCATGGGAACAACCCTGGCAGCACCGCCGCGGCGGCTTTTGGGCGAATCTCGCGGCGCGCCTGCGTTTCCAAATCTGCATCACCAGCAACAATCATACTGGTTATAGCAGCAGCAGTGGTTGCGGTAGTGGTGGTGGTAGAGGTAGTGATGAGACTGGCCCAGGACGCACTTGGGACGAGAGGCTCGTGGATGAAAGAGTTGCGCGCTTGAGGAGAGATAGGGAACAAGAGGAGATGGAGAGGAGGTCCAGGGCGAGGAAGAACGCGGAAGCTGAGGCTGAGGCTGTCAATGGAGAACGGAGAAGTACAAGGCTTGGGACTGGGGCAGGGAGCGTTGGAGATGATGGATCTGAACTAAGAGCAAGCGGTGAAGCGAGAAGAGAAGAAAGTTCGACTACCGATGAGGGTGGCTACGGACACCATGCTACGAGGGCAAGGAGGGAGTGGTGGGATGCGTGGGATGATGACCAGGACGATTTACAATACCAAACAAACGCAAGCCGGCGGTCAGAATTATGATGACACGTCGTATATGCCTATGACAGCGGCGGCTTGGTCTAGATGCACCCAGTGCAGTGGTTCATGGCCGGAACATGGACTATTTAATACTACAGCACTCACTCAATGCTTTTGGGAGTGTTGGTTCACGGATATATATATATACCGTGGAATCTGACGCTAGCGAACCGACCTCTGTGGTTGAACTGTTTCGCAGCGTCTATATGTATACCCTTTTTGGGGAAATTTGGCATTTGGCATGGCCATAGGCATCGGTATTGGTGGTGTTGGTTTACGCTAGATAGGAGCGACGTGATACCCCCTTTGGCTTACAAGAGCTTGCGATATTTATAACATTATATAATATAACTATGACTACAACTATTCACTATCTGCATGGTTATTACATGCCTCCACTAACTAATTATGCTGCGCTAGGATAGATTGTGTGAAATAGAGTGTGAGGTTTGCGGAGCTTGAGAGTTGTACTTATATTTAAATGAGCAGGGGGGGGATATAAAAGAGGGAGGAAAGTGAAGAGAAGAGACAAAGCTATGAAGAGAGATACTGCTGAACGCAATACAGCAGGGCTGAAAGAGAGAAAATGGAAAAGGGGCACGAATACTAGATATGTAGTGGGAAGGCTTGGCTACGGTTACATGCTTCTAATGTCTCTTGCCGCTGTATAGTAAATTTGCAGATAGTAACATGATCAGTCATTCTCGCAGATATGTTAGCTGACGTAGATGATGAAGAAGAAGAAGAAGAAGAAGAAGAAGAGAGAGAGCTTAGAGTCGAAAGGCTTGTTGTGGTTAACTTTGCGAGTAGACCGAACCAAGATATAGGGAGAATGACAAGACGGTCGTACTACGCTGCCATTAAGAGAGGGTTTTCATTTCATTCTATTTTTTTATTTCACATAATAATTTGACGAACATGGTAGTAATTAATTCTCTTTTTGGTCAGTTGATATTATATCTTAGAACTAGCCTCCGGTCCGAAAATACGATCTGGTAGATATCAAATCCTGTATCGGACTTGTCCATACGTATCTAGCACTTCGAACAACAGTATACTGGTGCGGTCGATAAATTAGTAAATTTACTCGAGCCGGTAAGAACAACGCGACATAATTACATAGCTTTATAGATCATTGCATCTGGAACTGTCCATCCACCTGTCAAAGAGCGCATAGCTGGCTTCCTACGCTCCAGCCCGGGTCGCGACGAACTAACGATGGGTCATGGAACCTCGGAAGGATGTTCAAGGATAATTCTTTCGGTCATGAATTTCCCTCCAATTGTCATAGCTATGTCGCATGATATACCTGCTCCGCAGGCAACAGGATGAGAAATAAATACACGTGTCTGAGGCTAAGGCAAAGGATGATAAAGCACACAGGTGGCATGGCCAATAGCAATCGAATCTACAGGCTGGCCCATGTTGCATTCAAATCTGACTCAGAACGGTGGGATAAATACACTAGACAATACCCATGAAAGCCTTTCATCGCTCCCGGATGCCGGTTCCTATGCCCCAGACGCCGATCAAATGAAGATATAAAATCGCTTATGCGTACCCACCCCGGCATGCCTGCTTCGTCATAAATGTTGCCTCTCTGCTGGTTTCCTCCATTCCTTTCCATACCCGATTTCATCCATGTAGGAAGCGCAAGAAAGCCTGCGCAACTTCAACGCCGTCTTGTTTATTGGCGACGCGATTGACGCCATCATGATAAATATCGTCGGTGATGATACCACTGGATTTCCGCGCATTCAGAAGCTCGCGCACCATCTCCTCCGTGAACTCAGGATGCCCTTGTACGGAGATCAGTTGGCCCGGTACGTACATGGCCTGAGTGGCACAAACGTCCGTTCGAGCTAGTTGAGCTACGCCGGCTGGGGCGGACAGGACAGCATCACGGTGCATTTGGTGGATTGACTATGCCCAGGAGTCTTGTCAGTTGCCCCGAGGGCTTCGAGTCTTATTGGTAGTAGATGAATCTAGGGCAGGGACATACCATCTTTTCCATGCCGAATATCCTCTTCCCCTCGTCCGTGAGCTCGTGCTCAACAACACTGACCTCCCAACCACGTGGATTCCTGCCCAATTTGGCGCCAAGCGCACGGCCAATGATTTGATGGCCAAAGCAGACACCGATAACACGAATGCGACCGCTGTTCAGACAGCGTTTAGTAAATTCTGTCAGGCGCAAGATCCACTCGTCGCCATCGAAGGCATCATATTTCGAGCCCGTGATCAGAACAGCGTCGATAGACTCAAGGTCGGGATAGGCAGTCGAGTCACGGACAACGTCGTGGAAGGAGAGCGACAATTGGGATTCCAGAGAAACTGGATGGGAAAAGGATGCGCAGGCCCGCCTGAACATGTGGGTGAAGACAACACCATACGACTGGTATTTGGCCCGGATTGGGGGAATCGGAGTGTCGGCCTCGAGGATGGCGAGCCGAATCGGCGCATTCGTGCTGTGGGACCCCATTGTTGCGGATGTGGCTGTAGTTGGGGCTATAGCTGGAGCAGGAGCTGTGGTGCAAGTCTGGCGGTGCGTTGATGCGCTGCGAGAATGCAGTGAATGTTGGAGAGAGAGTCGGCCTGGGGAGTTGCGATATAATGTGGTGTTGCTGAGTCCAACGAATGGTGAAGTTTAGTAAGTAAATAATTGGGGGTGGCAAGAAGAGGCGGAGCCGAAGTGGTGGCGATGTCGGGATTCGGAGAGCTTGAGCTTGCTGGGACAGACAGACAATGGAATGACTCCCGGCGACTCGATGCACCTATTTATATCCAGCCGTGGCGTGCTATCTTGCTGTACTAATGTCCTGGTCACGTCCCGTCGAGATGCGGACGCGTGCGGCGCAGTGGAACGTATAACGAACGGGTAGCAGAGGCAAAGTCTGAAGATGGAATCAAACGGGTGCAAGCATCCAAAGTGGACGAGTGCGTATCAGAGAACGGGAAGCAGTTGCGAACATTCATGGACCCCGACTCGCCCGCGACTCACCCCGGACCCGCGGCCCCCTCCATTTGACTCCGCTCGTCGTGCACTAGCATGCTGCACCATCACTAGTACAGAGTGCGTTGCGAAGCCAACGAGCTGCTGCATCCCAGTTGCGTGCCTGCCAGTTTGCAGTCGGTATCCGGTCAGGATACTGGCCAGGACTTCGGTCGAGGGTGGGTTGCCGGCATGCCAAGGCTGGAGGGCCCGAGCTCCTTGCATGAAGTGACGGTATTGTCGCGGGGAAAAAATAAAGAGAAAGGAGCAAGACCCGGATTTCGCTATCTCTCGCGGATGCACGAGAGGAAGACAAACGGGATGGAATGAGAAGTGTGGGGTGTTACATTCTGTAACCCATTAATGCCTACATTATACCTACGCGGGACCTACGTACGGCACTAGTGTACCTCGATACTGCCCTGTCAAGATCTACCATTGGCAGGAACCTACCGCTGTTGCACAGAAAATTGCCTGGTTAGGTAGGTACCTATCGTAGATTAGGAAGTTCATCTTGGATAGCTGCTGCGATATGTTTGTTCATGTATGTAGGTAAGCTAGGCAAGTGTAGCAGACGAGAGTCCGATCAGCTGGGTACCCTGTCACAATGGATCCGACCTGTCCACTGTCCATCCCATCTGAAATACGCGGGCACCGTATTACTGCGCCACAAACGCGAGGTCGCATATGTGGCTGATGGAGCTGTCGGTCTGGACGTGTCCGTGATCACCGTGTTTAAATTATTTCTTTCTCTGCATGACCTAGAGCTCCAAGGAAGATAGATTACTCCAAACACGCAGTGGCCGCCGTGGAACCAAAACGATCGATTTTCTTCTGTACACCGTCAACAACTTGATCGACTCAAACAATGCCATTCCTCTTTCCACCTAGTTTGACCCAGCTCTGTACCGTGCGGCTAGGACTTTAGCAGACGAGCAAACTCTGGCCTGCACCTGACAAGTGACTGCCATCTTGAGGCTCCGGCCCTGGTGGAGAAAGCGCCACGCCAATGTGACCGCGATCCAGCCTATCGATCTGCTGAAATTGTCCGGAAGGAACCTGGGCCCTGCATCAGGGCGCCGGTGGCGGCCCACATCGAGCTGGGACACGGCAGGAGTCCGCGAACATGGGATGGCAGCTTACCAGCTCGTATCCACCCACGCCAGTATTACCACTAAGCACTACCATCGGGGCGCATGGCAAGGACTCTGCCATGACGCCGTGCCCTCGAATGGCTTGCTCTCGGTCTTCCACTGTCCTCCTCATTGGTGAAATCTTCCAGTCCCGACGCAAGCCAGAGCACGCAACGCTATCGTTGAGGTTTGTCTAGGGTTCTGACAGCCTATTGATCCCAGTCAACATATGATAATGTAGTATCGTCTCGTGGATTAATTTTTATAGTTCATTACTATGGCCTATTCGCCCGAGATATAAAAATATACGAAATCTGAGCTTTGATGTTAGCTAGCTAGCTGCACCAACGACGAGAATACGAACTTCTCATAGCCATAACCCGTCGTCTTCAGACTCCAGAGCGACGATCGCCGATATGATGGTGGCCTATAATACACAGTTATGCAGAGGAACCCCCAGGCCATCAGGAGATATTCTCAGTCCCCTAATTAGCTGATATCAGTATCAATCCGCATGGATCGAATCATAACCACTGAGGGACGCGAGCTAGCCAGCTCCTTGTATGTAGGCCCCTAGGTGTTCGTGGCAAGGTTACACCCCGACCGATATTCCCCGCGCAACACTGCTGATACTGTGAATTATATAGTGATTATAATGTACAGATCTTGTATATGACAGGTAATTGGAAAATACGGCGTAGCCGAGCTAGCCCCGATTAATTGTCAAACGTTCTCCAAAGAAGAATCCTGTATCACATGCTACTATTTGCGATACTAATAATCTTTGTTTTGTATTACGACAGTTTTCTTGGTGATAGTGTTTAAAAGCTCAGGCGAATGTCACTCTAAGACGGCCGAATTCTTTTCGACACGAAATGTTTCCTGTCAAGGTGAAACCACAAAAATAACATAACAAAGCATAAAATAGGTAGCACCAAAATGAGAAACAGGAGTGGTACCCAGGAAAGCTCGGAGACACCGCCCCTTTACAATTTGATATTGCCAAACAGCCAGACCGTTCCTCGTTATCTTGTGGCACCGGCCGGGAGAAAAGCATCATTTCAAGAGGAAGTTGTTTGCGTATCAAGCGCAGCAGACTACCTAACGATTTAGACAGTACGCTTGCCGCGGGCAGGAATGCCGGACTTCCGAAATTTGTTCCTCGCCTCTTTCGATATCACGACCCAACTCCACGATCGACACCCCTTCCGTCTCGACAGCCCTCGCAGTGTCTTGCCATGTTCGCTGCGCATTTGTAAACGATTGGTATAGGGGTTTGTCATCGGATGCACGGTGAGTTCCGGAGCTGCAAGGTGCTCAGATAATAGTGTACGTACTACTGTCCCCGAGCGGCGCAAACCGATTATGTAATGATCCAATTCAGGTTTAAGCTTTCGCAACTATTTGCCGAGCCATGGACTAGTGAACTGGTCTCTTGCCGGCAGAGATAAAGGATTGGCGACACGCCGGTTGTGCAGGTTGATACTCCAAGCACTAATCCTAATTATACCATAGTCTAGTCCACGATATATCGGTGGCATAGACGTGGCACCCTCTACTGGGATCTAGATCTGTACGAGAACTTGGCAAAGAATCACGTATTCTTCGATATACCAGGTATTGCAAATCAAATTGTCTGCTTGGACACACAAACGGCACGGGCTGTGTATCCCTCATCGGCTGAAGCTACATCCGCCCAAGAATAACATAGTCTGATTCGTCCCTGTGGCCTGGTTTATGGTCATAGAAGATTTCATATCCAAGACTCTGCATGAAGTGATTTGATATTTCCGAGGAGTAGTACGAAGTATATTGGCTTAAGACACTCCTTCCAGGTGTCTTCTTAGCTCCGTATTCTCCTTACATATACAACGGTGCCCCTTGCTATATAATACGCTTGGACCTTGAATGATCCAAGATTGACTGTTAGGCTAACGACTTGACCCTGATTGGTAGAAATCGACCATACTTCATCAAAATACTACAGCTAGCTCATTTCGAGACTGGCTGCCCCATACTAAGAAACGTATCAACTCTATAAATACTTCGCGGAGCATTTAGCGACTTATGAATATATAACATCAAGGGATTGATCGCATATGAAAGTCTACATATAACTGATCAAGCATATCTACTCAAAATATTGCAATAGTGTGTGTAAAATTCTGACTGATATGAGTGGGAGAGGCTTTGCGTAATTCGACATTCTGGCGCCAAGAAAACCTCGTTGTCAGTAAGGCTGGTGTAACCTGAGACGTCATTGAAGCTATCACCAAATTCTATAGAAATCTCAATAGATCAGGTGATTACAATTGATAAGAGTGCCGTCTTAAGTTCCGCTTGATTAACACAACGCCTATGTAATTAGTTTTATATTTCTTCAGACATGCATTCTTCAAGTTTATGATGACGTAAGACTATAGCAGCTGTACTGTTCGCAGACAGTGTATCTACTGTATAGATAACTGTCCGTCTTCAGATGGCGACTTGGCCTAACATTGCATCATGGTCAACTTCAATTAATCATACAAGAAATTCGTTGCCAAAGAACATTGTATATCGCTCCTATTAAGGCAGAGATATCACCATGAAGAACTAATCTCTGTACCAAATATAGCTTACTGTTGCTCCTGTATCTCTTACGGCACAATGTACCGCCCGGCTCAAAGCTGTCACCTTATCTAAGCACCAACCGCTCTACCCGCTCGTCGCCTTTGCGATCTTATGTCGGGGTAAAATGATCGATGAACTGCATTGATCGGACTGTATCAGATTTGGAACTTTAAACTGCCAGTCTCAGGTCGTTTCCGAAACACCAATAGATTGATCCGAAGCTGCATCATGGTCTGCTTACTACCTGCGCCTACAAAAGTCACACAGCGCCAGACCAAAAAGACGTGAGCTCGTGGTTTTCATTGAGGCATACTTCAACTCTCAACTGCTTAACAAGTTGGTGTTCGTCATGCCTCATCTAACAACCACTTTGGATTCGCTCCCGAACGAGGTACGTTCATCTCACACAAGCCTCTGATGCCAAATATACTAACTATTGCTCAGCTTATCATAAATGCCTTGAACTCCCTGCCAACCCGCTCTCTGGTACCCCTTGGTGCCATATCTCATCGGTTTCAGGCGCTCGTTCGCCGTATTCACTACTACCGACTTGTCGAAGCTACAAGGTTGCAGGGACGCGAACTGATTTTAGAATGCTACCACCCCAGCGACAGACTGTCCACTCCGTCGCTCTTCTGCAAGTATCTGGCTACCGACGGGCTCTCCGAGGACGCTGACGACTCCAACGTGCAAGATCTAAATCAGCTTTACTCACGGTTTCAGACTTATCTTGGCGATGAAAATCGCCGCCCTCGTGCCCGCCGGCCAACGGCTCGTGTGATCGAGGGAACTGAGAAACCTTTGATCGAGGTCCCATCGTACGATGTGAATCTCGAAGCGGATGAGCTTTTCACTCAACTCTGCGCGATCACCAACTTGGTCAAGATAGAGCCGAAGAGAGGCCTATTCCTCAGCATCGACAACGTTACCGAAGGCCTAATTAGGGTTTGGCGCGAATGGCTTCGAGAGCAAGCAGGACAGTCGGAAGCAGACAAGCAATTTGAGGGGCAGATACGCCCTGACGATTCCTCTATACTGTGGGCGGATGCGTCTCACGACGTTGGAGTAAGATTCCGCGTTTTGCGCAAAGACGAAGAGCGAACCCCCATTCTCTTCAGTCCCGATGAGGAGCCGGCCGTTTCGTACACACTGGAATACCAAGGTTAGTCCTAACACCTGCTTTTGATTTGAATTAGGACGCTGACAGGGGGTCAAGAGTTGATTGTGCGGACCAACAAGCTGCTTCTTACCATAGAAACCTCCGAAGCTCAGCAGATCACTCATGCAGGTAAAGCAATAATCATCGCCTCATATGTTTAAACCCCCACATTTTACAAAGTCGGACCAACGCTATTACTCAGGAACAATTGTTTACTTCGCTCTATGCCACAAAGCGTGTTAGGGGATATGGAGAAAATACGGCAAGTCGTACTGTTAGCGGGTATGGATGAGGGACTTTAATGATGTACCACTCAGTCTGACCATATCCTGTGTTTAGGGGAAGCACCGAGTTTAATTTATGGGAGCGCTGGAGTGGATAATGGTAGGATGGAGTGAGAGTGGAACAGCCTGGTTCTTGTTTAGCGATAGCCTCCTCTACTATCGCCAAGGAACACTAATAAACGCGTTTTCTTGATGACTGATTGAGAACGTGTTATAGATATTTGTAGATCAACACTGAGTTGATTGATTAGAGCCAAAATTTCGCCCATTAGCACCGCGTTAGTTGCGAATTGTGCGTAGTCAGCGCGAAGACCAATGAGAATGAACTGAACTGTGAGAGAGATCCCTATTCTTGTGTAGTTATATCTATCTGTTTGAGTAGAATTGAATGTGTCAGACCCCCAGCGCTAATGGGAACTCTCAGAATAGCCGACTGTCTACTGTGCTATGGACTTGCTTCTGTTCACTCTACAAATTCAATCCCCTGGCACGAATATTCAGTTTTCTAAGCTCATTTGATGTCTGTCGAGGTTATAGCACATAGACATGACGGCCCAAGACATATAAGCCCGTACAAGGGTGAACATCAAACTAAAAGTTGGCCGAGCAGGATTTTCCTATTTCTGTCTTAGACAGCAACTCTAAACTCACATCCCACACAAGTTTCAACGGCGAGAAATCCTGTGAATATCTAACTATGTTTTCAATGTAATCACCCACATAAGACTGGCATGTGATTCCCATCAAAAGAAGTATACTCCTATAAACTACCCCACACAGGACTTATCCTTGCAGACTCACTGCCGGAAGCCGCTTCAGCCACCAGAGATTCGGCTCTGACCAATACCAGGGCACCCCACAATCACCTGGGCAATCGTGGTTCGGGAGAAGACTGTCCTGCAGGTCGCAGATACCCTCCATCTCACTCGACCGTAGTACACAGCTCTTACTTGACGTCATTGACGCAGTTAAACCCCCCTTTCAACAGAAGTGTTCGTTAATTCCTCATCCTGATATGCCAGATGAATGGTCATGGTTACCCCGATTCGAATAGTGCATCACATCGGCCAGAAATGGAATTCTCTCAACTGCATCATCGAGTGGCGTGGTGCTCAGGGGCCGCGCCCTATGGTCCATGAGCTTCAAGGGAGAATAGAATAGTTCGGAATTGTTCGGACTTCCGGTGAGTATGTTGCGGACACCGCGCCTGCGACAAAACTGGAACAATGTTCCTAGACCTACTTATACTATTGTTGGAGGATTTGGAGATTACGTGTAAGACAAGAATTCTAATGCAAGAAGATAGAAACGGTTACCGATTTTTCTAACCCATCCGGAACAGCAATTCCACGGCCCCTCGATTTACTTGAGTGAACCGTTAATCTGTACAAACAACGGCGAGTTCACTTGCACTTGGATCTACCGATCCTATCACAGCGTTTCAATTATTCAAGATTCCAAACATAAGGCCGCAGGTCATAGCTTTACTAAAATACCTTTGATTGCCATTGCGAATACCGTTTGAAAAATAGTACCCGCCAAGACTTATTACGTCTATGTCTAAAGCAGTGGCTACCCTTTAGCCAAGGTCTAATATTGGGAAAAGACCATGTTATTGGGAAGAAAAAAAGTGGAAAAGGTTACCTGGCGCACCACATATTTTACCCCAAAATCTTTGTAGACATGTTTTTTCCCATTCCTATTGCACTGTGCTACTAAGGAGCTACTTGGGGCTTAGTACAATTTCTATGGGAAACTAGGTATCCCCAATTAACTGGTCTTTTCCCAATATAAGACCTTGGCTAAAGGGTAGCCACTGCTTTAGACATAGACGCAATAAGTCTTGGCGGGTAGCACTTCGGGTAGGCAGGTAGTGTATTTTAACACACGAACCGAGACACGAATTCTTACCGATGGTAGGGTTATACTCCGTAGTAATTACCTGGGAATTCAGCTACTCCACACGCGCCAATCTGACAGGCTAGATTCCCCAATTAGGAAATCAGCCATATGTCATTGGGCACCTTATCTAACTCCTCATCGCCGAATACACTCGCCAAGACGCCGCGGTGGGTCGTATTCGCACCTAGGCTTACCGTACATGGCTTGTGGGACAGCAGTTCGGGACGATCCGTTGGGTGATCATTCAACCCAGGCGAATTCATTGGCCTAGGTGCTAATGACAGGTAGCAGCATACTGTTGATCTCAGCGGTTCAGCTCTATTCTAAATACTTCGTCTACGTCAACACTGAGTCTCAAGTTTTACGACTGCGTATCGAACTGACCCATGAGCGGCTCTGATTGGATTGACAATCTGGTATGCTACCAGCGACGCCAAATACAGCTTTCGGCATTTTCTACCACTACCTACATTTTGACATCTAACTGGTCTAAATAAGTCTTCGTATTTTTATCAAAGGCGACCCGCTATGGCTAACTTATCCGGTAGCGTTGTGCGGGTATGCTATCCCTTTAATGTCGGTTGGCGCACCGTGACTTATGTATGGCCTTGGCAGGCCCACTTTTCTCTGCAACCAGTAGGGACATCATCAGTACAGGAATTGTTTATATCTTTAGATATTAATCACTCGCGGATAACTCGATCGAATCAGCACTTTAAGTTAAACAAACTATATAGTTTGGAAGCCCGTAGTCTATTATATCTTATAATCAACTTAGATCGCGTGTATTCGTTAATTAGCAATAACGCGACGTCTTGCAAGAACGGCTGCAGAATACGTCAAGTTAAGAGTGTGATGTAGTACCTGGTAACAATGATTATTGTAGTAACATCCGGCACAGGCAAAATTAAGTGGGGGAGCAAGTATCCCAAATTCATGGCATTTCATTGGCTCCAGCCCCTCGTCTAGTGCCTATCCAAAGTCGCGGTGCGCCAACCGACATTAAAGGGATACGTAAATCGCTACCATATTCAGCAGCTTGGCATCATAGAGCGTCAAACTATTGAATTCACGATAGATTAGCTCGGTGTTGCTCATCTCTGAACCAATGTTACTACGGACTGTCTGTTACAAATGGCTGGCGTGACGTCACTTAAGACATTTGGTTCGTGCCGATCGTGGAATATAGAAAAACAGAACTCCCAGCGCAGCGACGACCGCTACTGCAGCCTCTTACAGTAGATCGTGAAACGGCTCACTAAAAGAATTAGTTGAATGCTTAGCAAGATCGTCTACTTCGAGTCATTGCCAACTGCAACTATCTCTCAAAATGGAGAAGCCAGAGAACGAGACGACAGAAAAGTCGTCGAAAAATGAGAGACTGCCAAGAACTATGCGCGCTCTTCGACACGCGAAGAGAGATGCGTGCGATCATCCTCGTACGCTCATAGTCTGCCTAGATGGCACTGGTGACCAGTTCGACAACGACAACAGTAACATTGTCCACTTTGTTTCATGTCTCAAAAAACACTCTCCAGAACATCAGATGACATACTACCAATCTGGTATTGGCACGTATGATAAGGGAGGTTTAAAAAATGGCATCGGCGCAGCCATGGACATGTCGGTTGGTAGCGGCCTGGGTATGTTGTGCTTGACTAGATATTATTGCCAGCCTGCTAACACCATCTCAAGGAATTCATGTTCAAGACGCGTACAAGTTTCTAATGCAAAACTACCGCGAAGGCGATAAGATCTGCTTACTCGGCTTCTCACGAGGCGCATACACGTAAGTGCAAATATTAAGTATTTCTCCTAGATGATAGACTCGTACTTATTTTACTGCAGAGTCCGATGCCTGGCTGGAATGATCCATAAAGTCGGCTTGTTACCAGCCAGTAATAGATCGCAAGTCAACTTCGCCTATAACTTCTACAAAGACGACTCGAAAAACGGAGAAAGTCTAGCCGAAGAGTTTAAGAAGACATTTTGTACCGAAGTCGACGTCTACTTCGTAGGAGTTTTCGACTGCGTCGCCAGCGTCGGCTTCTTCCCCCGCAAACTACCCTTTAGCAAGACAGCTACGAATACGGTGCGATATTTCCGACACGCCATGGCCCTCGACGAACACAGGGCTAAATTCAAAGTCTGCCATTGGCAACAAGACCAGCCCGGCTCGACGCCCGGCCAGGAGCCCGAAGTAAGCCGCCGTGAGACCGTCGACCTGACACCTGGAGGCCGGCTCCGCCGCCATATCAAACTCAAGCGCCCCAGCCCTAGGCACCATCATCACAGAACACCCGGTGGCATGGGCAAGAAGCCAAAACACGGGGAGGAGCAAGTGCGGAACGATGACTCTAGCGACGAGGTCTGGAACTGCAAATTTGCGGCGCAGGAAAAAGCGAATAATCAATACAAAGAGTTCGTCACGGACGCTCTCGAAGTGTGGTTTATGGGCGCACACGCAGACATCGGCGGCGGAGCCGTCCGGAACGAGAACCGCCACATGCTCTCGCGGATACCTCTGAGATGGATGATCCGGCAGTGCTTCGAGTGCGACACGGGCATCATGTTCGACACGGCGCAGCTAGCAGAGCAAGGGCTCGACGTCCTCAGCTTGTACCCAGATTATCGGCCCGCTGTAAAGCCCACAAGCGGTCCACCGCCGCGGCTCATGACGAAATTCAAGAAGGAAAAACTCGCTCCCATCCAGCGACGATCTACGTTCCTGCCCATCGGGCCGATAGACTATTCCATCGAGAACGCTCCCTCGGCCGAGGATCTGAATTACATCCTCCCGTCCGAGGGGGACGAGAGCCATTTCGACGCCGCGCAGGAGCCGAACGACCAGCTCAAGACCGCCAAGGTCTGGTGGATCCTCGAGTTCTGGCCCGTCAAGATCCGCGTCCTGTCGAAAGATAAGGAGTACTGGGAGAAGAAGGTCCGGTTCAATTTGGGACGCTACCGCGCCATACGCGAGGCGGAGCCGAATTTGCATTGGACCGTGCAGAAGATGATTGATGAGGGAAAATATGAATTGAAGGCTCGTCAGACGAGCGGCACGAAGGTAAGTTATCGGCTTTTTCATTTCTAGGGTCACTCTATTTCCATTCCGAGAGAGCAAGGTTTGACTTGAGGATCTCTATGATAATGGGTCCTCTCATAATATTTCTAAGCATTTGTCTACGTAACACTGTTTACTAACGATTGAAATGACAGTGGCGTCACGTTGTATAATATAACCAAGTTCCGGATTCATCGATCGACCGAACCAAAAAGTTTTGAAATTACTGGAACATTACTTGAGAGAATGATACTAGATCATTTGACATACCATCGTTCGAGTTTCATTGGGGAAACCTGTACGATTCTAGGACTGATACCCTGGGCACATAAGAGATAAAACGACGAGAGCACATGTACGATGAAAGTTTTCGTGTTATGCGGAGTATATACCAGCCAATTTGAAAGCATAGATAGCTGTCTTTTGTTGTGTACTCAAAGGTTAGCGACATCTTGTCCTATCACTTCGAAGCGTGAGACTAGGCAAATGGACGACCAAAAATCATATGGGCTCGGGCAGCCCTTGATCATCTCTAGTCTTCTCTGACGTCTAAAAAGCCTTCGTTAATTATTCTCATGTGATGACGCTCGAGGTATGTCTTCTGCATTTACGCGATCGGCCCATGCACATATAATCGCCCCATGCTCCAACCACGCTATCGCATCAAAGCGAGTCTGGACGCGACGCCACAATCCTAGCACGGACCAGATTTGCCTGTGATCAAGTTGTATCGACATATTGCCTTCCATCTAGGCGCTCAGGTATGTGACTGTCACACCGTGATGGAAATGCAGGACAGGATATCAAGCGATCATATTCCGAGGTTGTAGCACATATATTAGCACGGGCGGTTCATGAGGAGCTATCACAATTCTTTCTGTAGCACTACAGTACATAATAGTGAATGAGAGCAATCGTGCTCCCCATCTCATCGTGACGCCTCATTCAGCATCATGAAACTCAAGCACTTACACGTACCGCGGTGCTGACCGTGCGCAGGTGGCAACATGCGACGCCCACTAAATGTTCCTGCATGTTGTGTACGTAGTGTAGCTCTACTGAGCACACACGGACCCGGGGTCGCAGTGGGGTTGATATAAGACGCCTTCATTAAGGACAGGGTCCGGACAGGCATCATGAATACGGCCAGACTGTAGCTGACAACGTTCATCATTCTACCTCTACTCGCTACTCAGTCTTCTAGTAATTTTTCACAAAATTCAACGGCCTCAAGTCGTTGCTTTCGATGCTTCTTCTACATAATCACACCTGCCAAGACGCGGATACAGGAAGTGATAATGGTGCCGAGTCAATCCAGCCAGACCTCGTTAGCGTAGCTATTCCCGGCCGATCCTGCGTCAGGCGAGTTTCAACCCCCAACATAAGCAAGCCGTGGCTGGCCACCACCTCAGCTCCTAATTATTACATACAGACCGGCCCCCAAATTGGCAAGCAAAAATCATACCTACCAATGCACACTTTGGACTCTGCAGGGGCGGATCACAGATGGGGTTCTGTGATAGCTTTACGATTCACATGATCGAGATGCAGGTCGGAAGCTGCCAATATGCGACCTCTGACGGCCGAACCGTAGGCTTGTTGATATCCGACCCATGAGCTGCTACCGACCAGATATTGTTATGCGGCCAATCTTTTTTTTCTTTAACCCGGCTATCTTATAACGATATCGAAATACAGAATATGGTCTTCATAGTTCGCGACAATGGGGTCTTCACTCTTCTTACCCGGCGTAAGCATGCGTATACGTATAACTTATACCCCATCTACCCATCCCAGCGAGACCGTTCCTTACATAGATCTACGCAGGGATCATTCTTAGCATCCAACCCGTAGGGTAAGAAGGAGGTCATTGCTCTCTGCAACCCAAGAACACACTGAAACAAATACTTGGGTCCGATGACACCAGCCTGCTTGAAGCCCCCACCAGAGCTCTCTCAAGATGGCATCGTGCGTCGCATCGTTGCTAGATAATATTAGCTGCCGGCCGGCTTGTATTATATTACCAGACGAACTAGCCGTCGCAGCCCATGCTCAGAGATCTTTCTCTCTCGCTTCTCACTTCGTGCATTTTTGCTCGGCCTGTCCTTACCTTTCGACATCACTTACTTACATTCGCTTCTTTGAAGTTGACCTTCGTGGCCTGGCTGCCTTTGACTTGTGCGATTTTCTTCTTCCTCTCCCTGAACGCGACCTATATTCTACATCATATTTCCTTGTAATTTCATTTTACGTTTTTGAGCCTGGGATATTCATTCGTCGAAAGAAGAAAGAATCCGGTGGGAAGAAGCCAAAGTCATGAGTTTGGCACCGCTGTCAACCCAGATTGAAATCGACATCGCGCAGCTTCAGAAGAGCTTCCTAGGATCCCCCCGGTCTAACCATGGCACCCGGAAGAGTTTGCCGCCACTGCCACCGATGGCTGAGATCAAAAGAGATGCCGCGGAGGCCCGGGCGTTAGAAAACGATAGGAGAAGATCTGTGAGGACCGGTTCCAGACAACTGTCGCCAGTACCCAGCGGCCTCAACAAGGCGCTGCCGCGACCATTCGCTATATCCGCCCCGAGATCCCTTAGTCCACTATCTAGAGAGACACCGATACCGACGACGGCTTCTACGAGATCATTTACTAGCGTGGACCCGAAGCGCGATCTGAAATACGGTGTTGGCAAACATTCGATGGTGGAATTATCTCCTCAACCCAGCGAGGACCCAAATGATCCCTTAGTATGAACAAAGTGTCCAGAAAACAGCTTCGGATAGTACACTAACCACTCATATAGAACTGGCCATTATGGAAAAAGAATCTCAACTTCATCGCATTATTATCCATAGTAGGAATCGTCGGCGCGATGAAGACCGCGCTAGTCAGCGTATACAGCGCACTTACAGTCGAACAAGACATCAGCTACACATCCGCCGTCGCGCTGACTGCTATTCCCCTAATAGTGTCCGCCGTAGCGGGGATGTCGAGCACGATATTAGCCCGGGTCTGGGGCAAGAGGCCCGTGTACCTGGTCTCGGCGATGCTGATGTTCGTCGGGTCGGCGTGGAATATGAGCACGGCGCTGAGCTTCGCGCAGAATAGCGTCGCGAGAACGCTGCAGGGGTTGGGCTGGGGCGCTTTTGATACGCTGGTGCTGGGATCGATCTTGGATACTTTTTTCGTAAGTATCTTTCGCCTGGAATTTTGATCAGCGGGTGTTAACAAGTTGCATCTAGGAACATGAGCGGCAATCCAAGATCTTGCTCTACAACACCGTATTCTTCGGCACAACCTGGGGCGCACCACTAATCGGCGGCGCCGCCTCAATGAACTCACGAGGATCCTCAACACAATTCACGATTTTCACCGCGTTATTAGTAGTCTTTGTTCCCTTACTCATCCTAGGCGCCCCAGAGACAACCTACAAGCGATCGAGTTTCGACACGAACGATGCGTTCCCAGCGCTAACCCGCTCTCAATCACGACTGCCGAACATCACATTCTCGAAATACGCAGTATTACAGTACCTCCGGAGTATAAAATTCCAATCTTACAAAGCAATTAACGTAGACCGCGCCCTTCTCATGCAAGCGCCAAGAGCAGCCGCCGCGCCGTCCGTTATGTTGCTTATGGCCGTAACACTGCTTCCGTACGCAAGTCTCTGGGGACTAACAAGTTCTCTCTCGATGCTCTTCGCCCAGTCGTCATTTAGCCTCACGGAGTCGGCTATCGGGTTGATGTTCCTCGCGCCATTTCTCGTGGGAACGTCCACTGCAGCCATCCCATCTGTCCTTTTGCGCAAGCAAAATTTCTCTCGCACGACACATTTCGTCACACTTATCGTGGGCACTACGTTTGCCTCGATCGGCATGCTCAGCTTCGGGCTCTATATCGTGGGCTCGGCGCATGTGCGCGGACCCAGCGGCAGCGTTGTGTTCGCGGAGGACAACAGCATTAGTTTCCCCATCATATCCTTCCTCCTCGGCCTCCTTGCCCTCGGGCTTGTCCTGCTAGACAGCACGATCCAGCCCGTGATCGAGGCGTCGACGGCCTTCACGTCTGCGAACATGAACATCGCGCTGCGGAACATAGCCGACATGCAGGCAGGCGTGGCGTGTCTCCGGAACCTCGTCGCGGGTATATTCGTCCTCGGCCTCCCGACAGTGGTGAGGACTTTGAGCGGTCTTAGAGGGTCCGCCATCGGCTTCGCCGTCGTGCAGATCTTCGTCGCTGGTGGTGCCGCTGCCGTCTACGTCGTTTTTGGTCAGGACGTGCGCAGATTGGATGGCATAGTCATGGGGCTTGTGGACCTGTCGAGTTTGAGGCAGCGCGATAGCTTCTACGACGTCAATTGAGACTGAGCTGGCCGGCTGTCTACTAGGTGTTAATACCATTCATGTCGCTCGCTTATTCTATTGTTTCTTCGTTTATTATGATTATGATCACGAGATGGTGTTGTTTGTTCAGGCTAGCCGCTTAGGTAGTTACTGCTCCATAAATCGTTGTAATGAATTGCGTTATTAGTCGGTGTCTTTCTTACTGTTATGTGCTCTTACCTCGTCTATACCCAAGATGTGATCGATCTGGGAACCAAGTTAGAGAGTGATGCCCTAATTGCAGGTAGGGATGGACTGTAAGCTATAGAGCCCCTTTATGAAACTGAGCCAGGAGGTTTAAGGGACACGATGCCATAGTCGGCAGTTTACCCAGTGGGGACGACACGATATAGAGCATAGTATATCAAGATAGAGGTCATATATTGGTCGCTAGGCAGATGCTTCTAGCTCTACTTGTACGCTGTCAAGTATCAATACTCGCTTCCATACATAAATGCACCGGTCTTCGTTCCTAATTGAAGGGGTCCTCACACTTGGGGAGGTGAGACCAATTATAATCATCGCGATATCCATATTGGTCCGTATGGGTATTAGACACAATATATGGCTCGCCGTCGCCTGGCCAGAATCCCTTTCTCGCCCTCCAGTCATGAACCACGGTTGTCTGTTCCAAGGGAACTTTCTTCTGCTGGTGGTATTCCTTCTTCCCTCTTATCACGATAACCAATAGTTCACCGGTCCTAATATTGCGCGGGGTTATTGGGCGTCTATATGATGATCAAAGTCAGCTCTAGAAACTTTTAAATCAGATGCGAGCACCCACGTGAAAGCTTTTTCCCTTTCCGTTTCCCCCCATTTTCTTAAACATTTTCTTATATAGGGAACCGGTCCAGAGCGCTCTGCTGCAGCTACGAGAACAAATCGTTCGGGTGATGGACCATCTCGCTTATCCAGCAACGATTGCCAACGGGATTCATTGAATTCCGGACAATATCTAGGAAGCTCATGGGCTGAAGGAGATGGACCGATGTACTTAAATTCTCTCCATCCGTTGCCCTCGACGATGAGGGATTCGATCATCTTGTGCTGGCCTATGTAATCCCAATTCCCGAGCACCGTCAATCGCTTCAGCTTGAGGCCAACAAGGGATTTCAGCGCCGCCGGTATATTGTTGACGCTCACACGCTCCTGTAAATGGCCGACCCCTTGAATAACAATGGGGGGACCATGTGCAAAGTCTGTAGAGAGGTCGCACACGCGCAAATGCCGGATTCGTGAGAGCGTGTCATCTGGCAGCCGAGAGAGGTGATGAAGCATCTCGCGGGCACTTCCATAGTGGAACAAGACATCATCCATCCATCTTTTCTCGATGTCGTGGCTCATTTTCCGGCAAACTCTGAGCAAGGCCAGGGAATTTGGAGTAGGTCTAGTCCGGGTTATGCCCGGTCTCAGTGGTTCCCACTGATGAATGAAAGAAAGTCTTGTCTGAAGGAAGACGAAGCTATAGGTTTTCTGTCTTATTTCTGTTGGAAGAAGTCCAAAAAAAAGGCTCTGGGGTTGGCTATTCATGACCCTCCCGGTCGGGATAGAAGTATTGTCAGCCATGATGGATATGCAAACTATAGATTCTGATGCAATGAGACCGTAGAGACATGAAGGTGGAATGGCAAGCCTGAGTAGAAATGAAGCTGGCGAGGGATTCAAGAGAACGGACACTCCCGCCGTTGCCAATGACAACACAGGAGTCGAGACTACCCAACGTCAGCATCGACCATAGATGCGAGCATATACATGGTCGTGAGTGCGTGATAAATGGACTTATCCTCTGCTGCCCTTCCCCAGATCAGGAAGCTCTTAGTAAGAGCTCGCACATAACAAGCCGGCTGCTGGACAGTGACTTCTGCATATTTGGTATTATAAGGAAAGGCCCAGCTGGTAGACGGCAGGCTTGAGCGGAATTTTCTTTTTCGCAAGCTACTGCGACTGTGTATCTTCAATGCCCGGAAACAGAAACTTGATCAGCACTGCAATAGCAGATTTATAGTGGATGTACATGCCATCTAAGCTACCAGGCCTCTATTTCAAGGAGCAACTGCCCGAAGCGAGATGCGAGTTATTAATCAAAACACAATAAATTGGTAGGAATCGACTCATCTACACTCTGCTCTGTAAGATGGAATATTAGGGGGGCCAAGCAAATATGCATAAGATCCGAGGCCTTAGAGACAGCAAAGGCTTTGTCATGATGCGCTCAGGCAGTGTTTGTTATATCACTGCTTTCGTAATTCAGCATTGGAGATCGCAGATAGGCAAATGCCTCGAAATACTAGAAACTCTACCTAGTCCATACACAGATGAACAAGAGAGTGTATCGCATGCATCAATGCTAGGCTGCAGTTATACCACAGTGAGAAAGTCAGCGGAGTATTGTTCGTCTGCTTGATCGGAACCGAAGCCTACTAGTGCAGCGGCAGGCAAACAAATAAAGGAACGACGAAAACAAGCTTCGCTTGTTCAGTCTCGCTCATCCTATGACGCTCAGAGTGAGCTACGGAGCAACTTGTGTTCCAGAAGTAATTTCAGGCTACCGTACAGAGTATGAAGTATGAGTACTATGCTGCGGAGGCGAGTGAGAAGGCGGAGGAAAATGGAGCGAGCTAACGTAAAGCTTAGCATACGCTACAGTACTTAATCCACTTAGTGGTTCGTATGTACTGTACTGTACCATCATTACTAGTACTCTCACTGGCAGTAGGCAGTAGGACTTGTCTAGCCTAGAAATGCTTCTAATTGCTTCGTTAATTATTTACCTATTAATTCACTACGGAGTTGTCCGAAACCGAAAACCGGATCTTTTGGATCTGACCCTCCTCCTACACGTTCTTGAACTAATTCTATACGTTTGATCTAATCTACTCTCACTACATAGTATTTCATGTACTTGATCTTGCCATCACGTGGCGTAAAAAAAAAATGTAGAGCTGAACGAACCTGACTTGCGACTAATGAGGCTCTAAGTAGGCTGGGATGCCAAGAATAGTATACCGTCATGTCGGCGCATCGCGCTACGAGCGGGTCTGGACGCATCCATGCTCGTGCGCTTGGCCAGATCCCTCGTAGCTTCACGATTATTCAGGGGAGGGCGCGCCGCGAAATTTGAAGAAAATCAGCCGGCCAGGTACGAAGTACGAAGTACCTACGACGTAATTAGCGTAAACAAGCACTTCGGCAGGTGTGAATCGTGGCGAAGCTTGCACTATTCGTAAATGAATAAAAAGGCCCCCTTTTGCGCCAAACGGCACTTTTGCCTTGATTTCCTTCTCGACCGTCTTTTGCCTACTTTCGTTCTTTTCGCTCGCTAGCCTTCTATTCGCTAATAAAGATCGTTCAGATCATTGTTATTTTCATTTTCACATCCCCTGCTTCTCAACGAACTCTAAACAACAAAACAATAATATCGTTAATCCCGGCACGATGCTCAGCAAGACCCTCCTCACCACCGCGGCCGTCGCAGGCATCGCTACAGCGTCAATGCAGATCCCGGCCCTCGCAGCCCGCGACCTCGTGCTCGATTCACGCCAGGACTCCGGTTCAGGCTCCTCAGGCTCCTCAAGCTCAGGAAGCGTGAGCGTCCCCCCAAAATGCGAGGCAGCTCTCAGCGCGATCCAAACACTCACGGACGAGCCGATCCCGCCCACAGATTTGGCGACCGCCGTGTACTACAACCCGTGCACGTCGCTGACGGGCAAGCTGTCGTCGGAGTGGGCCGTGTACACGGCCGACGTGTCGTCGTGGCTCCAGGTGCACAGCGCCCAGTTCGCCAGCGTCACGTCCGCCTGCTCGGATCTGCTGAACAGCGGCGCCATCCCCACCGACGACGGCGCGCCGGCTTGCAGCACCGGGGACGTTACTGGTACTGGTATCGGTAGTGGTAGTGCCGTGACGCCTGCCCCCACGAGCTCGGGGTCATCGGCTCCCGGCTCGGGCTCGAATTCGAACGCGAACTCTGCCTCTATCACTGCCGCCCCGTCGCAGTCGAGCGGCGCCGGCTCTGCGGCGCCATCTTCTTCTTCTTTTTCCTCCGTCATCTCTACCTCCACCACGCCCAACGCGGCGCCTCGCGAGACTAGTTTCTTGGTCGCTGCTGCTGTGGCTGCTGTTGGCTTCGTGGGCGCCGTTGCTGCGCTCTAAGCGCCAAGAAATCTGGGAGATATAAGCAAGGGGGAATATGAAAATACCAAAATGATTGGGGGATAATATTAGCCAGCATTGAAATATGTTATCACGAGATTTGATTGTGCAACGGTCCATAATTGATCCAGCGCATCTCCCGTATGTACTTCGTACATGTGTAGAATTACGAGTGAAAGAAAAGATGTTTACGAACGCGAACCCGGTTCTTAGTCATCTAGCAACCTCCAAAGATCTCGCCCTTTTGAATCTATCTGCATGCCGATCATGCAGTCGAACCAACTACATACCTAACCTAACCTACATGACATACCAAGTCCAAGCCCACGGAATTTGCCGCGCTTAACGCTACTCATGTTCTAGAGCTGTAATCGTGTAGATCATACCCTCTTCTATCGATGTCGGCGCCATCCAACAGGTAACATCTAACTAACTGCATACACCACTTCCAATAAACAGGCGTTCCTGGGACTGCGCTTAGTAACGCGTTGCAGATATCGCAATTGGCAAACCCAGTACCGGTAATTCGGTACACACACATGTTATTACCTACTTCGTATGTGTACGCGTCTTCAGGAAAGACGTGAGTGAGTGAGTGGGACACGATGCAAAGGAACACTGCATCGCGCTACAAAGCCAGCCAGAATTTGAATCCTCTCGGAAACTGTATTCCCGGTTAAGCCACACATCTCAGGCGAGGCCGGCATGCCAGCCGTAGACTTGGCACTTTGGGGCTCCAGGATATCGCCAAGATGGGTTCGCCAAGATGCCGGGTGGTGTGAGGTTGAAGAGTGTAAGAAGGTTTTATACAGGTAGAGAATAGCGAGATATCTAAGATTCTAACTCAATACGACGATGACGAGTGATTTTCTGCGTTCCGACTTGTATCCAAATTTGTTTAATTTTCAACAGAGCATCGCAACTAGTCTAGTGTTTATACAATAGACTACTAGTACATATCGTATGGAATTCGCCGTTTGGACGGCTTGGTAATCAAATGGCCCGATCCCGCTATTTTAGAACATAATGTAATCGATCGTAGACTACCCATTGTTGGCTTCTACCATCCCTAGGCGTCGGGGATGTTAGCTAGAGCATCGTAGCGGCTGCCTCTGCCCGTGAGGTAGTTGAACTTGTCCTGAGACCACTCTTCGTGACCGCTGGTCTCCTCGGATCCCAGCAGTTCTAGGATCGACCATGAGATTCTGTCGGCACCTATCCTCGCGCCGATCAGATTATGGGCTCCAGGGCCCAGCTGGAGTGCTGCGAACCGGCCGGCAACGAAGAGAGGAACGTCGTCCCTCCACATCATGTTTTCTGTGATGCAAGGGAAGCCGCCACAATTTTCGATTGGGTAATCACGGCACATGGATTGCAAGCATGGCAGGCATTCAAAGTCCGTCCCCACGCCTGTTGCGAAGTAGATGTGATCGATCGGCGGCAGATCTTTCCTCTCTCCCTTCAAGGTGACAGCCCAAGTCTTCGACAAGGGATCCCACTGCTTGGTCTCGATCGTGGTGTGTAGCAGCATGTCCAAGCGACCCGTCGCGATTTGTTTCTCGACAATCTTCTTGTAATAGGGGGTGATGCTCCCGCCATTACGAGCTTGAGAGATTTTTTCATATCGTTCTTCGGTCGTCTCCGAGTTCCAGAATGCCGCTTGCTCAACATTTCTGAACTTGCCGACCCATTCAAGTGGGATATCGAAATATTTGACCTTGAGAGGTCCGCGCATGATGAGCCACACCTTAGTAACTCCTCGGCGAATGGCGAGATCTGAAATCTGCGCCGAGGTGAGTCCACCTCCAACTACTAAAACATTTGTTACGGCTCTGATTGCCATCTTCTTTTGTACGTAGAGGGGTGGGAATGTCTTGATATGCATGACATGGGTGGCACCCTCCATCTCCTCGGCCGTGAGCGAACATGGTATATGGGGCGGGTTACCACCGATGGCTAGAACCACAATCTTCCCGTAATGGCACCCCTTGTTTGTTTTGACGCAGAAGATATTCTGCTCATCGGAATATTCCACAAAGCGATCGTAGCAAATATCCTCTACTTGTTCTTGGCATAGAGTGTCGTCTCTGAGCTTGTAGCGACCCGCGAGACAATCGCAGTGCGAGAAAAATAGGGGCGTAGAGGGTACAAAGTAATCTTTACGATCGCGCTCGTCGATGGTAGGTATGTTTTTGGGTCTGTGGCATTTTAGTAGTCAGCCTATTGGAACGACATCCACAAGAAAACTAGCTCACTGCCTCCCGAGCTTCTCTCTTTTCTTTCTTTGGTGTTTGCTAAGCTCTTTCCCAACACAACCTTGGAGCTCTCGTAGTTCGTCATCTCGATTTTCGGCATAGGCATAAGACAACAAGCCATCGCGCTCCGCGGGGTCAATGTGGAAAAACATGGGGCTGCGGAGATGGGATATATCGAAAGTCTTGAACAGGTTTTGCCATCGTTCCATCCAATTGGTGCCGTATGCGTCGAGTGCCAGTATATCTACTTCTTTGGAAACGGCCGGAATAGAGTCCGGATTGCGTCGTGATTCTGTGCAATCGTGCTTATGTTTCACGCTCGCCTTGGCCGCTCGATGTTTCTTGATCCAGTGAAAGCGCCGATGTTCGTCATCGGTGAAATTGGCTGCTGGCATGCGTTCACAGAGCCGCGTAGCAACTCCTAAACCACTCGGACCAGCTCCGATAATGATCACATCGCGAAGAGGGTTAACAGATGACGTTTTCTTCTCCATGGTGGTTAATATCGATACTGTTGTCAAATAGAATAGATTGCTCCATTCAAGTTGTGAGGCGTTCTTCATGCACTTGTAAGCATTTGTGCGAGGAGGGAGAGGACCCGGCTGGCCACCCTGCCGGCAACCTTAATGGAAACCTTGATGGTCACCTTTCATTTTGCCACGTACGCAAAGAAGGCACGGCGGAGTGCTGTGTGAGAGTCTCTCTCACGTGAGGCTTGCGCTCCTCTTCCGAGGTTCTCTGTCTTTCCAATAACTTCATATGCACCGCCATCATCACAGTGGGGTTAGAAGGACTAGCTGCTCCCTGACACGACTTGGACTCTCCAAGACCGGGTGAACACACTGTTGAAAGGCATTGAGTATTTTGTTTTGCTTTGTGATTCTTCGATTATCACGCCTAGCTGTGGGCAATAATTTACGCAAGATATCTCTCACACTGCTAGTGCTGTTTGTGAGACTAGCATCCAGAGGACACTTTTTTTTCCGTCATATGGACCCCTTTACACCTACTAGTAGCTGAACGGGCCCATATACTGACGGAGCTACACATGTCGGTGATACAATATGACCTTAGACTAAAATCTAAGATCCAAAGTGCTCAGCAACGTGGTGCGCAACAGCTGTCTCGTCTCCTTCGAATGCTCCGCACACGGGACATGTGGCAGTGGCTGAGATGACATCTTGGGTTGCGGCGTGACCGTTGGTACCCGGGCTGTCCTCGGGATCGTTCACCTCACCAGCTTGGTTAACATTGGACTTCTTCTTGCCCCTCCCCTTGCGCCTTGATGGCACGATATATGCGCCAAGATCTGCTTGCTCGGGAGGGACATCCAGTGGCTCATCGAGCCGAACATCACGGTACCGCGGCCGATATCCTTGATTACTCGACACACCGGTGCCTGCTGGAGGCGAGATTAAGGAAGAAGATGGATCCGTATTGCCCACCGAACTTGAGCTAGGAGTTGTCGGTGCCGATGAATCACTGCCAGCGCTCAGAGCCATACTCTGGACTCGGCCAATGCGACCATCTGTGAGGCGAACCTTGATCCCGCGGTGGTGATCGCCTCTGGTCAGGACATGTAGCACGGTCCCCTGCACTTGGCGGCCGGTGCGCTGGTCCGCCTTGAGCACAATATTAACATGGGCACCAGGAATGACCTGGTGGGTTCGCGGTATAGCCGGCACAGGGTTCGGTGCCATAGCGTCGGGTCGAGGTGGCGAGCTGAGTGTTGGTTGGTACCGTACACCACAATCCAGGCCCAGATGCTGCTCAGGTCAGTTCGGCTCAGGTGTACCGTGCAATGCAGAGGCGGTTCTGGTAGGCTGTGGTAGCGAATGCCAAGTCCGAGTATTTATAAGACGCCGTAGACGGTATAGTGTATCCCACATACTCCTGACGGCTCCTGACTTGAAGCAATTGTTGTCAGGCCACTCGACCGAGTCATGGCCAGTTACAGCCAGTTATGGCCTTCCCCGGAGATTACCTATAATTGGTGCCCAGGCGCACGGGCACATGTGGGCGGGGCTATATGCTTACAGAGATAACTCTGATATAGAATAACGGCGCCCCGTAAACGCTCTATTCCATATGCAGTACACTCTTCCGAAGACGTGCCCTTTGACGACTTGGTCTGGGTCAATAAATGCCAGTGCCGATGTGAATGCAGAGTACGTGCATGCATGACCGGTCACATGCAACCAGGGGGGTTGTCTGCATCGAGAACTGAACCCGTCGTTACTCGTCACATCCCCGTCATGCAGTCCCCTAATTGCTGCCGTAACAGTTGTGAGTGGTGGTGCGGTACCGTCGATCCAACCAGAATGCTACACTATCGGCACCTAGGGTAGGGTAGTATGTTCGGATTTGGAAGTATGGTCAGCAGCACCACGTGCGAGCCACACGTACCTTGTGCCAGTAGCCTGTGCCAGAACTTGTGCCTCGTATCTTGTTAATTAAGCGTCTAGGGTGAAGGACTGCGCCTGGCGTATCGTGTTCACTACACTATATACAATAGATGGGTTAACAGAGCTCTAGTTTAAGCGCTAGAGAACTCCGGCTCACGACTGAACATCGAAGCACAGCACCCCTCAAGATTTAGTGTAGGTATAGTAGTATAGGGAATATAGCGAGTGTACGTAAGGCAGATACTATGGTAGGCCTCCACACAAGCGGAAGTCATGAAACCGTCCCTGCTTTGGCCGGGAGCAAGTTTTCGGGTACTGGGCCCGAGCAGAAGCGAGGTCAAATGGACAAATGAAAAGTCGACGCCACAAGGTCCATAAGTCACGGACCTCAGCACCAGGGATAACTCGGGTGAGAAAAAGACAAAATTGAACAAGAAGGAGTGAATAAGAAAAGAGAGAAAGGATAAAAAGAATTTAGAAAAAGAAAAGATAAAAAGATGATTGGTAATTCTGACTCTAATGTGATATCAAGTTTTGACTATCGAGGCTACGATGCTCTTGGAGTGTAACACTTTAGATAATGTAGGCAGAACGGCTACCTGCACTAGGCATAGATTAGGTAGGATACTTAAAGAGGTAGTTAGATTAGGCACTTAGTTACTGTGGGGTGGCAGAATTAACCCCATGGGCCCTGATTAAGAATAACACCCATGTCTTCCGGCATTGCCACTCCATACTAATTCTATACGGCCTCCATACTTCGTACACTACACCACTTACTCTGCACACTACGGTCACAATGGTCGAGTCGACGATAACTCCTAAGAGTTTATGTTGCAACCACACAACCCAATTTTCGGAGGGTGTGCACTTTGCTTTTCTGCTGCCCCTGCTGATGCCGGCCTGTCTAGGGTTACCTTGCCGCCCCGGTTATTGGGAAGCGAGTGCTGGCCCTGTCGGGAGATGGAAGCCAACACCAAACCTATCTGGGTAGCCCGTCAGTAGCGCCAGTTGGGTTGCGGTTCTGGAAAGCTTGGTCATCCACTTAGAGAGGAAATGGTAATGCACACTAATGCCTTCGCTTTATCGTTGAAGATGCTGGGGAGGAGGGGAAAAGGGTGGGAAGAAATCGAGCTATGGATATTGGTCCGAAAATTTCATAGACCGCTCTTAATGACACAGGACCGCGTAAACAGACGAACATCAGATAGGTAATGTAGAGTAGCAGTACGAATATTATGTCTAGATTCTGTCAGGATCATACCTACAGTACCTAATATGCTACCTCAGTACTTATCTAGCTGCGGATGCTGCCCACCTATCATCTCCAGTTTAACTGTCACCTGAATGTCAGAAAGAGGGATGGAAAAGGCGGTACGAAGTACCTCCTGCCACATAGAAAATGGTCTAGTTCTGGCTTAGTTCTGGCTGGCCTAGTTCAAGTTTTGGCTCCCCAGCACTACACTTCTGCACTACACTACACTACTTACACTAAACTATGCCGTCTAGATGATACTAGAGCACAGCAGCGTTGCTTCGTGAGAACCAAGGACGAGCGTATCGTTGGCTGCATTACTTCATCACAATTTAATCGCGTCATTTAGACTAAAGACCAACATTGACGATCGCCTCGACCGGTCTTGGCAGTGAAACCCAGAAGCCGGCAGAGCTGGTCTGCTGTGCCCCTGCGCAGGCTGTCTTGGTCCTGCGGTACTGTACGGTCTGTACCTACCTACACTACGCATACACTGCAACTGAGCCGCGTCACCCGTAGCGGATGACTAGGCGTGACTAGAGCAGGTCCACTGGACGGAAGGAGGTTATAATTCTGCCCTGCTATGCCTACTACGCGGGCTCGGTGGCAGTGGTGTCAAATTGAACCTGTCATAAAAAAAAGCAGACCACCGGCTGCCTTGGCGGACGAGCTGCCGAGATCTGGTTGGCTGGCGGAGTTATCTGTCACTTTCGCTACACTACCGTAGTGTATGCTATGCTGCCCCCTTCATGGGCCATGCTATCCGCACTTACACATTACTCTGCAACAAGCAGCCGATCCGAGCGTCTGCCGCGCTTGCTCATTTACCGGGTACCTGGATCCGTCCGTGGAGCCCCCGTTGGGCAGGCATATAAAAGACCACTGCCGCTCCCCCTCGTCGATCCCTTCAGCTATGTATGTTCTTCAGTGCTCTACCGTTGAAATCCGCCAGCAGGATCCTTCCTACTCCCCTCGATCCTATTAACTCCTATTGACCCTTCTACCACAAACCTTACGTGTGCTTGTGCTCTACGGGAAGCGCAAGGCGCATTATTGTTGCTCGTCCCTATATTGTCTACCAAAACTATCACAATATGGCACGTTCTGCTGATCGTAAGCCGAGACCGGCCTACGACCCGGCTATCGAGTCGGTACTAAAGGCCCTCGGCCATGGACCCGACCGTTACGAGGTTGACAAAGTACGGAGAATCTCGGCATGCCGGACACAGCCTCTCGAAGCCGCCCTGCTGGCTGACCAGAGCGTCCGTGTCGAGAATATCACCATACCCGGGCCGCGGGGCAGCATGCAAGCGTCCATAGTACGGCCTAAAACGGATTCACACAGCAAAGGACTACGCCCCGGTATCTTCTATGTCCACGGCGGCGCACTGATCTCGTGCAACCGGTTCGCAGGTCTCGACACCAGCGCCGTGTGGGCACGGGATCTTGACGCCATCACCATCAGCGTTGACTACGGCCTGGCGCCGGAGCACACCGGTGAGCAGCTGGTGAACGACTGCTACGCCGGCCTCCTCTGGACCGAGTCAAAACTTACACAGCTGGGCATCGACCCCAGCCGGCTGATTTTATACGGCACATCTGCGGGAGGCGGCCTGGCGGCAGCCACGGCGCTGATGGTGCGGGATAAAGGAGGCCCGGAGTTGTGCGGGCTGTTCCTCGAGTGCCCCATGCTGGACGACCGGAACGAGACAGTATCGGCGCAGCAGTACACGAGTGGGCCATTCTACAACTCGACGATGAACCGATTCGCATGGACCTGTCTACTAGGTGACCGCGCGGGCACGCGGGACGTATCGCAATACGAAGCACCCGCGCGTGCGGCCGACCTCGAGGGCCTTCCACCCACGTTCCTCGACTGCGCCTCTGCCGAGCCCTTCCGCGACGAAATTGTGCTATTCGCCTCCCGTCTCTGGGCCGCTGGCGTCTGTGCTGAGCTTCACGTCTGGCCCGGTGGCCCCCACGGCTACGATCGTATTGCGCCGGACGCACCGATATCCAAACAGGCTCGCGAAGCTAGGCTATCCTGGTTGCGCAGGGCCTTAGCTAGGGGCATCTGATGGACAGAGGTGCGGATAGCGGATAGGCGGGCGGATTGTCTGACTGTCTGGCTGGATCACGGTGGGGGTTTTTGTCGTCCAGGGTATAAGCAGGAGTTATCACCATGAAGGTGTGGGTTGGGTCGGAGCGAGCGTGTTTCATTGTTCATTTTCGGCAGGTAAAAGCTACAGCGCGTGTACTAACTACGGGATCGGATTGGGTGTTTGTGGGAACGCGTCACGCTTTTTGGTAGATTTCCAAAAGCAGGTCGGTCGGAGTTACAGATGTCGCAAAGCGCAATAGCATTTAGGATTGGTAGATCGGCGGGTCATCACAGGGTGTACTAGCACCCTTGTAGAAGGTCATCTCTTTGGGCAAAGTCGAAGCCGGTGTTGTAAGAGCGCGGGCGGTTTGTGATACCACACAGAAGAGAGAAAAAAAATCAGCATGTTATCATTTTGTCGTTGTCATTCTCGTCCTGGTCATGCCCAGGGTCTCACACGAGTCAAATTCGATTATTAATACGATCACCAATGATGTCAGATTCCTCCTCGGCCTGACCCGCGATAGTCGAAACCTGAGCACGGATGTGTCACGGTCATAGCGTAGCACGGCCAACGCCGAAGACGGCAACTCTTCTCCGAACGATAATCACTCACGATATATGCGGGAGCGGCACAGACACCACCATCACCAACACCACCACCACTAACACGAAGACCACCACAAGACCAATAAGACCAACGACAACACAGGGCCTGACAAATGATTGATAAGTCGGCAGCGGGAAAGTCGTACAGTAATCGCGATATATTGCCAATCTACTGTCAACCCCTATATTACGGCCAATCTGCTCCGGAACTTTTCATGCGCATAACACGTGTAAGGTGATACGGATTTTCGAATCGTTGGACGATCATTTTCGTCAGGCCTCACCGGCCGCGACTTTTTATTTATCCTGCGGTTAAGTGAGGTGTCAGGCTTCAGCCTCGGAAACATATACGTCAGTTATACCCCAGACTACCACCTCGCATCGGCATAGTTGAAATGGGCTCCCTATACTACACTGGGTTTAGCGGGCGGATGGAATGCAGGTCACCGGCTACTTAGCGAAAAACGATTCGCAAAGTCTTCCCAGGTAGGCATGGGCTCAGCCTACTGCCACAGCTGGACGAAAACTACCATGTAGATACTAGGTTGATCGTGTCATATGGCCATGAACGAAGGTATAGGAGACAGGTAGTAAGTAATATATATCTTAATTTATAGATATGATATATCGGGTTCCCACCCAAGCTGAAAATACAGGGCTGCAGTGCCTCCAGCCAACCAGGCGTTGTCATTACTAAGACGCGGGGGTTTGAGCGGTAGGTGCGTTACATGTGTAAACGGGATGGCAGGTTGGCAGGTAATATGCGGATGCGTAAGTGTAGGGGAAGGAGGTATTTCGGGGTTCCATCACTTCTTCGCTGCTTCCCTGCGCGATCCCTGGCCCTGGCCCTGGCTGCCTTATCCCTGGCCTTGAACCTGGCTCCCTCCACGCGGGATCCTGCTCCTGCTGCTCTCCCTGGAGCTGTCCCTGGACCTTGGTGGTGGCGTGCCTCTCGCAGCCTCACCCCTACTCCTCCCCCATTCTGCCGCCGTTGCTGCCGCCATTGTCGTCGTTAACGCCGCCGTTATCGTTGACGCGTCGTTCGTGCTGACCTGTCGGGCATGCTTCTTCGCTGCTGCGAGTTTAATCTCCGCAATCTATTCTCGTAATGTATTTCAGTTAGTACGTATCATCTTCTGCAGCAGACCAGCAGGCAAATGCTAGCCAGTAAGTACACTAAGCAATTAAGCACCGGCATGATCGATGTTGTGCAGTGTAAGTCAAAATTGATAACAAGAACGATAATGATAATGAGCACGATAATAACGAGAATGGCACTGACCTCTTTCCCAGACTCGAGCGTCGCCTTGGTCTCGGCAAGGCTATCGGCCCGCAGACTGATGGTGACAAACATTAACACCATGCTGTCCCGGCCCAGACAGGGGCCAAGCAACTTGGCCAGCGTCACACTTTCGTCGTCGCCGCCCTCGAGTGTGGGCTTGCCGTTGGCCGCCGTGGGGTTTCTTATCTTCGAGACCGACTTGCGCAGCACTAGCAGAGATTGATTGATGGAAATTCCCTCTCGCAGCCGCTGTTCTCGCACTCTCTTCCGCTCTGGGTCTTCGAAGAGCTCCACTCCGCCGCCTCGCCGACCCTCCTCGATATAATCGAGGGCGCTTGATTTGTGAGGATCCTCAGACCCGGCCAAATCGACCAGGCAGAGGCTGCCCTTGATCGCCTTCTTCATTGTCGGCGACTTAGTCTCAAACTCGAGGTACAGGATGAAGTGCGATCGAGACGAGCTCGAGTTCGACGTCGTGGCCGCGAAGGTCCGGCTCTCCATCGCACTGTCGAACATGTTATCGAACTCCTCAACTGAGTTGAGACTCTCGTATTCGGGATCGCGGACATGCCACCACGGCGGCTCCGCGGGGTCTAGAGTCTTCGTCTTCACTTTCTTGTTGGGGAGAAGGAGACGGATCTCCTTCACATAAACTTCGTAGCAACAGCCGCGAATGGCCACAGACCAGCCCTTTTCTCTCCGTTTGGCAGCTTCCTCAAAGATCAGCGCCTTAGATCGAGGCATGATGCCTTCGTTCGTGAGGATCGGCTCCCCGTTGGCGTCGAACGCGTTGTCGGAATTGCTCATGGTGTAAGTCTTACCTGTGGCTGTCTGCCCGTAGCAGAAGATCGTGACTTGTCTGCCCTCGACAAAAGACTGTACGAATTGGCCGATCTCGAACCACACATCCTCGTTCGTCTCGTTGGCTTCAAATACGCGGTCGAAGTTGTAGTGCTTGGTTCTATCTTGCACCTGCTCTGCTGTGCCGTAACGGCCCTTCTGCGAGATGATCTCTAGCCCGGCCGGCTTGCTGTGGAATTTCCCTTCCGATGTCTCGTACTCTAGTAACGGGATGCCCTCTTGCGGCGCGGACGGCCTGATGCGGCACATGACCCGGATCTCCTTGCGGAGCTTTTGGAATTCGTTGAAGATGAGGTTCCTCTTCGATTCTTCCTTGAGCAGCGCGTTCTTCATTACTTCTTGCTGCTCCTGTTTATCACGCTGTGAATCTACTAATTTCATCTCTAATGTTTTGATTGTTTGATCTTTTTGAGCGAGCAGTCTGTGTGTTTCTTCCACTTGGCTCTGCAGGGGGCTGAGCTGTAATTTCTGCTCTTGCTTAAGAGCACTTTTGATCTCTTCAAGCTGTGCATCTTTATACGTGCTCTGCGATTCATATTCGGCTAGCTGTTCTTGCGTGCGATCTAGTTGGCTCTGTTGGGATCTGAATTTCTGTTGCAACGTTTCCAATTCCTTCGTCGCATTGGCCTGTTTCGCGAGTTCTTCTTGTTCAGATTTGAGTAAACTCTCAAGAAATTCGTTTTTGTCGGTCAAGTTTTGAACTTCGGCGGTGAGCTGAGTAGTTTGTTGGCCTAGTAACTTGCTATCATTTTCAGTATTTTCAAGAGCCTGGCGAAGGTTCTTCGCACTCTGCTCGGCCTGATCCTTTGAGATTTCGAGCTGATCGTGAGCAAGCATGGTAGACTGTTGAACTTTTCTTGCCTGCTCGAGTTCAGAAACGAGGTCTCGGATCACGATCTTCGCGTTCTTCAATTCCAACACCGAGGCGTCCAGTTCTGCATCTTGTATATCGGAGCTGGCCTTGGCCTCACGAATTTGCTTGGTCAGTTGATCGAGTTCTGCCTGCCATCTATGGCTGTTCTCTTGGAGCGCTTGGTAATGCTCCTGAGCCTGCTCATGCTTCGAACTTTGCAGCGACTCAACAGTCCGCTCGAGGCTTTCGATCTTCCCCCTTTCTGCTTGGATCTGCCTCTGGTGTTTTTCCTCTAGCAGTCTCTTGTCCGTAGCAAGGCTCTGTCGCAGCTGCCTGGTGACTGTATAATGAAGAGTTTGAAGCTCCTCTTTTTCGTGAAGCGTTTCTCCTAGCCTTTTCTTGTAATCCATGATCTCAGCATCCGACTCCCTGATATTCAGTCTAAAATCTTTCTCGGCCTGACGAAGCTCTCTGATCTCCTCAAGATGGTCTTTTGTCTTCATACTGAGCTCGTCCAGTTCCCTATTGAGTGCGTCGAGTCCATCCGGTATCCCTTGCTTACTCTCACTTACGTGTTTCTCCAAGGTTTCGAACTCTCGCTCGGCTTTGGCAAGTTCAGATTCGAGGTCCCGGATCTGCTCTCTCGCCTTCTGGGATTCCTTTTGGTGCTCTACCTGCTCCTCTGCCTTTGCACGAATGAGTTGTACATTTTCTTCTCGTAATAAATCTAACCGTTCCTGCCACTTAGTGTCCTTCTCGTCGGCCTTTCTGCTATGCCAATTCGCTGATCGCTCGTGTTTACGCTGTTGTCTTTCTGTGAGACGAGCATACTCGGTCGCTTTGGCGCTTAGACGCTCCTGGTGCTCGTCATTCAATCTCTGCCTTTCGTTCAACAGCTCTAGCCGAAGTTGTTGAATGTCAGCCTCTTTGCTCGATTTGTCCCTTTGAAGCTGCTGTATCTCGCGCTGGTGCCAGCTCATACTATCGCTATATTCTTGTAATAGTTTCTCCTCGAACTCCATCTTCTGTTTCATCCCTTCGCCCCATAAGTACAGATTTGTTTCCAACTTGTTTTGAAAGGTGTCTAAGTGATCGAATGCGGTAGTCTTCAGATGCCGGTCGTATTGTTCCAGGTAGCGACGGATGCTATCCCCAGCTTGCTGTGCCATTACATCTACCCTCTCGAGCAGCTCATTCGACTGTGAAGCTACCAATTTCCATTCTTCAGATGGTCCACCGCCGGCAAATCTATCGAACAAGCCTCTCTGCGCCGCATGCTCAACCGACAGGTTCTGGATCTGAGTCTGGGCATCTCGCAGCTGTTTTTGAAGCTCTAAAATCGTCGACCCGCGCGGCGCTTCTCTTTGAGCCTCTTCTTGCTCACGCAGAGCTTGCTTCTTGTTTTGCTTTGAGCGGTCGGTGTCGGAATCCGGATAGTCCCTTTCGTGCCTCCTGGCTAAGAAATGTTAGCTGCGAAGCTCCATTCAAGCCTCTGAGTCTAATGATGTAGAAGGCAGAGAGTAGTGCATACCCTTATCCCCAATAATTCTAATCTCATTCTCCAAATTCCTGTTACTCGTCAATGTATCGTTGATCATCTCCTGCATGATATTCAACTGCTGATCGAGCCCGCTAACTCTCTCTTCAAATGCGCGGACCCGGCCGAATGCGTCGAAGAGCGCTGTTATCTCCATGTTAGCTCACAAGGTCACGTATTTGCATTGCGATTATCCTTACACTGGTCCAGCTCTTGCGCCCTCTCGCGGCCAGTACTCCCAGACGGTGCTACCGCATTCTCCGCCATCGTCGATTGTCGCTGGCTCGGATGCCTAGCCTGCAAAGGTGAGATAGCACTACTATCGCCTCGCGCCCTCCGAGCTTTATTCTGGGCTAATAACGGTGAGCCCCCATCCGCGCCGGCGCCCGATTCGCGATAACCCCTGAGCTGCGTCGTCATTGACGTCGACGCGCGCTTGGCAGAATTCATATTCATAGCGCTTCTGTCTCCGTCCCCGTGGTACGGCTGCCTAGGCGTCGGCATCATGTAGGCTGTATTAGGCGTTTTCGGGACGATGCTCATGCTCGGCCTTGGAGAGTTCCCGACGACTTCGGTTGAATTTCTCGCAGCGGTTCGGTTCGGATTTGGATTTGATGAGGGTAAGAGGGAGGGGGAGGAGGCGCATTCGATGAAGCCCGACGTGCCCCGGCTTTCGTAGGCCCAGTTGAAGGAGGCGAACATGGTGAGGTGAGTGGGATAGAATGATACTCAAGACATCATCACATTAGCCAGAGCCATGTTGAGGTTATTTTCTATCTGTATTTTTTATTTTATTTTTATGCTCACGATTTGAAATCTGTGTGGTACTACCTAGTAAAATGAAGTTCGTGGGTAGGATTGATGCTCTTTGTTAGACTGGCGGTTTGAGCACATGTCGGCATCGACCGATCCGGCAAAGTACGTGAAAGACAAAGCAGCAAGAAGAAGAGCCAATACCTATTCGATCTGAAACAGCTATCCTATTAGAGGGGAGCATTTGAAGCTACTGGATCGTTTTTACCCTGAGATGCAATTCATTACATAGGTAGTACACACTGGCGTTTTTCAGGGACGTAGCAGACAATATACCTGGTAGTAGACAGATACTCTGTGTACCACCAAGAGAACATGTTGATTTCTCCACGGGGATTTCCCTAGTACCAATGGTAATACTACCACTAGTATGTAGTAGTCGTAATAATGTACATAGAGGATCCAATCTCTCACCAGCCCTGCCTCGTAAGATACCGAACCCTAGACACCGTAGCCTTGAATCCCTGGGTAAATTTCTTCTGCCAGCGCTCGCTCCTCAGGCGCTTGCGCTTCATTCCCGGGCGTTCGTGGAAGCGCTGCTCGCGCAGCTGTTGCGGGATCCTATTGAAAGCAACGGACTTGCTCAACTGCCCGAACGCCTTGGCGACGTCGACGTTGTGGCGCACGAACACGGTGCGTCCGGTGCGCGGGACCAGGCGCAGGCTGACTTTCGGCGCCTTAGGCGCCTTGTTCTCGTGCTGCGCGGGCTTGGTGTTGCTGATGTCGCCGATGTCGAGGTCGAGGTTCGCCTTCGCGTGCCCGTCGCCCGGGTGCTCGCCCGCAGTGGTACCCCCGGCCACGTTGTCGTGCCCCCCGTACGCGAGGTTGTATGCCTTGCTCTGCGGCTTGCGGATGCTGCTGATGTCGGCTATGCCTCCACCCCCCGTGCGGTTGTCGTTGCTCCGAGGAGCGCGTCCGCCCGGCTTTGTCCAGTTGAATGGGCCGAAGTCCGATTTCGCGGACGCGGTTGTGGATATGTAGTTCTTGTGCTTGCTGGATAGGGCGCCGGCGAGCCGGACGTGCGGGCATAGAAGACGGCTTCGTGTCGTCAGCGCAGTCCGGAGTAGTGATGCTGATGCTGAGCGAACGGCTACTTGGGCCGTGCGCCCGAGTTCCGCCCTGAGAGAGGAGGAGTCAATGAAGCTGAACTGAACGAGGTGGGAGCAGGCAATTGAGTAGCGTACATCCTGAGAACGAATCCAAGTGCCATTATTATTGCGGTAGAGAGAGAACCAAAGCTTCTAGCGAAACTGGCAATTGCTGAGGATTGGAAATGGCAGGCGACGTGCCAGTTCCACAGGGTTTGCAAACAACTTGCGAAATTGTAAGCTGCGTGCCCAATTCAAATCGCAGACGATGTATGATGTTGCAGATGAGGCGCCAATTCGTAGACGGGGTGCCGGATTGCAGACAAGATGCTATACTGGTGAGGCCAAATTCAAAAAGTTCAATTGCGGTTAGAGGGGCTCTTCGGGCGTACAGCTAAGGTACATACATACTGTACGGAGTACGACGTACAACCTACCGTATCGTGAACTGTGGGGACGCCCTTTAGCCACAGGAAACCACCCATCTACCCACCCAGCTGACAGCAGTACTGTGAACTGGGCTATAAGCTGTTTCTCGAAAGAGGCCAATTTGTAACAGAAGTGAGAAGCTGTAAAACGGATGAAGGAAATGGATTGTTACAGTATGGTAGGTAAGGCAAGGACTAACTGCACTGTCGTGTACAGTACCTTCAAACAGCAGGCGCAGCAGTGGCCCTCTAGAATCGACAATGCACCACCCCACATAACGAGTGCAACTGCCTATCGCTAGCCTGGCGACTTATCGCGCCTGGACCCAGTCTCGAGCTCTGTCGCAAAAGTGGGAGACCCGCGCGTCCGATGTACAGATTTCCTACAACTAAACAACCCAACTTAAGCCGACCACAAAATCGTCCGTCCACGCCATTTCGAAGTCGCGGACTGAAGCATAGATTATCGCCACGAGCCAAACTCAAGACCGACATCGAGATTACATTTGGACAAACATACGAACTCGCCGGTGTTCAGCATGGCCTACAATCCCTACGGCGGAGGTAAGAAGGTTACCAGACGCCTGCGAGCATCTGCATCTCGTCTTGACAGTAGATAGCAGAGAGCGCGTCTCTAGATGCAGCAGTATGGATCGCTAACAAGATTTTCAAGTGCCTGGCTTCGGCCCGCCGCCTACGTACAATTCCTATCCCGGTGCTAATGGGCCGCCGGGCATGTCCTCTGCACCTGGTCTTGGTCAGTCAGCCTCAGCCTCTACTTTTCTTCCCGCCGTCATAGACGAGTCTGTTCCGACGAAGGAGAAACGATTATGTATGTATACTGACACGGCACGCGCGCAGGACCTCCACCAGGCATGTCTGCCCCGGGAATGGCGCCACCTCCTGGCGTTCAGCAGCCCAGCATCGCTCAAGCTAATCGACCCAGCGGCGTGCCCTCCGCCTTCCAAGCGCCCCCGAACATGCCCAACATTAACTTCAATGCCCCCGTGATCCGCCTGGGAACCCTCTCGGGCAAGCCTTCCACGCCTGGCGCTCCAGGTCGAAAGGATAGCGAAGCCCCTGGCTCTGCTGGCCCTAGGGCCGGCCTAGGCGCCGATCGAAGTCTAGACCAGGCCCGCCAGGCCATGCGAGAGAATCTTCAGTCGCTTGTTCCGCCCACTAAAGATGAGATCGCCCGAACCGTGTTTGTCGACGGCGTCACGCCGGGAGTTGGTGGCAACCAGGGCATCGAACAGATCCTAGGCACGGCCGGCAAGTTTCGGCGCTGGGACCGAACCGTAGATTCGAGCGGAAAAGAGCTGGAATTCGGTTTTGCTCAGTTCGAAGACACCGAATCGCTTTGGGTTGCTTCCGAACTGTTCCGAGAGATCGAAGTCCCCACCAAGAAGCAAACCCCCTCAGATACACCCGCCGCAGACGATGAGACGTACGACAGCTTTGAGAAGTCCCAGCTCTCATTTCGATTTGACGAGAAATCGACAAAACTTCTTGAGGGCTACAAAGAGGGCAGAGCGGACCCGGCCGCTTTGGAGACCAGGCTCGAGGCGGCAAGAGGTGCGTTGAAACAGACGATCAAGAACTTGTTTTACCCTCCAGTACGGCCGGCTGCAGATGCGGACGGCGATGTAACCATGGGAGAGGCATCAGCACAAAACGGCGAAAACGTAGAAGTGGTCAACATCCCGTTGGCACAAGAAGACGAACTAGCCGACATTCCGGCTGAGATGAGGGAAACCGTGGCTGCAGAAATAACAGCTTTCCGAGACAGGAGCATTCAACGTGATATGGAGCGTTTGAAGAGGGAAGAAGAACTGGAAGCTCTCGAGCGGCAACGAAACGGTGCCCCGAGACATTCTCGCCTAGCCTCACCACCACCATCCAGTACGAACAATATCCCGCTAGGGCCCAGAGGCGTTCCGAATGCGCCATCCGGACCTAAGGGGTCAAAGTCGGAAATGGGCAAAGATTACAACCGATCAGTCAGTTTTGTGAACGGCGGTGTGACCAACGGTGGTGTGACCTATAACCGAGATGACGACGACGACCCAGCAAGTGACGAAGAGCTTGAGCGACGCCGAGCCGCCAAGCAAAGATCGGAAGCTGAAAAGACATATCTTGATGCGGAACGACGTTGGCTCAATCGTGAAAAGTCCCGGACAGCGGCTCTGGAGCGAGAGAAGGGTCGTGATGCCACAGACGAGGAAAATGCGGCTGCGCGACGAGAAGAGGCATTCCGCTGGCTACAAAACTTCGATGACGATGCGGAGGCGGCACGGAAGAAAGAGGAATACTACAAAGATCGCAGCGCGTGGATGCGGGATCGTGCCGCTAAGAGGGGAAGAGAAATCGCGGCCGACGATGCAGACCGCCAAGCTGAAGAGCAAGAACGGGTAAAGGAAGAGGCGGAGCGCGAACAGGCCCGCGGCATGGCCGACTCGTTCCTCGAAAGACAAGCACAGGAGATGGAACACCGCCACCCTAGTAGGATTGGGCTGGTTGCGCCACAACCCTTCAAATTGTCTCTGGGTGCCGCGGCGCAAAAGGCCCAGGCACAGCGCGCAGCCCCGCAAAGGAAGACGATTGCTGAGGTTGAAGGCCTCCTCGAAGACGAGGACGAGGACGCGACTACGAGACGGCAGCTTATCCCCATCAAGTTTGAGCCTACTGCAGCAGCAGCCATGTCCGACGAGGAGCGTGACCAGGCCGTCCGTGCCCTTGCACAGGAGATTCCCAATGAGAAGGATGGCCTTTGGGAATGGGATGTTAAGTGGGATTTCCTGGACGAAGGCGTCATCCGCGAGAAACTTCGTCCCTTTGTGGAAAAGAAGCTGGTCGAGTATCTGGGTGTGCAAGAGCAGCTACTCATTGAAGTTGTGGAGGAGCATCTGCGGAAGCACGGCAAGCCAGAAGAGCTAGTGGACGAACTAGCAGAGGTATGTTATCACCCTCTCCGCCATGAGTATCATGTTTCTCAGTTGCTAATTCTAAAACATAGGCATTGGACGACGAAGCCGAAGCCCTGGTCAAGAAGCTTTGGAGGATGGTTATCTTCTTCACCGAAAGCGAGAAGCGCGGGCTCTCCGCATAGTTTTAAGTGACGTGTTAGCTACGGGGCACTTTGTAATATTAGATATATTCTTCTGAAGGAGGAGAAATATGAAAAGGGGAGCAGTTGGCCCCGACTTGACCGCAGCCATGGATTAGCGCGCCAAGGTTACGCCGTTCACAAACAAAACTGTTGAGCTCCCATGCCGCAGTGCGATATGGTGGCCGACAGACAGCTCTAGTCCATAACAGGAGCCGCTGTGTATGCATAGCAGTGTAGCTACTGCGCAGTCACTTTCATCTAGCCATAGAAATACCTAGCAAATTTCAGGCAGGATGGGCATTTGCTGCAACGAAGAGATATACCATAGATTTTTCAAGCCATCGTCACGTATTGTAGTTAGAACATAACATAGTGTGAGCTCTGAAGAGGTCTGGTAAGCCGTAGCTGTACGAAGTAATTAACGGATGGTCATCCACCAACCCCGGCTTGGCTCAAGAAGCAGGGTGACGAAGGAGTCCGGGGTATGCCCCATATTGGAACATCCTTACTGCATCCGCCGTTAGCCGGAACAAGAGGATGTTACCTCGGCTTGGAGCTTTGTCATCTCAGTACCAGCACCAATTGTGATGATAAAATCTTTGTGGTTTTATTTGTTGCAACGCGGATTATAATCTGTAGCAAAATTAAAGCTTCCCATCTTCGTTACACGATGCTGTAACGAATTGTTTTATGCTTGAGATTTCTTACACATCGATCCTACCATACCTCAATAACTTTACCGCTCATACTACGAATTCACTCTCACACGACTTACCGTACCTACCTCATCAATCATATACACCTGCCAGTATTCATCTATATAACAACACACACACACACACGCTCACCCCTCAAAACAATCCACCACAATGGCCAGCAACCCACCCGCCCCCGCGCTCCCAGCAACCCTCACCTCACCGCCGCCCGCAGTCCAAGACACACTCATATCGTTCCCGGCACCACACATCCTGCTAGCGACCCTCAACCGGCCCAAACAGCTCAACGCGATCCGGCGCGCGCAGCACCACGCCCTCGAGACCTTATGGACCTGGTACGATAACGAGCCGTCGCTGCGCTGCGCCGTCATCACGGGGGCCGGACGCGCGTTCTGCGCGGGCCAGGATCTGAAGGAGTGGCATAGCTTGAACAACGACAACACTACCACCATTAACACCGCTACTTCTACTTCTACTTCTACTTCTTCCTCTACTACCAGCGGCAGTAGTAATAAACGCCGCACGCCCCCCAGCGGCTTCGGCGGTCTAAGCAACCGCAGCGGCAAGAAACCCATCATAGCAGCCGTCAACGGGGCCTGCTTAGGCGGCGGGATGGAGATGGCGCTGAACTGCGACCTCGTCATAGCCTCCTCTACCGCAAAGTTTGGATTGCCAGAAGTCGGCGTCGGCGTCATCGCGCTGGCCGGCGCGCTACCCCGGCTCGTGCGCTCTGTGGGGAGGCAGCGCGCTGCGGAGATGGCGCTGGGTGGGAGGTCGGATTACAGCGCGGGGGAGATGAGGGGGTGGGGGGTTGTTAATGAGGTTGTGGACGGGGAGGGTAATGATACTGTTGTCGCCGCCGCGCTGGTCTGGGCGCAAAGAATCGCGGCGAATAGTCCCGACGCGGTGATTGTTTCGCGCGAAGGGCTGAGGTTGGGTTGGGAGGGGATTGGGCCGGTACAAGGGACGGAGATACTGATGAGTGGGCTCTGGGCGAGGATCGAGGGCGAAGAAAATATGCGCGAGGGCGTGAGGAGTTTTACGGAGAGGAGGAGACCGGTTTGGAAGGATAGTAAATTGTAGAATTGTGATGAGATGAGATGGGGGAGTTGGTAGTACCTAGTGAGTGTGTTTAATGGATATAGAGTAAGTGTCTTTAAAAGGAGACGCGAGGGAGTGAGGTTGATATACAGTCTATACCTACTTATAACATTGCGTTTTTGGCAATGTGTTACGGCTTTCAAGTTGAAATTGAGGAAACTGGTGATGATTGCCGGGCACAGATCTCTATCATAAAGTTGATCTTTATGGTAATGTTCTACATTTTCCCCCTCCTGTTTGCAACTGTTTTCCTTGACCATGGCTGATTTGATGAACTATTCGGAAACCATCAGGTCTTGTAACCGATGATCCGGCATTGCGAGAGACAACATACGAGCCACTAGCTCGATGGTCACATTAGAGCATATATAGCATATATAGTATACATGCGCATCATCTACGCCCCTTTGATCTAGCCATGATCCTCCGGAATAATAACGACAATCGACTAAGAGCCCCGGATTTCCCAACAAGACTTTTGATTTCGGTATATTTTTCATGAAGCGAATCCGGGGACCGAGATCAGTTAGATTCAAAATAATGCCAAGATTAAGAACATGGGGTTTGTTTGTGGGGTGGTTTGGGGTAATGCGGAGACCAGGATCCATACCATCACGGAAAAATTGGTGTTCGAGTCCGTCGGTAGAACTTCCATCAATCACAAACGGTCGAGCTCGAACGAACGATTCGTCCCTGGGCCCCAAGCCCAACTTGGCTAGGCAAGACTTCACCAAGCTCCCCTTATGATGACGGCACCTACCTAGCTCTGGACCTTCAGCTCGACCGCGCCGCGTCTGATAGGTGGGAAGCGTTGCAATCTGATGTTTTATTGCTTCTGGGGTGATGGGGTCGTTACCTGCAACCCGGGATCTTCAAGGGTCTGGAATTGGGAAAATGCCATGACTCGGAGTAACCGACTCCAACGGCGAAGGGCCAGAATAATTAATTAAAAGGTGCTGCTGCCCGGTCCGCTTGGCTCGGGGTTGAGCTTCGACCCAGCCCTCTGGTTCTCTCTGGCATTCATTGAGGATTCAGTTAGTCAAGATGCGTCCCTCAACTTTCTTCGCTATTCTCTCGGCTGCAACCGGTGTAGTCGCCAGCTATGCTGAGCTGCCAGCCAACATACCCCGAAGCGTAGAGGAGTTTCGACAGAAGCATCCCTACAAGGGGAAGGGCTGCGGTGATCACCGACGCATCGTCAAGATCCGGGCGTCGAGAAATGACACCGACGATGTCTCTGACGAGTTCATGGCTGGCCTGAAGAAGGCCAACCACGGTGGTACTCTGTACCTGCCCAAGAAAGATCTCTTCATCATCGGCAAGCCCCTTGACCTGACATTCCTCAACGATGTCCAAGTACACTGGGACGGCGAGGTCAAGTTCACCAACGACACCCCCTATTGGCAAGCCAACGCCTTCAAGCATCCCTTCCAGAACAGCATCATGTTCTGGAAATGGGGCGGCAAGGACATCAAGATCTACGGCGAGGGCATCCTGAACGGCAACGGGCAGCGGTGGTGGAACGAGTTCGCGGGTCTGGAGATCCTCGACCCGGACAACCAGTACCTGCGGCCGATCCTGTTCTACGCGGAGAACGCCACCAACTTCGCGATGGAGGGCATCCACGAGAAGGACTCGCCGTGCTGGACCAACTTCATCGTGACGTCCAAGGGCCTCTCGTTCACCGACGTCGTGGTCACCGCCGTGTCCAACAACGCCTCGGCCCTGCCCAAGAACACCGACTTCTTCGACTCCCTGAACATCGAGGACCTCACCGTCAAGCGCGCCTGGGTCAACATTGGCGACGACTGCTTCTCGCCCAAGTCCAATGCTACCAACATCCACGTCGACACCATGTACTGCAATGGAACTCACGGCCAGTCGATTGGCTCGCTCGGCCAATATGCGGGTGAGAAGAGTTTCGTGCAAGATGTTGTTATTGAGAACGTCTGGCTGCTCAATGGACAGCGTAAGTTATCCCTATTTATCCCTATTTATATACATTCTCTCTCCTAGCATATTTCTAGGGGCAGTTTAGAGGACTATTCCTCTATTCTCGTTCACTTATCGTATCACATTTCCTCTCAATTTCTTCAAAAGATTATTACTAATTACTATTGGCTATATAGACGGCGCTCGACTAAAGACCTGGGCCGGCCAAAATGTTGGATACGGATTCATCGTAAGCCACCTTGTTCTTCCCCCTATGTAAAGCGCGACAGTCACTAACCCAGCACAGGATAATGTCACCTTCCGAAACTTCTACCAGGAAAACAACGAGTTCTCCGCCTTCATCGACTCATGCTACTTCAACGTAAGTCAACTCCCAGACCCCCCCCCCCCCCCCCCAAAATGACTTGGCCTAATTTTGTTTTCGTTATATAGATCGACACCGCAACATGCGCCAAGTACCCATCGCAGATGAACATAACCAATGTAGTATTCGAGAACTTCTCGGGGACGACGAGCGGCAAGAACGGCTTAGCGGTGGCCCAGCTGACGTGCTCGACCAACCCCAACGCCGTGTGCGACAACATCACCTTCAAGAACTTCACCGTGACGTCCCCCTGCGGCGATGGGCCCGTGATCATCTGTGATGGCATCAAGGGCGACATCGGCATGCCCTGCGTCCCCGCCAACAGCACCACCGCGCGCGCTGCCCTGTCTAAGACTTGTGTAGCGCCGATGGCGAGCATTGCCCCGCCTTTTTCGACTACGTAGATCCATCAATTCGAGGAGGATGGATTGATGAGGGAATTGGGGTTCAGCTGTTGAGAGAGAGACATGCTGGTGCGTACTATGGTGGTAACTTTGTTTGTTTGATATTCATGTTCACTTATATATAATGAAAACCGCCAATATAATCTAATTAAAGCCAGTCGTATTTTGCGATACATGAAGCACGTGTTCCCTCATATACCTATATGCCGATCTAGCAGTAACACCATCCATTAACAACACTTGATCATACAGGCATTACCAGATCCGTCCTCGCCGTCCATTCTCCATAACCAGCAAAATGGACAGGCATGATTATCCTAAGTAAATAGCAAGAGCCCCGAGGCCAGCCAGCTCTATGCCAGCGACGATCCAAGCAAGGTATAAGATTGGACCCCAATCGAGCTTATATCAGCGGTTCGCTGGCTCGTCCACACCCACAACAACAACATCCACAACATCCACAGCAACTACCGCAACGTAACATAAACCTTCGTCAACCTCCTCCTCACCGGCCGATACGGGAACCTCCTCCTCCCATCAACACCGACCTCGTCCAGCGCATACGTATCCACCTCCCCAGCGACACAACCAGTGAACGGCAGCGGCGGGTTCGCCCACACGGCAGTGACGGCATCATGGAAGCACGCGATCTCGATGGCGCGGAACCCGCGGTCCGCCGCGCGCCGCATCATGCTGTGCGCCGTGGCCTTCATCAGTCCGGCACCCTCCGCGTCCGCGCGCGTCGCTGTGCCCATTCGTCTTAATACCTGGCAAGGGGCCGTTGGCGGCTTGCACTCCCATCCTGTCGTTGCCGTCGTCTTCGTTTTTGTCTTCGTCTTTGTAATTGTGGCTGTGTTGGGATCGGGAGTACAAGCGCGCTCCTCCAGCGCAGCATGAAAACTCGCGGACGCAGGCAATCGTCCCATTACCGGGGCTATGCGGCGGGTATCCAGGGCATAGAACGCATCGAATGCGCATGCGATGCTGACGAGCGGGGTGTCCATCTGCTTTAATAGGCCGTCACCATCGATGTCCGGATCAGCGAAGTCGAAATACAGCGCGCCCCCAGTGGCCGCGGAGTTGGGTTGCTGGAATACGTATTCGCTGTCGAAGAGCCCGAGGGATAGACCCGAGGCGACTTGGTGCCGGATCAGGTAGTCGCTGGCCTGGTAGAGGCCGTAGAAACGCGCTGTCTGCCCTGATGGGTAGAGGGAGCGCCATATGGAGGTGGGGCTGAAGACCTTTGTGACCGGACCGGGTGAGGTTAGATGGGTTGCAATAAATGAAAGAATGAACGAGTGAGTGAAGTTGGGATTGAATCTTGGATTGAGACTCCAATTGGAATTGAGAATGAGCATTTAGGTAACGTACAAAGCTATGTGCGAAGATGGCTTTGGCCCATTCTACATGTTTGAGCTCCAGGGGGCGAATCTCATATCGCGACGGGAGCTCAACCTCTTCTCCCATTGTCATCGCAGGATCCCGTACCTATGATAAGCAATGCGCAACTGAGATTGTTCGATAACACACAGAAGGCAGAGAAGAGACGAATAAGATCACATCAATGAACAAAGGAGCAATTTCATTATCCGACGATTGGAAAGGTATGTTCTTTGAACAAGCGCAGCAAGTAATAGGTTCAAACCCAGTTACAACAGGCGCCGGGTGCAGAGTTGCAGAGTCGCAAAAACGAAACGAAACGTTGACGTCGCCCTTGCAGATAGCCCGTCATCTAGTCATCTCACCTACCGACCGTCCATCCATCCATCAATCCGGTTATCTTTCCGTTCCATCGAACCATCCATGTCCCTACAGGGCTGACATGGATAGCTCCTCTCTCTATTATCGTCGCGAGGCGTCATCTCGTGGCACTTACACTTACAAGGCTTGGAACTTACACGCTATTTGTATTCGGCGCGAGCAGATCCAGAAGCTATCGAAGTTAGAGTTTAAGTGCTCCGTAGCGGTGCAACACAATCAATCAATAAATAGTTCTATTTGCCCAAGCCATGGGTTTACAGTTCCAGGTCCAGCTAGATTTAAATTAGAAAGGACTGGACCCCTTTGGGTAGCCCCGCCAATCGGACTCGGCCACGAGAACACGTGAAACCTCACTATCTATCCCCGGCCGAGGCCTCCTACTTAAGGTTGTAACGCCTACATTTATGGAATTTGCGCTTACACGCCACGTGCTTGTTACACGCGAGTGCATGAGCATGAATGTCGGCTAGGTGGGTAGGTAGCTAGGTATCACGACTGACTCTTGGTGTTATGCGCCGAATTAATTGTTAGGCTGGTCTTCGTCTGACTTACACCTTTAGAGAGCTGAGCAAGTAGGTAGGTGGGTGGGTGCCGCCGCGCTGGAGCATGGCCGGAGACTTATATACCCAAGTAATATACCCGGGACCGCGTAGGTACGGCTCGCGCCGGACACGGCCGTAGAGTCGGTCCCGGGACCTGCCTTGCCGGCATTGTTGCCCGTATCGTTTAGATAAGCCTCGTACCTATTTCCGCTGTGCTGGGTAGGACAGCGTGGTTGGTATACCGGTAGATGCTGGGGAGTCCCAGCGAGATAGGGCTCACAAGTGCTCACCATGTCTTAGAATTCCAACTTTTAATACTACACCAAATCTACAGAGTACTACCCACCTCTATATAGTCCAACGCAGTCCAACCTCCCATTACCGAATCTTCCAGCCAGACACATAAGTAATCGCCTGACAACTTAGCAGGCATCTCCAGCCTCCGAGCTGGCATCGCGGAACATTTTCTCCCGCTTCTCTCCTATTTTCCTCTATCTTACCCTGACCTTCTCCTCCCCTATCCCATCTTACCCTCCTCAGCCCTCTTCACCCCTGAGCCCCTGATCCCAGCTCGTCGGCAGCAGCCCCTAACATGTCTCAGACATTCGAGACTTACCCTACACCATACTATATTAGTAACTCACAGCTAATTCACAGCCCAACCAGCCCAGTAAGACTCTCGTTCATTCACCAAGGGGCATGCAACCTGACTTGCTGCGCTGCGATAACTCCCGCCTCCCGCAGTAATCCCGTCGATAGCGTAGCTGTAGCCGTAGCTAGACACAATCTAGAGACCGCCGTTGGCCAACGGCTTCATAGGTTACTGTTTGAAAGCCTCTGGTATGCCATATTGGGCGGGAATGGGGTAATAGAGCCAGGCACATTACTGTAGCGAAATCAATCACATTGCGATCAAGTCGCGCATGAGATACTGCGCATTTTGTTGGACAACCACTCAATTCATCTACCATGTGGCCTAGAAAAGGAGGCGCCCCAGGGCTGCCGTCACGGCCCGCCATGGAAGAACGCAATCGCAACTCTTGCACATATCGTCATCCCCTCCTCCTCAACCTCGGAACTCGGCCATCTCTTTCTTCCCTCATTCCTCCCGGAGACCATGTCCAACCAGTACCTTTCTAGACCAATAAGCCGCCTACCCATATGCATTTACGCCCAGGCAAACCAGAAAAACGGACCGGGCTCTTCATTGTGACTGGCGCGCAAGATGACGAGTCATATTGGCAATCAAGGCTGATTTTGGTCTTCCCTAAAAGGACCTTGGACAGCACAAGGAAGCCATGTAGTACTGACGCCGTGTGATGCTCAACGCTTTAACCTTCGCAGAAGGGGAACGGCTCCCAGCACATTCCCTTGCTTCAAGCAACGAGTTTCAATCCAGCTGGAGCAGTGCCGAAACAACTCGTGACCGCTGTGGCAACAGCGAAACTAAAAATTATGAACAAGAAGTCTTCCCAACCAGATCGTCTCCATTATTTTGTCAACAGCTATGAGGAATCCTGTTTGACGTACGAATCGAGGTGTGGGGAGCTGTAGAGGCTACGTCGTACTACGACGGAACGAAAATGCGACAAAGTACAGAAAAAAATAACGGAAACAAATAGGCCGTAAACGAGTGACGAGAAGATCTAAATGTCGTGCCCATGTTCATCAATATTGATCCAATAATTTTAATACGCCTGACCGGGGACGGGCTTTCGGCCGACTTGCCCCTGGGGAGGTGGGCCTGGGGGTCCGCGCATCTGAGGGGGGACGTTGTTCGGATTCATGGGGCTTGGGCCCGGGGGACTGTGCCGTCTGTTCATTCCATTAGGGCTCTGTGGCCTTTGCTGACGGGGGCCTGGAGACTGAGCACGAGGGCCGGGGCTCATGGGACGACCACCAGCCGGAGAAGCAGGGCGACCAGTATGCGGGCTCATAGGTCGTCCTCCAGCTGGCGAATAAGGCCGCATCTGACTAGGAGACTGGGGCCGTCCATTCATGGGTCTCATGGGCGATTCTGGACGGCCATGGGGGGGACCTTGGGGATAGTTGGGATTGTACATCGGGCCGGGACCACGACGGGGTCCCCGCTGACCGCTGGGATTGACGGGAGGTCCGCCGTTACGGGGACCTGGGGGGCCACCTGCAGGACGGGGTTTCACTGGTCGGGTAGAAAGACAAGTCCGGGGAACCACACCCTGCTTGGAACGGTCAAGACGAATGCACAGCGCCTAGGAGGTAGGTTAGTCTCGTTCACGTTCTCTCGCTCGGGTTTCACTTACCCATCCATCATCATATTCGTGAAGAATTCGCACAAGGTGTCCTGCATGCAGTTCCAGCTCGTCGTCCATCGATGGCTTGAAGTCTAACTGGACTCTGTGAACAGCAGTGGAAGGTGGTCCACCAGCCTCAGCAATAGCAGCAGCGCTCTTGGAAGGACCGGGAGATTGACCAGTAGCGACCGAGTTCATGCTGAAATCAGTACCCGTAGGGCTTGGAGGACCGGCTGGCATGGTAAGATCCAGGGGCTGTGGTGCTTCCTGGCGAGTTGATGCCTTTCGGGTTAATGAAGTCGAAGTAGCAACGGCGGCAACGGGTACAGCACTGGCTCCGGCATCGCTTCCAGCGGTAGCAGGTGAAGTAGGAGTTGCTGGTAAATCGGTAGTTTGGGCCATGCCAACAACATGATCAGGAGACTCGAACGGGTTGCTGACGGGCTCGTGAGTGGCAGCCGGACCGTTTCCAGTAGGCGAATAGGCGCGTGCGCTATCAGCGAAGGGGTTTTCAGGATTGGCGCTACGAGCGGTGGATGGGCGTTCCCACATGCTTCCTCCGGTTTCGTTGGGTTGAGCCTGGGTTTGGGGTGCACCGGCAGTCGCGAGCATTAGGCCAGCGCCCTTGCTGGAGCGTCTCTCATTGAAGGTCGGGTTGAACTGGGTAACGGGTCGTAGACTTAGTCGGGGGGCGGTGGCGGTGGTTCGCGTGGTATGAACCGAAGCAGTGCGGCCGCCAGCAAAGGCTCCATCGACTTTTTCGTTGTCGTGAGCGCGTTGCTGCTCGAGCTGCTTTCTACGCTTGGTGAAGATGAAGAAGAGCAGCAAGCCAAGAATCAAGAGGCCACCGAGAACACCGATAGCGATGCCTGCCTTGACTGCAGGGCTGCTGTCTGAACTCGACGGGCTGGTGGAGGGCGTAGGGCTCGCGGAGGCACCAACATCCGTCGGACTAAGCGAGCCGATGTTGCTGGTTGTGGCCGTGGAAACGGGCGCTTCATGTTTAGATGAAGTAGGATTTGCGATATCCAGTGACGAGTCGCCACCAAGGTTGACCGATTTCGATGGCTTCAGGGACTCCGGAAATCCTTCAGAAGAGTTGTCCGGAACCTCTTTCGTACCGTGTGAGGGCTTCGGAGACGGGGTTTCCTCGGATGCGGCGACGGTGACATGGTCCGCGGTGTTTGTCTTGTGGGTGGTCTCGGCGGGCACGCCTACGGTTGTCCAGCCGGCAATGGGGCCGTCGAAGGTGGGCGTCATGGTGGTGTAGACAGTTTTGTAAATGGTCTCTGGTGACCTAAGTTCCAGAGTGTGCGGCGCCTCTTTGAAGGGATTCAGGTCGTGTGCGACGCTCTTGACGCCATCGGCAAAATCATGCCAATGTTGGTGCGCCTGCCGCAGGTGCAGGTGCTTGTGGCTCGGCATTTTGATTTCGGTTTTGTTTCGAATTTGAAGGATTGGATGTCAACAGACTTTCCCAATAGTGCCGAGTGTCCGCCCGTCGTTTCAAGTAGCTCAATGCATATATATATCCTCCTCTCGAGCAAGCCGACAATGAGCGGGTGCTGCTCTCGGATCGAATTGGATTGTCAAGTGCCAATACCGCTGCGATTATTGAATATGGCAGCTTGCAGGGTAATTGGGTATCGTAAGGACAACCGTGTTGGTAAAGAGTGTCTACTCGCGTGTTGTATAAATCGAAGGAATCGAAAGCATCAAGCGAGAATGATGGGACTCGTGGGGACTGGATGACAAGTCGTCGCGTGAGTCGAAAAGGAGAGTAAGGTTCCTCTAGGGAGTACAGTCGGGTTGGTTATGGGGAGAAGAACAAAAGAGCGAATGGAACTGTATGAGAACCCTGACGAATGGAGCAGACCAACTGTCTCGTCAACGAAGGGAGGGAGACGCGGTGGGATGGGGCGTGCGAAGAGAAGAGGCAGGAGAGAGAAGAAGAGAGGAGGGCAGGGCGCAAGCACGGGCACTTTGGGTGTCGCCTGCGCCATTGGTGGATATCTATCAACTGATTGGCTGGCTGGGTTGTCTAGCGGGACCCGGAAGGATTTGGCAACCTGACCTACACTAATTCGCGGAGCAAGGGAGTAGGTAGGTATTAGCGCAGTACTTCAATGCAAAGTAGTACCTAGCCTATATCAAACAGGTACATGCTCAGTCAATGTAAAGGCTACTTTAGACACCATAATTAGCGCTCATACAGCGAATCCGCTGCGATAAGCTAGGTATCTCCAGAATGACCAGTCCCAGTTAGAAGGTATGTGCTACTCTGCCTAGTACAAAATCATTACACTACGACACAGCTGATAGTAGCAGATCATCATCACAAATTGTTCAAATGTGATAAATGGTTGGTGGTGTCAATGGCGTTTGCATTGGAAATACCTAGCAGTGATGAAAATAATACTCGGGTACCTCTTCCAGTCACCACATGCTATGCACAGGCTGTTTTCTTTTGGCTTGTGCTGTCTTCTTTCCACTTGCTGCCATTTGATTGATGCCAGATGGCATAGAAGGCTGAGACATTATCTAGTGTTTGTTTTTATTCTCAGACTATCTATGTATTTGGCGTTTTAGTGGCTCTCTCTTTCTCTCTCTTCCTTCTTCGGTACTTCGAACACGTGGTAGGCTGCCATATTACAATCCAGATACCTTTGACCTGGATGCTTTGAGGTGGCAGAAAGAAGAGGTTGCTTTGCTCGGCGCAATGAACCTAACCGCATAATTACTGGATAATAGGATCAAGGGCTGGCACTGCTGGTGTATGAGTACCTATACTACACTACTCCTCCTGCCCTCAGTGAGCGTAGTACTCCGTATTGATTGAGGCACTCAATTCTCTGTAGTCTGAGTGTTTCTGCTTCGACATTTTGTGTACCTGCACTAAGTTGCATCCTGTCCTGTACGATTGCTCCACTCCCGTCTGCAATACCCCAGTCTAGTCAGGTACCCGTACCCCCGTATTCAGGTACCAGCCACCTTTGATTGGTGAGAAGCTTTCTTCTTGGATCCAAAGAAATTCACCAAGCAGGGGATGGAAATGTTCTAGCGAATCAGCAGACAACCTTTAGGGACAACCCCCTTTTTCACGCATGCAGCGACGGACCCTTGGCCCGGCTCCCCAAGAGTTATGCGTACTTCGTACTCTACTCCGTATGCTTCCGTCTGAAGATGATGAACAATTGCAGTGACGATTGGTTTATCCGCGGTATTGAAGAGTCTCGAAATATGGCTAGAGTTGGGCTCAGCTTGTGTCGAATGCGATTTCTACTATGTTGTGTAGCCTGCCAAAGGTAATGCTTCCGTGGACAATCTCTCAACTCGCATCTAACGGCACGCGGGCGCATGTAGTGTACTGTAGATCTCGAGATAAAATTACGGATAATGCAGAAGAGGCACAGCAACATGGCTGATTAAGGCTGAAGAGCGCACACGTACTCCGTACAAGCCCGTAGTAATCATTGAGATTGTGCACCAGGCTGTGTAACAAACGAACAGATAAACATGACGTTCTGCGTTTAGTACTTGCGCGAAGTCTTCGTCTCCAATGCCAAGAACCGGCCCAAGCTCCTACTGCGCAAGCTTCTTCTTGAAACACACTATGCAGAGCGCGCTAATCTCGCCTAAGATAGTCCGATAGATTCAGAATGCGCTGACCAAGAGGACAACCATTTTCTAGAAATGCGTTTTGAGGGGTGAGAATACTGATGGATAGGTAATGATTTAACGCCGATGATTTGATAGTCAAGGCGGAAGTTCTTGCAGAGGCGCAATAAGATTAGGTTGGTATCCAGCACTACTCTACCGTTTCCGTCCTATGGAGTTCTTGTGCTTTGACATCTAAAGCCGCCGGCGATCCTCATTTTGGATATAATTGAAATCCGGTGGGCCAAAACGTACAGTCAGAAGAAGGCTCGGTCTAATTCTTCAGCATCAGTCTTCCGCAACGCATCGAGATACAGGCTTACTTATGACATCACCTTCATTCCGGCAGCGCGGTTCTTGAGGATCTCAATTGCTTCCCGCCCGCTAGCGACCATATGCACACTAACGCTATATGACGGAGAAGAACGATACCGCGGTTATTATATGAATTATAGTGCATTGTCTACAGACTATATGGCAGTGTGATATACACGTACTAGGTACCCGGGACCAAACTGCTCGCATGGAGATATACATCGTCAGGAAGCTGGTTATGAAAATATGGTACCAGGATGTATGTAATACCAGTAACCTCAACTAGCCGGTATCGCGGTCTACGATGAGGTTGAGGAGACCTGATTCCTATCACGCCGTCGTTGTTCGCCCGTTCGGGGAGTTTCCAAACCTAGGCGCTGGTACGGCAAGTGTAGATCAAGACAGAGATGTCTTGGGCTGCCTGACCGCGACTTTTAGGGCTCCCTGTTGTTAGGTGATGGCCTATGTAAGCTGTTATTCATTGCCAACATGGCTACCATGAACCTCGATATCTGTGCCATTCTATCCACGTTATCATTCGAGCCTGGATTCGTGGGATTTAATTCAGTTGTGCCATCTGGTGAGGGGCCGGGGTTCTAGCCGGGACCCCCTTGCCCAGGCCACTGGTTATGAGGTTGTCCATGTTGTCCAGTCCATTGGTTGTTCGGCTGAGTCTGTTGCCTCTGAATCTGGCTCTGTAGAGCTGCTAAGAAATTCGGGTTGAAATACATTCCATTTGTGCCCGGCTGCCCCGTAAACTGTGGGGGAGGCGGCGGAGGGGGTATGAAGCCTGATGGAGAGTTTTGCGGCCATGGGAAGGGGAATTGTTGGTTGTGTGGTTGCTGGCTGTCTGGCTGTGCATTAGGGAAGTTTGAAAACGGCTGCCCATTTATTGGCATGGGCGGTGCGGGAACACTGGGCTGCTGTGCTGGCGGCTGTTGGAAATCCTGTGTCATTTGACTCCCTTGGCCTTGGGGTCTTGGAGGCAATGAGTATCCGCTACGAGGATTGCCACCACGGCTGCCACGTCCACCGCGGCCACGGCCGCCTCTACCCCGAAAATCCCCCCGGCTCCCCCGATATGCTCCGCCATGGCTACTTGGAGGCTCGTTGCCTCCGTAAGAGGGTTGAGTCTGTCCAAATCCAGCTGGTCGTGTCAACGGTCGGTAGGGGCCGTCCTCATCGTCGTCATCATCATATTTCAGTCCGTTAGAGCCGGCAGAGGCACCCGCGCCCGTGGAATCGTTGTGTGCTCCTCGGCTGGCCGTGGCCGCACCATCTCGACCGCCACGCGCTCCTCGCTTTTTTGCCTTTAACTGGCGTTTGTGCTCTGCTTCCTTTTCGTCGTCCGAGAATTCGATCTCATCCTCGGCAACTTCCTCATCGTGCCAATTGCTTGCGTCTGTACCTTTGTTGGCCTTGAGTACTTGCGTCAATCCAAGATTTGCGAAGGCAGGTGGGTAGAAGATTTTACTTCCGGCTTCTAATCCAAATGACTTGATCTCTTCCTCGCTTGTAAAGCCTGCGGTATAGCGAGGCTCTCGCACAGAGGCAATGACGTCTGCCAAGGCAGCTATCACCGTTCGATCTTCAAGGCAGAGGACGGATCCTGTGTCGAGGACCTGATACTCGCCAGTCGTGTTTGCCTTAATGACGGCAGTGTTGCCGACAAAATGTTCAATCGTACCAAGCTCGGCTATCCCCATATCGGGCTTGATCTCTACATCAGGTCGCGGGATGATTGCTTCGGGGAGCTCATTTTTAGTCCGAACCAGTCCAGAACCACTACCTTTCCCTTTTCCCTCACCCTCATCATCAGAACCGCCATCCATCTCCATAAGTATGCGGGCGGTCTCCTCGGGCCCAAGTATCTTGTAATCTTTTTCGTCGTCAGAGTCGTCATCAGAGTCATCGGAGCTACTAGAATCAGATGACGACTCGTATGGGGATGAATCCGCTTCCCATTCAGGATTTTCTTCTTCCATTGTGGCATCATCGCCTTCCGCGAATTCATCGACCTGTCCAACTTCGTTGGGTTGTGGCGCAACCGTGGTGTTTGTTTCTGGTAGTGTTCCAGCAGTATCCTTACTAGGATTTGATAAAGAAGATGTAGGCTCTGGAAGAGGATCTAAGCCACCGAGAAGAGCTTCTAACCCCGAGGTCAATGATGGCGGGCTTGGCGGATTGTCAACCACCATCTCCTCTTCCATGGGGTCGGTATCGGCCACTTTGAGATCAGACCCATCGGCCGTGGTGGCCTGAGACTCTTTTGGGGCCGCTTGAAGATCGACCACCGACGTAGACTGAGCATCAGCACTGCCTGCTGCGGGCATCAATGTGCTTAGCCCGGGAATCTGGAAACCAGACATGATGGCGTAGGTATGTTATCAGCGTGGACCCTACGGGTTGGCTCAGCGAATATGCAATTTGTGCTGTATGCTTGCAAATCGACGTGAAACAATTTGCTATACCCAACTCATAGCAGGCCCTGGTATGAGCACCCTTGAATCCGTAATATTGAGCCCAGGGTTTATATACGCAGAAACGAACTCTTAGATTATTGCCTGGGACGTTTTGTTAAGAGTTTGGCGGCGCTTAGGACCTTCCAACAATTAGGTACATAGCAAAGTTTAGTGACAGGCTCAGCTTGCCAGCCAAGTTCAAGAAAATTAAAGTGGGGGTCAGAAGACAATCCATTGAATTAGCTTATCGATACGAAGACCTGCATGGTCAAAGTTTAACACCGGCGAGTACTATGTACTGTACGAAGTACATACCTACATACTGTGCACTCGTTTTAGCCGGCACATCTAGATACAGTGTCGAACTTGTATCAGCTCATAAAGCTTCAAGTTATCTAGATGTCGAAATATAGAAGCGGAACTTATTACGAATGTTAATATACAGAGAAGTTCATTTCATAATTCCTGCTCCTCGCGATTTCATGCAAGAATAAGAAGAATACATGTGGGCACGAGTATCGCATGTACCGACCGTACTGTGCAGATGACATGTGTAGATGTAAGAAGTACATACAGTGCTCTGCACTCGGGGCTGCTCTAGCAGTACCAATTTATTGATTGATACTTGATAGAGCTGAGCTTTTCGAGCAAGCTGAACGTCATTCCCAAGGCCCCTCCTACCTCCCATCTTCCATTACCCAATTTTTACAGGCCACGATAGCCTCGTTGCATTGATGCATTGATGCATTGATGCACACTCAGCTCGGGCAGCCACTGATATCGCACATCTCATGATCATGGCGCCGCCTGCACCACGGCCGCAAGGGGACTTTGTCCACCCGGATGCGCAACACGCAAAGCCGAAGAGGTATGTGGAGAGCCTCCCGCAACAGCTACAACGGCCTCCGAATATAGACCGCTGAGCTCACGAGCTAATGAGCTAATCACTATGGTCGAGGTAGGGCGCCGTCTCCATTCGCCATTCAGCCCATCACGGCTTTCTACATTTTTCTAGTCGCAAATTTCGCGGCTGCACTCTTCGCACCCATCCAGGACTGCGACGAGGTCTTCAATTACTGGGAGCCCACGCATTATCTGACCCATGGCTACGGCCTGCAGACGTGGGAGTATTCTCCCGACTATGCCATTCGTAGCTGGTTCTATGTCGCTCTCCACGCCGTGGTTGGCAGTTTCCGCAGGCTGTTGCCTCGCCCTACCAAGGTAATAAATCTGGAATTCCGCGTTTATATAATGCCTTCATCAGCAATACTATAGGTATTGATCACGTCTTCCTAGGTGGCCGAATTCTATTTCGTGCGCTATGCCCTGGCTTTCCTCTGTGCTTTCTGCCAGGTGCTCCTATTTCGCGTCATCAGCTTCACCCTGAACCCTAGGATCGGGCTCCTGTTCCTCATCGCCCTAGTCACATCACCCGGCAATTTTCATGCCAGTGCCGCGTATTTACCCTCTAGCTTCGCGATGTACGCCTCCTTCTTAGGCGCTGCCGCTTTTATGAATTGGAGAGGCGGCATTAAGACATCTTGGGGTATTTGGTGGTTTGCAGTCGGAGGGATTCTGGGTTGGCCCTTTGCTTCGGCCCTTTGCGCACCCTTTATGCTTGAAGAGGCAATCTTTGCTATGATGAGCGATCGCCAGCGCCTCTGGGAAACTATGCTGCGTGTAGGTCGTGGCGTCATTGCTGGTCTTTTACTCATGGTAAGCAAAAGCAGGCCTGCCCCATTACACATCGTTAGATTCTCACATGATCCAGCTCGGCGACGCCACCATCAATACCTTTTTCTACCGCAGATTTGAGGTTGTGTCCTGGAACATTGTCAAATACAACATATTTTCTTCTACTGGCGGCCCCGATCTCTACGGCACCGAACCCTGGACTTTCTACTTCCGCAACCTCACCATCAACTTCAATATCTGGTTTGTCCTTGCGTTACTGTCTCTCCCCTTGTTCTTAATCCAGAAAACTTTTACCGCAAAACAAAACAATTTCCAGTCCGGACTACGAACCATGGTATTTCTCGCTCCTTTTTACATGTGGCTCGGCATATTCACATTACAGCCTCACAAGGAGGAAAGATTTATGTACCCTGCTTATCCCTTTCTCGCTCTAAATGCCGCTCTGGCAGCCCACATGGTACTTTCAGCATTCGGCAATTCAGACCCAAAGACAATGATGGGGAAAATACCAGCACGACTTCGGTTATTTGTCGTTGCTTCAATACTGTTGGTCTCCTTAGATCTGGGCCTCACACGTATTGTGGGCATTTATACTGCGTATTCGGCACCACTCAAACTCTACGAGCCTCTTGGCGCTGGTGTCTTTAGAGAGCAGGGCGTTGGTGGCCACGGTGACAATGTCTGCTTCGGCAAAGAATGGTACCGCTTCCCGAGTTCGTACTTTCTTCCACGCGGGATGCATGCCAAATTCGTCCGTTCAGAATTTCGCGGCTTGTTGCCCGGTGAATTTTCCGAGGCGCGTACCGGGTTCGGCTTCTTCGGAGGAACCTGGCTGCCAACCAGCGGATTAAATGACCGAAATGAAGAAGATCTAGCAAAGTATGTCGATGTAAGGCAGTGCTCTTTCTTGGTAGATACGCAATATCCTGAGAACACGGATCCTCTACCACCTCACGAACCAGATTATATTGCGGATAGCGAGCAATGGGATGTGGTCAAATGCGAACCGTTCCTGGATGCAGGCAAAACGCATTTCCTATCGAGAGTACTTTGGATGCCAGAGTCTGACTTGGTCCCTGAGAAGTACAGAAGAAGGTGGGGCCGCCATTGCTTGCTTCGGCGAAAAAGATAGACTTCGATATAAGACAATTAAATTCGCCTTGATATAGGCATAGGCTTGGAAAAGTCCCAGGTTCTAGAGACATTTAGGCTCTGCCCCTCCTTTCTCCCCCGCTCGGTATCTAAGAGAGAAATGTTTCCGATAGATTGGGGTTTGGTTTACAAGAGGTTCACCAATTATAGAGCCAGCAGCGATTCTAGTGCTACTCTTCGGTATCACCCTGTAAACAGGAATTAGAACCGCTTGCCAGGGATGATGCTTTGTTTACATAGAATGAATAAAGCCGAAGAATGGTTGCGAGCTTCCCGTTTAGGCGGGTTACATTCACATGCTACAGTATCCCACACTACTGCTCCATTGTCTTCCGTTCGACTGACAGCAACGAGACCACACAAAGAGTCTCTGCCGACGCAACACAAAGCTAATTTTGATAACTCGCAGCATAGATCTACTACCTTAGACTATTCGCATTATGAAGCCGGCCCAACCTTAATCAAGCCATGACGCATCATTGCTTGCATTAAACCCGTAGCTGACGGCATTTTCAACAACCATGCCCCGCATCCATCCTTCGCATGCGACCCTGCGGCTAGGGCACAGTCTAGCGATATCTCGAGGATCCTTCCATCGCTAATTACACAATGTGTATGTTCGTATTTTCAGCTCGCTTTACAAAGTACCACGATCAATATCCATATGCATGGAAATATGCGTCAGCTCAGGGTTGGCGGCACCTGGGTCAGCCTGGTACTCATATATGTAAGCCAAGATTGAGGTGCATGCAAATCGCATGGGCATATGTAGTGTTTCGCGACATGCTCGTAATTCTTAGCCAACGGTACAGCCAAGTCGGCTGGCCTTTGTAGACCATGGATCTAGGATATCCGTGGTTGTCGACGCTTTGGGCAGGAGATTGACCAACGCCACATCACTGTTCGTCATTCCCATCAACACCATCCTGCAGTCTTAGTACGAAGCAATGCTCTGAATGCCACCTTCCAATAGCACTAGTCATAGACCCAGCTGTGGCTAGACAAGAGGCACCCGGAAGCGGCCAAATCGCTAGCATCGCGGAACTGCTAAGCCAGTGTATTCTATATTCATCACCTTAGCTTCAAAGGATTCCGTACCTGTGACCGCGCCTCTTACGGCACGGCCTTGCCTCCACTTTCTACGAAGCGATCTCAGTCTTTGGAGGTTGTTCTGCGCCGTTGATGGTCGCTTTAGCAGTTCCCCGATGCGAGAGATGACATGGTGGACTGCTCGGTCGCCTCTTCGATCTACCTATCTGGGCGATGATCGTCTTCATCCTTTCGAATATAAATTGCCTGACACTGCCAAATTTCATCCCATGTTGCTCCCGCCGATTGCCGTTCACGCATTAGCTGTTTTCCCGCCCGTCATCATATCATCCCATCATGAAGGGTCTTCTCCTCGCATTAGGCGCCCAGCTAGCCACAGGGCTGCCGCAAGCTGAACATTTGTCTCAGGCTAGGGACGAAGCCCTCTTCCCTAGCCTTGGGTTGACCAACATAACCAAGATTAGCGTAGCAAACGTCCATGGCCGCAGCTTGTCCGGCCCTTACATAGGAGCGAGCTTCCCGGATCCCTCTATTATCTATGGAGATGGCTCGTGGAAGGCATATGCGACTTCGTCCAACAACAAGCATGTGCCTGTTGCGACCTCTTCGGACGCCAATTCATGGACGCTGACGACTACTGACGCATTGCCAGACCCTGGCGCCTGGGTTGATTCAAGCGATCGGGGTATCTGGGCGCCCGATGTACAAAAGAATGTGAGTGATCAGAATCCCCGATTTCGATGCTATTTGAAACATACTAATATGATACAAAGGACGCCGGGACTTACGTCAGTGAGTGATTCTCCACTTCACAATCTTATTCGCGTGTGCAGAAATATTCAGAATACGGAAGTTGTTATGAGAGCTACAATCGTAGCTGAAGATCGTGTTTACTCCCCGACATTTCGATCTGCCACTGATAAACTTTATTACTGATCAAACTTACCATAGTGTATTATACGGGTCACAAGAGTGGAGGCACGCATTGCATCGGCGTTGCAACGTCAGCCACAGCCATAGGGCCATTCAAGCCGCAAAGCACGCCCTTGATCTGCAACGACGCCGGCGGCGGTGTTATTGACCCCGCCGGATACGACGACGGCGTCGACCGCTGGATCATGTGGAAGGTGGACGGCAACAGTCTCGGCGGCGCGACGACATGCCAAGGAGGCACGCCCTCAGGATCCTACAAATCCACGCCCATCTATATCCAGCGCATGGCGCGCGACGCCATCACGCTGCTCGACAGCCCGAGCAAGATTCTCGATAACGAGGGGAAATCCAACGATGGCGTCGTCGAGGCGCCGTCTCTGTATAAGATCGGCACGGGGAACTATATATTGTTCTACAGCGCGCATTGCTACTCGAGCGATGACTATGATATCGAGTACGCGTTCTCGAGCACTATTAATGGCGCGTACACGAATCGCGGCATCCTGATTCGCTCCGTCGATAATAAAGGCATCTGGGGCCCCGGCGGCCTCGATCTCGACCCCAATGGCCGTAATGTCGTCTTCCACGGCCGCGGCAAGGCGAATGATGGGAGTGGTGCGCGCGAGCTGTATAGCGCGTCGCTCACGATTAATGGGAAGTCGGTCAGCTATTAACTGATCAGCGCCCGATAACGTGGATATTCATTTCAGCGCTGGTTTTAAAGAGCGACGGGCAGAATGATGGAGCATGGATGAAGATAAGGGATCAATGATTAATGAGTAAATCATAGTGTTTAAAGTTGATATTCCTATTTTTACTTTCTGTATATACTTCATAGAGTCATGTCATATTCTGATGAATTCGCATTTGTATCACGAGCAGCGAGATCGTTCAATAGAAATATGAATCCACCAGTAACATGGGCATTTCAATCGAGACTAAAGTACTTCGCTCTCCGGACTGGACGCACCTCTCCTCATAAGACGCTATGACGTCATAGCCATACCCAAGGTGTGTTCTTTGGATACGGTAGGATACGGTAGAGACAAAGCCATTGACGGTGTCGAGCAAGGCAAAAGCACTATCCGTTCCCATCTTGAAAGAAGATTGATGACGCGATGTGCCAGGCGGGATCTAGCCATATGGGGATGAAGAGTACAGAATACTAGTAGTGAGATGTACACATTCACAACTCTTGGCAGTGTTTATGAAGTAGGCGAATATTTTATCTTTAATCTTTCATTTTTCATTACTCACTTAATCGATTAAACTAACACCAACGGAGACCTTGCCTATGCCATCTCACATGCCTGTCGTGAACGCACGTGTGGGCTTAAGTGATAATCTCGTTCACTCATCCGCATGCGCGCCGTTGTAATAATGAATCTAGAAACCCAAAAAGCGTCAGCAAATGAATGGCGGCACAGCAACAATAACACACGCGAATCAAGCTGGTATAAGCGAGGTGATAGTAAGAAAGGGACAGGGGCTAAATGAGCACTTAAACGGTGAGTTCGGGAGAGTAGTGAGAAAGTAAAAACAGGGCCAAAAGATTTCCCCTGAAGAAAAAGGGAAAAGGGAGGAAGAAAATGACAGGAGATAGCAATAAAATAAACTCTCACCGTCTGATCCGCACACCCAGCCGGCGTCTGGTACGCATACGCACCGGTATTCACAAACAGCGCCTGCCCGCTTCCACTTCCACACACAAGCCACGCAGCGAGATTCTGGCGCGGAACGTCCGCCGCGCTCCACGTCAGCGCATCGCCCTGCCACGCGAAGGTGCCGAACGCATTCTTTTTCGTATCAAACTGCGCTGCGAGCGTACGTGGTATTGCTTGCCCCTCTAGCCCTGTTAGATTCGCCGGGCGTTCGATGTTGAGATACAATGTCTCGCTGGTGTTGGAAGTGGTGTTAGTGTTGGCGAGGAGCTGTCCGCTACCATCGATCTTAAACTGTCCCGCCGTGCGCGCGCTCCCGAGTCCCGCAGGCCCCGGGCGCGTTTGTAAGTACTTGTGGTAATTCGGCTGCGCGACGGCGCGGATCCAATACCACCCTGGCTGGAGCGTAGGGACTGGGCCGGTTTGGCGCTTCGCGTTATCGTTGTTATTAGGGGCGGAGCCGGAGTCGGAGTCAAAGTCGGGTCCGGGCTGCGAGAGGTTGGTAGTAGCCGCGGTGATGGTAGCCGGGGCGGCGTCGGCTTGGGTTCGGTACTCGGTATAAGGATCGTCGGGGATGAGGGTCAGGGTTGTGGTAATGATGGTGGTGAGTGTCGAGGTTTGACCTGGGAGCATGGTGGTGATGGTGATGGTTATCGGTGCGCTGGTTACTGGTGGTGTTGATGATGTGTGTGGTTTGGATGTTGTCGTTGGCTTTTTTGTCGTCGTTGATTTTGTTGTAGTCGTAGGCTTGGTTGTGGTTGTTGGCTTTTTCGTGGTTGTCGGATTGTCCCATGGTGTCTCTACACACTGGGAATACCAGGGGCTAAACATCATCATCATGAGAATTTATACAAGTCAGAAGGTAGTATGTGTGGTGTAGATATGGCGCTATACTGACTTCGTTCCATCACCATAGCACGTTGCTGTCTTTGGACACTTCGTAGGTCCTGTATACGATAGACCGCCGCCTACCTCCTATGAGTTTGACTGCTCCTCTACGTTGGAAAGTGTGATACTTGCATTGTCCGTATAGGCTTTGTGTCGTCTCAGCCCGAACGTTGGCTGAGATTACAGGAGTTAGAAGTATAAATAGAGCTAAGACGTGACGCAACATCGCTGGGCTTTTTGCTACGGCTTTGAAAACCGTAGAACCCGACGGTCATAGTATATTTATCTGGATCAATATTTGAAGCTTGATCATGATTGCGTTGATCAGCGCCATGTATATAATATGACCATCAGGAGGCTATATTCCATCACGTATATGCTCTCATTCACCCACTTGAGTTCTTATAAATCGCCGCTGCGCCGTTGGAGTAGCTCATAGTAGAAGCCATTATAGTTGGCATCAATGAAGCGACTGATGAATAGGCCAATGGGGAGCCTGGTATCCTGTTTTCATCATGCAGCTCATGAAGTAATGCTTCTGCTGAACAGTCCAGACCGTCGAATTCATGGTACCGGCTACCCGACTGGCAAGGAGATAACTGGTATTAATCAATCAAGCCGTATTATCATATCAGAAAAGCGCAGTAAGCAGCCTGGTCTTGCGTTTTGATTTAGGCTAATGAGGTGCTCAAGATGCATTCAGTTGACAAGCATGTGGAGAGAACACTCAGGCACGGGATGTTAGGACGGCTAAGCCATAGAGAGAAATAAAAGGTTTAAGAAGACAACTAGACTCGAGGCTATAGCTTATAAGGAGACACATGAAGGCGACAGAACTTCAGATACATCCCACCGTCTCAAATGTAACAAGTTATAAATAGCACAAATATACGATCCTTAAGTAGGAAGCGAGCCGGACGTGTTCCAATAAACCACATAGCTATAACCCTGCGCATCGTAAAACGGACTAAGCGTCACGCTCGCACCATTAGCTGTGGCGGTGAAAGCCAAGCCGGAGCTGCTCGTGCGCTTCAGCGAACCCAACGCCAAAGTCGGGGTGCTGCCCGGAGCGCTATTACCGTAATTACCAGACAACACCGTCGGGCCATACGCAATAGCGGCTACGCTCTGTTTATCATTGGCGGGCACGAGTCTGAGTTTCATAGGAAGCGTCACAGTGACGATGTCGCCCGATTTCCAGGTCCGCTGGATAGTAGCGTACGAGCCTGGCGTGGTGGTGATAGACTGCTGCTGTCCGTTGACCGAGACCGTGGCGCCTGAAGTCCAGGACGGAATGCGTATCTTCATCGCGAAACTGCCGGCGCCGCTCACGGTTAACGTCGTAGTGTCGCTGACGGGGAAGGTGGTCGACTGCGTGATGGTTACGCTGCGCTCAGACCAAGTCAGCTTTGAAGGCGTGAACAGGTTCACGTAGAGCGAGGACGAGTCGTAGCCATAGATCGAGTCCATCAACTTAGTGTTCGTCTCAAGGCCGGTTCCCTGGCAACACCAGAACGAGCTGTAATCCGTAGACCAAGTACCCCCGCCCCATGCTGGGCCCACGCCGCGTTTGCCCCCCGTGTTCAGGGGCGTGAAGTAGGTGATATGTCCGTGACTGTCGCTTGGGTTTTGCTGGCCAAGTAAGTGGTTCAGCAACGCGCGCTCATAGAAGTCGAAATAGTTTGCGGAGGGATTAGTCGCCCAGAGCTCTCTCGTCAACTTCAACATGTTATACGAGTTGCAGCCCTCGGCGGTGTCCTGCGTCAGATATCCCGATATGGCATCTGGCGCGCGGAAATGCTCGGCTTGGCTGTTACCGCCAATAGCGTATGAATGATGACCCGTCGTGATGGCCCAGGCATTCTTAGCGATGTCGAGATACCGTGAAGTACCGGTCTGCTTGTATTCTCGCGCCGCACCAATCCACTTGGGCACTTGCGTGTTGGCGTGAAGGCCGTTGAGTTGGTCCTTGTTGGCTGCTAGGGGGTCGAATACGGCGGCGTGGTCGAAACGTTGCGCAACTGTGAGCCATTGGCTATCGCCGGTCCAGTAGTAGAGGTCGGCGAGTATGTCGTTCATACCGCCGAACTCAGTGTTCATGACGCTCTGCATTTGGCTGGTGCTTAGTTTCGCCGTTCGCTGATTCACCCAAGATGCTAGGGATAGTAGAACGTTCTTCGCATTATTGTCGCCGATGTGGCGCCAAACATCCATAAGGCCAGCCATGGTCTTATGAATCACATAGTACGGGACGTTGCCATTGGTCAGCTTCCCGGTTTCTAAAAGTGTGAAATCGGATTCCGGGAAGCCTGACAGATAACCCGAAGCAAAGCCGGCGTTCCCATTGTTGGCTTGACATTTTGCCAGCTCGGTGACGAAATATGTCGCTCTGTCGCGGCATGTTGCGTCCCGCAGCGTTGCCCAGCACTGAGCCCAAGCGGTGAGGACATGGCCTTGCATGTGGGATCGAAAGGGGAAAGTTGGATCATCCCAGCCGCCGTTTGATGATGCCTCGTTCGTAGATACTTTGTGGTTTGATCGAAATACCCAGAGAAGCCTTTCAGGATCGACCCATTTTATGTAAGTCAACGTTCGGTTCTGATTGTCCGTCCAGCGACTGTTGGTCAATTGAACTTGGCTGAGATCGAAGAGGTACGCCGATACACCTTTCTCGGTGCCCACTGGGGGCACGGCCACCGCATTAACAGGCGAAGGGTTGACGACTAGAGTTCCGACGAAAGCCAAGCAGGCGGTCAAGCTTCCGAAGACGCCGTGCGAGCCACGTTGGGGCCAAAACATCTTGTTGATGTTCTTCAACGACGCGGCGGATGCATATATCAATAGGGGTGTCTTTTTGAAATTAGTTCGCTATCTCGACAAAACGTAGTCCTCGAAATACCATGAGTAAATCGAGGAGCTAGCTGGTTTTATAACCTCTCCTTGAAATAAGGAGAGGGACACGACCCCGGTTCAAGATTCCCAACCTAGACATTAAGCCTAGCCACTTCTGTAGGTCGAACATCTTGGTAGTCTAGTATTCCCACGAGTCGGTATCGATGTGGTTTCCGGCATTGCATCAAACAATTCCTTGGTGGGAATCCCCGCATCACGGCGGTCATCGCCGCTCCGTTGCTCCACCGAGAGCGCGGCTGATCAACTGCTTGAAGACACGTTATTGGTGCGCATAATGTGGATGTGACCCAAGTTGAGCCGGGCGAATATCACTTCAGCATGATTAGTATCATCAATCGGGAGGACGTTACTAGAACATCTCAAGTTCTAGAACGAGCGACAAGTGCTGTGGTGAGTAATTGGTGGAATCGAGTCCTACCTAGTGGTAAGTTGGCTTTCTAAGATTTAATCAGTATCATACTCCAAAGACGTGGCTTCAACCATGTTTCGTGGCCTATGGTGAAAAGACTGGCGACATGATGTGATTTCATCTTGCCTGCGTATCTTAGGCAGATCTTCTAAGATATACGTCAAGTTAGGAGTGGGCGGATTGCTTCGCGGGACGACGGAGAAGAGAAATATATAACCTGCTCCTGTAACTCTATAATTAATTTAATATCAAATTTCTAGATCGACTTTTCCGCCCAGCCTCAAACTCTTCACAGCTTGCCAGCGGCTCTCATACCCTTCTCGCCATCAACAAGAACACACCAACCTTCCCCGCCGACACCGCCGTCGCCGGCAACAACATCGCCCGGATACCCGCCAGCATCCTTGCCATAAGCGAACTTAATGACTTCGTCGTCAAAGGTGCCTGGCTGGAGCCAGACGGCCGGGATGCCCGCGCGTTTGGCCTCTTTCAGGACCTCCAGGGTGATTGGCGCCGGCGTGATGACGGAGAGCGACGTCTCTTCTGGATTTTCCAGTTCCAAGACGGACTTCACGGCCGGATGCTCCCCGTACGCCGTTGTGATGGTTGCCGATGCTGGGTTGATGGGTGTTACGGGGAGCTTGTGGGCTTGGTACCAAGCCAGGACTAATTGTCACAATTAGTCGTATGCGCCGTAGAGGATTGAATACGAGTAGACGAATGAACGATATCCACTGCAAGTATCCAATTCGCTGGCCACTCGCGCCATTCAAGTCAAATCAAGCAAATGGATTCCGCGGTGGTCCAAGGTAGAGAATGAGCATCTTACCCTTGTGTCCAAATTTGGCTGGGTTGGAGCTTGCCCCCACGACAGCGAACTGCGGGGAGGAGAAGAAGGCTCGGACACTCGCTTCGGTCGTCATCTTTAACATGTGGTTGATGGATAACGGTAGATGATGGCACACGGCGCGCTAGGAGAGGGGCCGAAAATCTACGTGCTTAAATACAGATATTGAGTTAGGTTATGAATAAGTTGCCGGTTTAGTAAGGTTGAGATAGGAAAGTCTTGCGGGTAGTAGCTACAATGGGGCAGGACCCCGCTGCGCTTTTACTCGGAGCGGTGCCGCCACCTTACCAAAAACCCGGACGGAGGGTCCCGATCTTCATCTCGGAGCCATTTGGTGGAGTAGTAATTAAGTGCTAGGTTAGTGCGTCATGGAGGATTCTGGCTCGTGATCTATTATCATGTCTCTTTTATCTCTTACTTCGTATATTCTCTCGGATTTAAGCAATTACGTGTCTGCAGAGCGCCACTGGCTCCAATGTTCGACAGTAGGTCCTTGTCTCTGATTCAGAAGCCCCTCTCTATGGGTCTCTTATAAAGGCCAAAGACTTTGACGCCTCGAGAGTATATTCTATTATTCTCAAGAACTTATTTGTATTTGCATTTGAATTTGCCTTCCGGTCTTTGCTTTGTGTGCTTTCATCATTGTTGTTGATAATGGCGACATTTGCGCAAGTAATCCCTGGATCGCTGTCCTGCGCTCCAATCACATCTCACAATGAGGGCGCCCTGTCGCTAACACATGTATAGCCGCCCGGCCTTTTCGGCGAAGGCCTATGCCGCGTTTCGGCCAGCATATCCAGCATCAGTTTTTCGGACTGTTCTCGGTTTTCACCAACTTCCTCTCACGGGAAGCGAAACAACTTTGTTGGACATAGGATGCGGACATGGTCTTATCGCACGGGCGCTCAGTCCGCATTTCCATCGCGTACTTGCCTCGGACCCATCGGCCGGCATGTTAGAACAAGCGCGCCAGACTACGGATGATGCTAAAATCACGTTTCACCAAGGACGCGCTGAGAACATCTCGGCCCTAACTGGGCCGGCATCCATAGACTTGGCTGTGGCGGGCCAGGCGGCGCATTGGTTTGATTACAGCGTCGTGTGGAAAGAGTTGGCGCGCGTATTGAAACCAGGCGGCACAATTGCCTTCTTTGGATACATGGATAATGTGCTCATGGGAGCAGAGCAAGCTACTGCGATCATGGAAAAATTCTTCTACGGCTTTGGCGAAGTTGCGCCGGGCATGGAGGCGATGGGCCCTTACTGGGAACAACCGGGACGCAATATACTGAGAGGGCTATTGCGTTCTGTGGAGGTGCCCGGCGATCATTGGAAAGATGTCACGAGACTAGAGCACGAGCCGGGGAAGCAAGATAATGAGGACGCGAGTTGGCTGAGAAAGACGATGAAGCTTGGAGAAGTCGAGGCTTATACGCATACTTTTAGTTGCTATACTAGCTGGAAAGATGCACACCCCGAAATCAAGAGTAGGGCTGAGGGCGGACCGGGTGATGTGGTTGATGTCATGTGGGATCATATGATTGATTCGGTGCCGGAGTGGAAGGCTATGGGTGAGCGGTGGAGGGAGGCCGAAGTCGTGAGTGACTGGGGGACTTATATCATCATGGCGCGGCGGAGATAAGGAAATATTTGGATGCTAGAAGGTGCATATCTAGACTATTAGATCATGCAGAAAGCAAAAAAAATATAGGAGACAACCCATACTCCCGTACTCCGTAGGTATTATTGAAGCCCCAGGCATCGATGGTTTGATGAACGATTCAGTTCAAGAGGCCCAGGCATCTGGAACCAATGTGTTATGTACGAAGTACCTAAGTACACAATAGTTACTAGGAACGTCATTGGCAGGTTGGTTGCTATGGCAATTTCCTTGGACCCACAGGCAACAACGCATGAAGGGCACAGGGCAGGGATCGTCCTTTAGTTTATTCTGCCCAGCATGACCTGCTTGCCTAGCTGCAATTTCATTCCAGCATTTTCCTCCCTCTCTCCTCTAATCAATCTGCAACAACCACACGACGCGAACATTTTCACCCTGCCAGACGAACAATCTGACCTTCAAACGAATTTCCTACAAGTAGTACCACCTTCAGAAAGTATTACAGACCTGTACAATGGTGAGTGCTACGATGCGTCCTTGTCCCTGATTCGTTCTTCGGCCACCCCCCAAATCAACACAGCGCCCCTGGCAACCCCCCAACACCCTGGTTTAGCGTGCTGCATTCGGCTGCTGGAGGGAGCTTTTGGTAGTGGCGACGACACAAAGAGACGCTGAAGCGAGCCCACCAATTTGTGCGATGGGCGGCGACGCCGGCGTCCGACCGATCAGATAAACGAATCCGACCCCAAATCCGCTGTCGCAATTCGTGTTTCTCCTCTTTTTTTATTCGCAGGCGCAAAACAACATTCATCGCCAACCACATTCGCCCCCATCGCGCTCCTTTTCTTCTTGACTGCTTAGCCTTTGCTGCCAAATCGTGCATCCGTTGTTATATCGCGGCATATTTCTGCTGATTTAGCCAACATGGCCGCTAATTACGAGGGTCACCAGGCGTCTACCAACTACAAGGAGGCTTTCTCTCTATTCGACAAGCGAGGAAATGGTCGCGTTACCCTCGATAGCCTAGGCGATCTTCTGCGTGCCTGTGGCCAGAACCCAACCCTCGCTGAAATCAGAGATCTGGAAAGAAGCGTTGGTGGAGAGTGTAAGCAAAACCTTCCTTATTCATGAGGGTCGCAAAAATTCCCGCCAACACAGAGAGTGCATCATCAACAAAGTGCATATCTGGGAAGAACGGGCGATTATGATACATGCTACCATCTTGAACTGGCGCTGATCGATTTCTGGCTTTCCGCAGTTGACTTCGAGACATTCTCCAAGGTCCTCAATCGCCCAGGCGGTTTCCGCGACCCAGGCGAGCCCGAAGAGTACTGCCGAGGCTTCCAGGTGTTCGACAAGGACATGACAGGGTTCATCGGCGTCGGGCAACTGAAGTATATCCTAACGAACTTGGGCGAGAAGATGACGGACGAGGAAGTAGACGAGCTGCTGAAGGCTGTGGACACGAGCTCAGGACAGGTCAACTACACTGGTATGTCTACGAATTCTTGTGCTCGCCTCACTATTACATTCTCAGGGCGGGCGTGCATGGAATAGCGGCTGACAAATCACTAGATCTGGTGCGAACCATTCTGGCCAACTAAACAGTGTTTTTGCCTCTTGAGACGTTTTCGTCGCAAGGGAGTTCGGGATGATGGGACTATGCATGATTCAAAGATGAGACTGGCGTTAATGTGCTGCTTATACAAAGGTGTGCGGGATCATATTGTACGAACCGGGTAAGCCTTACCTGGTTTCGTGTCTGATACTTGGTGCGATGAATACTTTACAACGTCCAAAACGAGACACGTTCTCCTATTCGCGACGCCCATTCACTCGCTGTTTGAGGACTAAGGCGGGATTTGTATGCACACGAGTGATTGCCTCGCAGCACGACCAAACGTCGTGATTTCATGGGAATGAACCTGGTCTATATCATAGATAAGGAGTGACAATAATACTCTATGAATCATAGCTGGCAAATACGCAACGCGACCAGCTGGGCGAGTATAATATTCTCTACAATTCCGCAGTAGAACACTGTCGTACTTTTCATCCGGTGTCTTTATTAAGCCGCAGTCAGGTGGTACTGCAGTACCGAGAGTAGCGATAAAATATGCCGAAGCACCTACTCATCCGGAGCATCTATTCTACCTACAGTACATATTAGTTACGTACTGCGTATCTATCTAGTGCGCTTTCTGCTGGTCTAGATGCATTGGTTGGGCGTTGGTTGAGCGGCCGCATCGGCAAGGGGGGCGGGGACCCCGCCGAATACCCAGCATGCCGGAGCTCTCAGACAATTTCCTATCCACTGGATAAGCTACCTGCACACCTCCGAGTCGTCTCCGATCTTTAATTGATGCAAGTGTGTCGTCAGCCCTGTAGCGTAACCCAAATCTCTGAGACCTGCATCACGAAGCGGCAGTATCCCTCCTCGGACCCTCCCTTTGTCAGGCGTACCTGCCTATCTGAGCAATCATCCTGCCTGCTTCCTGCCTGCTTAGTCCCCTTATCCCTTCCTTATGCACAGGCCACTATACGCACCATACAGAGCCTGCACTGAGCTTAGTATATAGCTTCTTCCATACATCATAGCCCGCTGCCCCTCGTTACATTTGCATGCGCCCATCTCCCGCCCGCATCCCGCCATTGCCGTTATTTAATTGGGTACGGTAGCTGGTAATTCTGGCGACGTCGACGCGCCCGCCCAGCACCGCCCGACCCCTCCTCCTCCTCTCCCTTGCCGTCCTCTTCCTCGCTCTTGTTTTCAATCTGGCTGTTCCACGGGCCGTCGCTCGCCTCTCTATATATATCAGCCCGCTTCGCTTTAGACCCTCGTCCTCGTCTCCTGCACCATCCTTTAGTCGCTCTTCTACTGTTAGCCGGTCTCTCATAACTTCCATCATGGCTCCCGACAAGTACAAGAACCCACCTCAGAGTCCGCCCACATTCACGGGAACCAAGGAGTCTATCGTCGACGACGCGAAGGCGCTCTGCGACACAACGCGCTCTCTGCTGGACAGAATCGCTGCTGAAGTGCCCGTACAAAAGGCTAGCTTTGCCTCTGCCTTGGCTCCCATGGTTGAGGACGAGAACGACGCCCAGCTCAACTCTCGAATTCTAGGCTTCTATCAGTATGTCTCGGCCGACGCCGAGTTGCGCAATGCATCCACCGAGGCTGAGAAGCTTATGGATGATTTCTCCATTGAGTGCAACATGCGCGAAGATATCTACGCTCTCGTCGAGAGCGCCTTCAAGTCGCAGAAGACCAACGAACCCCACCTGGACCCCGAAAGCCTGCGCCTGCTTGAGAAGGAGCGCAAGGGCTATATCAGGAACGGGCTCGGCTTGCCGAAGGGTCCGCAGCGAGACCGCTTCAAAGAAATCAAGAAGCGCCTGAGCCAGATAGGGATCCAGTTTCAAAAAACCTTGAACGAGGAAGATGGGGGTCTTTGGTTCACCAAGGAAGAACTGGATGGTGTACCGGATGATGTCATCGGCGGTCTCGAGAAAGGAACTGGCGAAAACGAGGGAAAGGTCAAGCTTAGCTTTAAGTATCCTGACCTATTCCCCGCTCTCAAGTTTGCCAAAAACCCCGAGACCCGGAAGAAAGTGTTCATTGCCAATGAAAATAAGGTGAGCGCTGGATCATCATGAAGTGCTCCCGATGCGCCACGTTGTACTAACAGCTGACAATTGCCGCAGTGCAACGAAAATGTACCTCTTTTCAAGGAAGCTATTTTATTACGTGACGAAGCTGCGCGCATGTTAGGATATGCCAACCATGCCGCCTTCCGGATTGAAGATAAGATGGCCAAGACCCCGGAGACTGTGAACACCTTTCTTTCCGATCTTCGCACTAAGCTAGCACCCGGTGGTGTGACGGAGCAGGCCCATCTGCGAGAGCTCAAGAAGAAAGATGAGGAGGCAAGAGGCATCAAGTTCGATGGAACTTTTTATCTATGGGATAATCGTTTCTACGACCGCATGATGGTGGAGCAGGAATATAGTATTGACGAGGTCAAGATTTCTGAGTACTTCCCTTTGCAGTCGACTGTCCAGGGAATGCTCGAGATATTCGAAAAACTATTTGGGCTGGTTTTTGTTGAGTTGGACCAAAGCGAACGACAGCGGCTATCACCGACTGGAAAAGCTGAGGATATCTCCTGGCACGAAGATGTTATCATCTTCTCCGTTTGGGATGAACCGTCCGAAGGTGATAAGTTCGTGGGCTATCTCTATCTTGATCTGCATCCGCGTCAAGGGAAGTATGGCCACGCCGCGAACTTCAACCTCCAGCCAGGGTATCTGCGAAAGGATCGCACGCGTAGGTTTCCAGCCACAGCATTGGTATGCAATTTTTCGAAACCTACGGAAAAGAAGCCGTCACTGCTGAAGCATGATGAGGTCGTCACATTGTTCCACGAATTAGGCCACGGCATTCACGATTTATGTGGTCGAACCACGTACAGTCGCTTCCACGGCACGTCAACTGTGAGGGACTTTGTCGAGGCGCCGAGCCAAATGCTGGAAAATTGGTGCTGGACGGCCAGCCAACTCAAGTCACTCTCGAATCACTACGAGACGGGAAAGAAGATCCCCGACGATCTGATTGAGAAGCTCATTGCCACTAAGCATGTCAATGACGCCTTGTTCAATTTAAGACAACTGCATTTCGGTATCTTCGATATGACTGTACATTCGCCGGACAGCCACCAAGACTTAGAAAAGCTCGACGCCAGCAAGCTGTACAACGAACTGCGTGCACAAATCTGTGGCATCAAAGGCCCCGAAGCTCTCGGAGAGACAAGGTAGGTCTCCATTCTCACCTAGCAAAACGTCCGATTCCGCTTTACCCTGTACTAACTGGCTTGGTAGCACCTGGGGACACGGCCAAGCCACATTTGGTCATCTGATAGGAGGATATGATGCAGGCTACTACGGTTACCTTTCATCCGAAGTGTACAGCGCAGACATGTTCCACACAAGTTTCAAAGAGAACCCGATGGATGGAAAAGAAGGCCGCAGGTACCGGTACACCGTGCTGCAGCGTGGTGGAAGTCAGGATGAGATGGAGACGCTGAAGCAGTTCCTGGGTCGGGCACCTAGCACTGACGCGTTTTATGCCGAGCTAGGCCTGGCCGCTGCATGACTGGAGGATAGACCTCGGCTTTAGTATTACGGCATATATACCAATGCTCCGGTAGAGGTGATTCGCTGGTCGATGGCCTACGGATGGGATTAATCTTCGCCTGCAACTTGAAGGGAGAGTTGGAACGATCAAATCTGTCATGCATTGTTACCAGAGGGGGGATTAGCATACGCTGGAGAAGTCGTCTGGCGCCTCGTACACCCTAGATAGAAGATAAACATGGCGCATCTGTTCGAACTGCTATCTGAAGTAATACAACAGCATACAGTCTATTTGTTACTCGCTGTTCCGATTCCGCTGTTCTAGATTCCATTGCATTTGTGCAAATTATTTGGCTCCACAACCTCAAAATCCGGCGCACCTCATTCCTACCTAGGTGGCATGTACCTATGTAGGTAACACCGCGGCCAGTGGCAGTTGGCAATTAGTGGCTAAGTGGGGCTGCATGGCACAAGCCCCCACGCTGTCAGAGTAAACAATAACGCGTAGCACCCACCAATCAACGGCCCGGTCGTCCAGCTTCAACTTCTGTCAACACTTTACTAATCCATACTTTATGGTCTATGCGAACATTGCACCACTCGTGATTCTTCGGACTTCTTATACCCATAACCAGACTCAATTCATACTCTTCTTTCTGCAGAATTGTCTATTGACTTACGAAGAATTGTTTTCCACACGCCAAACCTAACCATCGCCCTTGGTTTTGTCGCGCGACAACTCGGGCGAAGATGGAGTCAAGCGAGATGCCGGAGCAGTATTACACATTCGACGGGCGATTGGCCTCGTTCCAGACCACACAGAAGCCGACGCGGCGTGGTTCAACTACCAAAGGCAAAGCTGCAAAAGCACCAACATGGCCACACGAAGTCTTGGACCCAGAGATCGTATGCGACAAACCTCAAACTACCCAATGAACGATGCTGGCATGGCTCGCTAACATGACCTTATAGTTAGCACGCGCCGGTTTCTATTTCGCGCCGACTCCCCAATATCCCGATAACACGGCCTGTTTTCTCTGCGGTAAGAACGTGGAAGGATGGGAAGACGACGACAATCCTTTCGAAGAGCATCTGCGACACTCGCCACACTGCGGCTGGGCCATCGTCACCGGCATCGAGACTGGCCTTGGTGACTACGCTTTGGATGATCCGGCCGGTTCCCAGATGATTGAGGCCCGGAAGGCGACATTTGGCGGCAGATGGCCGCACGAGGGCAAGAGAGGCTGGAAGTGCAAGACAAAGCAGGTATGTTCTCTTCGTGCTTCCTTCGTGCCTGCGGTGGTATCTGTCGATCGTCACTGACTCGATTTTACGCAGCTCGTCGATGCCGGCTGGAAGTATACGCCTACTATGGATTCTGATGACATGGCGACTTGCACCTACTGCCAATTAGCTCTCGATGGATGGGAGCCTAAAGATAACCCTATGTAAGCACCATCAAGCTCCCTAGCTACGCTTTCCACTGCTACACAATATTGACTTGATCCTGCAGGGATGAGCATTACCGTCGATCTCCTGAATGCCCGTTTTTTGTCCTGATTGACCAATACAAATCTACTGCTGCGGCCAAGAAGAAGGGTCGGGGCAAAGCGGCCAGAACTTCTAAGGCATCGCGCCTCTCCACACAGTCCGTTGGAACAGCAGTCTCTGATATGACCTCGATGCTTGATCAGACTGCAGATCACGACGACAGCATTTTGACTACAACCTCCGTTATGACACAAGGCGGCACCAAGCGACCTAGGGCCAAAAAGGCCACTACATCAAAAGGAAAGAAGTCGAGGGCCAAGAAAGAAGAGGTTGTTGAGATACTCGAAGACCCTCCCGAGGATATCCAGCCTGAAATCGAAGAAGAGACCGTCGAACAGAAGCCCGTTCGCGGTCGTAAACGCACGAGTGCTGCTGTTGAGGACTCTATTCTCACAACAGAGGCGCCCGCTCCCAAAAAGAGAGCAACGCGCGGAAGAGTAGCATCTACTAAACAAGCCAATGCCAACCATGTCATGTTCGATCCTGCCCCGCCCGAGATCGACGATGCGGCTGTAGATGACGAACTAGAAGCATTACAAGCTGAGATGGAGATTGAACCCGCACAGGAGATTCACGTCCCAAAAAAGGGTCGCCAGGCTGGTGTTCGCAAGGCATCTAAACAGACCACAAAGAAGGCGAAAGCAAAAGCACCTGTGAAACCCACACCCGAACCTGAACTTATCATTGACGATGGGGTGGACGAGCTGGCTGATGGCCCGGATGGAAGCATCATGAGCAATGCTACAATCGTCCGCACTAGTCCATCGCCCGCCCCGAAACCCAAGAAGCGTGGTCGCCCCAGCAAGCAATCATTACTGGCTCAAGCAGAAGTACAGCCCGAGCCACCTGTCTCATCAAGCCCGGTGCGAGAGGTTGAATCTGAGAATGAAGCCCCGCCCGAGCCGGAGCCTGTTCCCGTGGTCGCCCCGAAAGCTGCTGCGCCAAAAACGAAGAAGCAGCCCCTTGCTTCCCGGAATAAGTCTCTACCGCCACCTCCTCCCGAGTCCGACGACATGGAACCACCAGCAACGCCCCCAGCAATGATCTCACCCGCCCCAGCGGCCAAACAACCCGCCCTATCACCATCCCAATCGCCTCAGTCCTCCGACGCCGAGAACCAACCCCCCTCATCCAAACCCTCCAACACAGCAACCAGCACACGCGTCGCCCTAGCGCCGGTCGCCGCCACCCCTTCACGTTCCTTATCTCCCTCGAAGCGCAGCCACAACCTGATCGCGGGGCTCGAGACCACGCACGCCTGGAGTGCTGTAGACGTGGAAACCATCCTCGACGACCTGGACAAAGAGAACGCTTTGTCTAGTGCGAAATTTCTGAAGAGCGGGACGGAGCTGACGGATGTGGAGAAGCAGATGACGGTCGAGGAGTGGATCTACTATAATGCCGAGCAGGCGGAGCAGCAGCTCAAGAATGAATGTGAAAATATTGTCATGGCGTTTGAAGGGGAGGGGAATAGGGCTATGATGGCGCTGGAGGGGGTTATTGTTGAGTAGGGTGGTGGGATGGGTGAGGCAAGTCACTGAAATTACTTGGAGAGTATGGCTTGGCGGGAATGTTGTGATACTGTAAGGGTATATGGCTTGTATAGCAGTATTGCAATGCTGTGAGGATTTGTTGTTGGGATGAGAGGGTGGTGATAAAATGGATTAATGTGCTCATGAGGCGTGGACTGGCGTTTCACGCATACGGCTTCGGTATTTGGGTTTGTGTTTGAGTTTAAGGAATGGATGGATACCTGCTGGGTGGACAGGCAAGCAGCCAGGTCTGTCTATGATGGCCTTAGGAACGTTCATGAAGCTCCATGGAGCTCAGAGTAGCTTAGTGAAGCTATGTAAAGCTGAAAAAGGCTGAATAACGTAACGTTGCCAGTCTCACTGAATGTTATACTGTGAATGAATTCCTATGTGAGTTGTTTGGCTATTCACTAATACCTAAAATTTGGCGTTGGGCTGTCCATGACTTGATAGGTTACTTGGTGTCATTTTGACTTTAAGGTTTTTAAGTTTAACATTCACCTGCCAACCTAATACCTATACGATAGCCTTAGCCGCGTGGCTTGACTTCCTACATGACTACCGGCACATGCCAGACCCGCATAAGTACCAAGCATATAGTTATGAATAACAGAGCTCTCTGCACCAGACGTTCCCCTACCACCTCCGTGGTGTAGTGGTAAAGTAGTCATTCAGGATAAACCCTTTTGGGATTTTCGAGTCGAGGCCGGGTAAAGCAAAATTCGCGGCTGAAGGCATCTGTAAAGAATTTAGTCAGGTGTCTGGAAGCGCGATGTCCTTGTAAGTCCTCGATTCTTTTTTTTTTTCTTTTTTCTTTTTTTTTCTGTCTCCTTAGTGGCGGGCATATATTGGATACTGCGTGTACACTCACTTTGAAGCTTGCTGCAAGCAAGCACCACAGGGTAATGACGAGCATAAGAGAGAAGAAAATTACAGCGTCAGAAAGCGGGAAGACGTTTTTTTATCCCTAGCCTATATTTTTCTCTCTCATATATACATATTCATGTAAGATCTAGCTCTAATAGTTTGATCTTAATGCAGGTTCGGAGATATCATCAGCTATATACAACGTTCCCTTTTCAGCTGATCAACCATCTTCATGGAATGCCAGCTTCGCTTTCCGCCTCCTATTCTCAACTATACTATCCTCAAATTCAGCGCATCTCGATCCGAAGCTATCGCCTCGCTCAGAGGAAGGTTGAAGAACGCAGGTCCTACAAGCCTATACGTTACGTCCTCCTCATTATCCCCATCCGTCCCAGCATCTCCTTTTACCTCCCTACTCACCGGCCGAAGCACGAAATGGATATCGGCCCCTTCGAACACAGCTACTTTATCACCAATTTTAACTCGTTTTGGTGCTACACCGACGCGTTTGCCCTTCGTCACGCACAAGCGCCGGTGGTGAATATGTTTTATAGCTGCTTTCTGGAAAGCGTGGAACTCGGCTGGTGATTGCATTTGGATCAGATGAGCTGTTTCTTCCTTGGGCTCGGGCTCCGAGCGTATCTTTTTAAGTTGAGGCACTACGGTCCACATCCAATTGAGGAACTCGTGAAATCCAGTGCGAAGAATTGCTGCTTCCCGGTCGATCGCTTTGTCCGCCTCGTCGTTAGATTTTGGTGTCCCTTCTTCAAGAGATGCATTCGTAAGCGCAGTTACTAGCGACTCTTCCTTAGTTTGATGCTCGTGTCGTCTCTTGCGTCTCGTTTTGGGCTGAGCAAGGACGTTGAAGATTTGTTCGAGAGGCTCTTCAGGGTCTTCGGGGTCGAGAGCATCGAATATCATGCCGAAGGCGCTGCCTAGCGTTGCAAAGTATCTCATTATGTCGACGCCGCTTTCAGTCACTTGGAGTGCTTCGAGAACTGATTCGTTGACCACGTTGATATCATCCAGAATAGTTCCGTAGATCCTGAGAGTCTGGCCGCTTTCATCTACTTGAATGCGCGTTGATGTCTTGCCGGGACTTCTACCCGAGTCTGGAAGAACAGGTCGTTCCAGGTTATCCCAACGCTTAAATAGATCAGTACCTAGGTATCAAGCCACATATCATAGATTAGAGGGAAATGTTCGAATTTAGGAAACTCACAGGAACCCATGAAGGCCATTCGTCATTTTCGTCACGAAGCCCAGATTGCAAAAGGACGTCGATTCCTTCGCCCCTTTCGACGAATAGCCGAGCAAACCTGAAGAAAACCTTCTCCTTGGAATCCCAGGGGGCATAGCTGACATGTTCAGTAAACGACGCGCCATCCGATGCCAGGCCCAGCAGCGCATAGATATTATCTCGTGGATCCGTAGCGTCGAACGTGCCTACCGCAGCCAGCTTCTCAATCAGCCGACGCTCATACCCGCCACGACCATAACCTCTCATTATCCTCTCGAGCAACATCGTCCTCGCGTTTCCCGACCCTATGAGCCTGTCATTCAACGTATCCTGATTATCCTCATCCGAATTACACCAAGCGGCATTGTAACTCATGTTCATAGCAGCGCTGTCCTCAGACAGATAGAAATGCGCAATGAAGATCGGCTCGGCCAGTCCCATGCCGTTTCCGAACCAGAAATGGAGGTTGTTGCCCAGCACGATCTCTTGCCAGATCCACACGCGCCTGAAATAAGGCGATCCGAAAAACCGTCGCCACGAGTCCCAGAGCGGACTGTCCTCTCGCGGAAGCCCGAACCCTTCGAGATATTCCTCGCGGTCCTTGTTGTCGACGAACGCGTTTGCCATCGTCACGCTCATGGGCTGACTTTCATTGATAACCGCCTTCGTAGTTTCCAAGCCAGAAATCGAATTAAACGGCCCTGTATACTGCCCCTGGCTTGACCCGGACCCAGACGCAGACCCAGGCTCAGTCTTTGGTTTCGAATCATGATGCTCTTTATGAAGCGTAATAGCCTTCATGATCTTGGGAACCAGCTCATTGATATTCTTCTGGTCTTCACGAGACATAGGCATATAAGCAATGACTTTCTCCGCCTGCCGATAGACCCGCTTCATAAGCGCCAGTTGGACCTTTTTCTCCTCGTGGTCGCTCTGGTTGATGCACAGCGCATCAACCCATAATTTGCGCCCGCCGCGCTGTAGACGCAGCGAGCGCAGCGCCGAATACAAGCTCCGAGTCACGGGAACGGGCTTGTCGCCCTCGAGGAACACGTACTGCGGATCGCTCAGATCGCCCCAGACGTAGGAGAGGGCCTCGTAGTGCTGGAATGGATGGAGTCGGGGTTCTGCTGGATTGGAAGCAAAGTCTATGTCAAGTTTTAACAAGAATTGGGAATCATCATCTCCATCCGTACTTTGCCCAGTGACAGACGAGATAACTTCGGTTGAAGGCGGGGACGAGTCTGGGAATGCCGAATGGTCGAAATCTAGATCGGATGTCATTAACCCGAAAGTGAGATCCTCGTCGTCTGGCTCGCCGGGTGCGAGGACAAGGATGCGGATCGAGGTAGCGTTGGGTAAAGGGTCATAGACTCTGTCTGAAGACGATTCCATGGCGTAATACGGTGCAAGGTAATTTACAATTGAAAAAAAACGAGTTGAGCCCTGGAAACGTCGTCAATCCGGCATTGGGGATTATAGTCTTGTCTTGAGAGGGCAACGTGTCTTGGCATTTCAACCCCTGTATTCTAGCGTAGGGCTGAAATAGTCCGCAGCGATACTAAATATAGGTACGGTTCTCCGTATACTCATGCAGTCTTCGTATAGATTGTCCTACCTCCCCCCTATTCCCAATTCCCCGTCATCCTGCTTCTAGACCGGCTGAGATTTCAGACTAACATGCTTTCAACCTCATGTGATGCTGCGTTTCTCTCAAACACGGATCGAAATTACTGCGGAATAAACTACATAATGTCACAAATAAGAGCCTTGGCAATCTATTGTCCCTTGCAGCAATATTACAAATTCAATAAAAGATGCCGAGGTGTTGTTTCGGGAACTGAACGAGCTACTATCAAGCAGCTCCAGACTTCGCTTTTTCATCTCCATGTAGATTACAAAAGTCGCATCGCCGCCCTAGCATAAATACCCATTTCTAAGACAAGCGTAATTTCAGGAGTGCGCGTAGAATAGCATGTGGGCTAATAGCTTTCGACCGTCATTACCATTCACCATATTAATATGAACTAAAAATAGAAAGGGTTTTGTATGAACCCCAAAATCGAATATAGAGAAACCGGGGGTCTTATTATCCTACTATTTTGAAGCTTAGAAGAGGCGTACTGTAATAATATCTAAGCACATATCGCAACGAACAAATTCGGAATCCTCGTGTGGATAACACAGTGAATGGAGGTCTGTTTACAGCTAGATTACTGTGCAAGGTGTAATAGGTAAGGTTCAAGAGATAGATCAACTGATTCTTGAACCTCCCACACAACCGAAGAGCGTCAGGCGGGCCTTTTACGCACGAATGGTGGCGATAGCCTCTCTAGGGAGATTTCACAGGCATTATGTCCTTTTCCTTAAAGATTTCTGTTATGCTTGAAGCATAAATATATTGACTTGCATTACGAACTGCTGAAGTGTATAATGATACTTTAGAAGGAAATAGCTGAGGCATTCTATGAAATCGGGAAAGGAATGTGTGTCATCTTCTCCATCCGATTCACAGTATTAACTTTAGATTGCTTTAATGTCACCAAACGAATGCCTTGCGCACTTCTATGCAGGGAAATATTGACGTAGCCTCGCCAGCAAAATGGAGTATCGATGAACTTGGTAATACATACTCTATTTGGCTCCTGAAAAGGCTTGTTCTTCGAGATCTGCGACCCGTTTCCGAATTTTAAGAACAGTGTTGACGTGCTCTAGTCTTAGAGGCTTGTCGTTTACGGCGAGGTATTATAATCCTTATACCGAGCGCTATTAGAAATCTAGTGTTAACTTATTGTTATCATACGAAAAAAAAAGTTTTATTTATATAATAACTTAGTTATGATTTTATTTATATATTTAAATATATAAAGTTTATATTTTTATATTATAATAATACTCCGGGTTTAAAATATATTTAATTATAAATATAATAAATAAAAATAAAATATTATTAATATAATTTACGATTTTATAAATTGTTTAATTATATAATAAAAATTAATTTTATACGCGAATTTAATTATTTAATTATATAATAAAAATTAATCCCGTACGTATATTAATTTCGCGCGATTATTAATTACGCGCGGTTATTAATTATATATTTTATTTTAAAACTTATATAAATTTTTAATTTAATTAATATTTCGGTTTTTTTTTTCCGTATTTATATATTATTTCGTTATTATTATTTTATTTATTTTTATTTTTATTATAATAATAATAATAATAATATTAATAATAATTTTTTTTTATTATTATTTTATTATTATTTTATTATTTATAATATTTATTTATTTTTTTGTTTTAATTAACGTTAATTTTTATATATATTATTTATATATTTAAATTATTAATTATTATAAAATTAACGTTTTTATTTAAAAAAAAATAATTTTTATATTTAATATATATTTTTTAATAACGAGTTTATTTAATATAATTAATATATATTTTATAAAAATACGTATAAATTAATAAATAAATATAATATTATTATTAAATTATTAACGTTATATTATTATTATTTTTTTAATATTTATTATTTAATATAAATAATTATTATTATATTAAATAACGTTGTTAATTTTATTATATTATTATTTTAAATTAATAAGTTTTAAAAAAAAATAAAAAATAAAAAAAATAATATTTTCGTTTTTTATTATTATTTTGTTTTAAAATTAAAAAAACGTTATTAAATTTAATTAACTTTTTCGAAAATATTAAAAAAAATTATTATATATTATATTAATTAATAAACGCGAAAAAAACGAAAACTGTAAATTTTACTTTTGTTTTATTAACGTTTTATTATATATTAATATTTAAAAATCGAATTTTTACGTATATAAAACGTTTTTAATTAATTATTATTTTTTTATTTTATAAATATAATTATATTTTTTTTATATTACTGATTTTAATAATATTATTATTTAACGTAATAATTAATTTTTATATTTTTTTTTAAAAAACGTTAACGTTTTAATTTAACGTATTATTAAAAAATATTTTTTTAACGTTATATTAATATATTTATATAATTATTAAATTAATAATAATATATTAATTAATTTAAATAAATAATAAAATTTAATATAAAAGTTCGGAATTAATAAATTAAAAAAAAATAACGGAAATTTTAAAATTATATTTAATATAAGTTTAAATAATATATTTAATTTAATTTAATTTAAATATTATAACGTTAAAATTATTATATTTTATATTTTTTAAAAAGTTTAAATTACGTAATTAAATTATTATTATATTATAAATTTATTATAATTATTTTTTCGTATAATTATAAAAGTTTTTTTTTTATTTATATAATTTAATGATTATTTTATAATTTATTATAAATTATATATATAATTTTAATTAACATATAATATTTTAAGTTATTTAAATAATTTTAATTTTTTAAAATTAATATAATAAAACGTTATAAATTCGTTATTATAATTTTATAAATTTATTATTAATTTTTAAATAAATCGATAAAACGTTAATTATTTAATTTTATATATTAATTTTTTATTTTTTTATTTTTTAAAATTTAAAATCGTATTAAATAATTATTTTATTTTTTAAACGTTATTAACGTTTTATATAATTATTTTTTTAATTTAATAATTATAAAATTTATTAATTAATTTTTATTTTAATAAATTATTATATATTATTTAAATAAAAAAAAATAAAATATTAAAAATATTTCGTATTAAACGGGTAATTTAATAATTATAATTCGTTTATAAATTATTATTATAATAAAAAAGTTTATTTATTTTAACGTTAGTTTAAAAAATAATTAATTTATTTTTAAATTACGTATATTAATTTAAATTTTATTTTTTATTTTATATATAACGTTATTAATTTAATATATATTTATTACGTTCGCGTATTTATTTTAAACTTTAATTATAAAAGTTTTTGTTTTATTTATAATTTAATAAATTTAATTTATAATATTATTTACGTTTAAAAAATTTTCGCGTTATTTTTAATTTTGTATTATTATCAGGTTATTTATTAATTTGTTTTTAATATAAAAATATTATTTATAATTTATAAAAAATAAATTAAATTTTATCGTTTTTAATATTTAATTATTTGTTACAAATTTTATTAATAATAATTATAATAATTTTTATTTAATTATCGGTTTTAAAATAAAACGTTATTAAATAATTAAACGAAACGTTAAATTTTTAATTTAATTTTTTTTAAAATATAGATATAAACTACGTATTTTTATTAAAAATTATTATTTCCGGAGTTTTATATAATTAATAAATTTAATATATAAAAACGTTTATTAATATTATTATTTTAATATTAATAATTAAAATAAAATAATATATTTTAATTAAATAATCGATAATTATTAAAATATTTACGAAATCGGTATTATATTATTAATACGTTAATAATAGTTTTATATAATCGATTAATATATTTATTTATAATTTATATAAAACGGGTAAAAATTTTAAAAATTTTACCGGAATTATATAAAACGTTTTTATACGTTAATATAAATAATAATTTTATATAAATATTATTATTTTTTTTAATATATACAGTTAAAAATACGTTCGTTTTAATAAATTTTAAATTTTAAATTTATTAAAATAACTTGTTAACGTTAAATTATATATTCGGTAAATTATTTTTATTTTAATAACAGTATAATTAAATACGAAAATTTTTTTTTACGTATATTTTGTTCCGTTTTATTTCGTAATCCGTTATATTTATTCGAAATTTTTTTTTATTTAATTAAAAAGTTATTAATAATCCGTTAATTTAATAATATATATAATAATATTAATAAATTTAAATTTTTCGTATATTTACAATATAATAATATTTATTAGTTTTTTGTTAAATAATAAATATAAAAAAATAATATTATAAATTATTAATGTTTATTTATTTAATAAAAATAAAATTCGAAATTTATTCGCGATTTAATTATTATTAATATTTTTTATATTTATTAATTTATTATTAAACTTTTAAAATAAAACGTCAGGTATTATTGTTTTATATTCTGGTTTATATATAATTTAAAAATAAAAATTATTTAAAAATTTAAATTATTAAACTTAATATTAATTTAAAAATTTTGTTATAACAAAATATTATAAATTTTTATAATCCGTAATAATTTTTATTATATTTTTATAATTTTATAATTTTAATTATTATTTTTTAAAAATTTTAATAATAATTAAAAGTTTTTTATTATAAATTTTATAATTATATTTTATAAACGTATATTTTATTAAAAAAAAATAATAAAATAACGTTTTTTTATTTTATTAATTTAATATAAAACTTTTTTTATTATTTAATTTAATGAATTTATTTTTATAATAATATAACGTTTAAAATTATAATATATAAATGTTACGATCTAAGGTCTGCTTTAGGCCTGCCTTATTAAAACAAGCGCCCGCATTTTAATTACTACTTACCCAGGTCTTTACTCGGGCCGAGGGATCACGTGACATAGATCCCCGGGATCCCCTGGATCCTTTAGATCCTTAAAATTTATAAAATTATTAAAAATTGTAAAATTGTTAAAAGATTATTAAAAACGTAATAAACGGAAAAAAACGTCCTTTATTTTTATATAATGTTATAATTTTTTTTTAATTAATCACTCGTTTTTATTTTTTAATTATTAACTTAATTTATTTTTTTATTAAATAATATATTCTTTATTTAAAATTAATCGCTTTTATTATAAAATAACAAAAAATATTTTAAAAACTTTTTAACGGATATTTATTAAGTTCTTATTATTACTTATAAATTAAAACTTTATATATACTTTTATATTATTATATAAAAAATCCGTTATATTTTAATAGTTTTTTAATTAATAAAACTTAGAACGAACAAATAAATATTAATATAAAAAAGTCTTAATAATAAAAAATTATAAGAAAAAAGATTTTAAAAAATATATTTAAAAAATACCCCAGTTATAAAAAACTAACAAGTGGATACTTTAAAAAACTTACTTACAAGTTATAAAACTTAAGACTAAAAAATAAAAAGTAATAAAATAAATAATAATAAGTATTTTTATAACAAAATAATTATAAAAACAAGTTAAAAATACGATTAAAATAACAAATCTAGATATTATACCCTTAGTCTTTAAACCCTAGATAGAATAACAATTACCCCTAGATAACAAGCCCGTAAAAAAAGCCCTAGGAAACTTAAGTAATAATGATTTAAACAACAACTCTAATAACGATTTTAATAACAAAAACTTAGACGAAAAAAAGTTTAAAAAAGAAAAAAAACCTTTTATCGATTCTAATATATAAACTTATAAAAAATCGACCTAGGACTATAATATTTAAACAATTAAAAAATTAATATTATTATAATAAAATATAATATTTTTGTTTAAATTAACAAATAAACAATTAAAACAAATATTACTACGGACGGTATAAACATTTAGTACGGATATAATAAATATTAAAAAATTTAAACTTATATTTTTTAAAGTTTATAACGGAGTTACGGACGTTAAATCGTTTTTTATTTAAACACGTTTATATATAAACTAATATATTAATATTATTAATACAAATGTTAAAAAGATTATAATAACGGCGTAATTTTTAATAAAAACAATATTAAAATAGTTTAAATTAATTTTAAAAAACTATTTAAAAAATACAAAAAACGAACGAAAACTAAAAATTAAAAGAATTTTTATAATATATTCCGGATTCGAGAATTATATAAAAAACCTGTTTAATAATAAAAAAAAAAAAAAATATACCGAAAAACTACTATATTGGCTAAAATAAACCAAAAATACCGCAGTTTATATAATAAAGTTTAAAAAATTAATAGTTATTTTAAAACTGTTTAAAATAGTATTATTTATTTTATTTTTTAATAAATTAAAAACTTAAGTATAAAATAAAATATATTAAAATAACAAACTAATAACGTTTAGTAAATACGTAGAAAACGTAATTATAACGGATAAATAATCGTTCGATAAATATATAAACAAAAAACGAACGAATATTATAAAAACTAAATATAAAATTTAAAAAACCCAAATAAAGTAAAAAAACCCGGGGAAAAAGTTATTAAAAATAAACGCGGTATAAAAATAAATATTAAAAAATATATCTAACGTAAAATGTTTTTAATACAAAAAAAAAAACATTATAAACGTTAATGCCTAAGTTTATAAAAAAAAACAACCTAGTATTAATAAAAAAAATTTTTTTAAAAAAAAGCGTAAAAAATTTAAAAAACCCGAGTTATAAAGATTTATAACAATAATAAAAACAATTAAAAAGTTTAAAACGTTTAAAATAATACCGAAATTTATAAATATAATTTAGAATCGGAATTAGGATATATAATTACCGTATATATAATAATATAAAAAAACAGTTTTATTTTAAACGAAAAAAAGTATTTTAATTATAATTATTTAAATAAAAAAGTTTATAAATATTACTTTAGATTAAAAAAATTAATAAAATAAATTAACTAAAGATATTATTATTATATTTGATTTAAAAATTATAAATTATATAATAAAAATTTTAAAAAAAAAATAACCCGGATTTTATATAAAAAAATATATTAAATATTTTATAAACAACCTTATTATTATAAATAGTATTAATAGGTTAAAAAATATACTAGTTAAAAGTCTTTTAGTTAAAAAGATATAAATAAAAAAAAAGTCTATATAATTATAATAAAAAACTATTTTATACCGTGTTACCTAAAGTTTACAAAATTTACCCTAATATTAATAAAAATAAAAAAATAGTTAATATAAAATATATATATTATATTTTTATTATTTATAAACTATATAAAATATAATTTAAATTAAAACTTAAAAAAAATTACAAAGTTAAAAAATATAAACTATATAATTATTTATATAATAAAACTTAATTATATAACAAAATATTTTATATTTATAAAAAATATTTATATATTTTTATAAATAAATTAGTTATAATTAAAAAATATATTTGTAATAATAAAACTAACAAATATAACTTGTATTTTAATTTTGGACTATTATTTATAAAATAAAAAACCCCCGTTTTACTAATACCCCGAGTAACACTAGGATTATTACGACTAAAAAAAACTATGTAGTAATAATACAACTATTAAATTAAACAATAGTACGAATATATAAATAATAAATGTTTTAAACATATAATAATAAAAACAAAAGTTTGGAAAATAACTTTACAAAATATAAAATTAAAAAATAAAAACAGTTCTTATTACTAAGGCGACAAAAAGCCGAAAAAATAAAAACTTTATAAAAAGTATAATACGGTTTACAAAAGTAAATAGAAATTAAAATAAAATATAATAGGAAAAAATATCGAACATTAGTAGACTTAGGATCTAAAATCGACTTTATTTTACCCCGAATCGTTAAAAAAAATCGCATATTTTGGAAATATAAAACCAAATTGTATAAAATTATAACATTCGATAAGAATAAATCAAGTTATAATAATAGTCGTATGTTTAAAAAAATTAAACTATTTAATATATTAATATAAAAATATAAAAAACAGATTATATTCGATATCGTAAATATTTTTAACTATAACGTTATTTTCGGAATAAAATAGCTAAAAACTAGCGACCCGATAATTTAATAAAAGGATAAAATAATAACTTAAAATACTAAAAATATTAACAAAATACAAAAAATAACAAAAAAAATTACAATATTAAAAAAATATTTATTATATAAAAACTTATTTAAAACATTTAAAAAAAACGAGTTATTTAAACACGGATTTTAAAATTACTAGATCTTATTAAAAGAAAAACACGAACCCAGATTATACTAAATTTATTATATAAGCTTTAAAAAGTTAAAAGTTTTATAAAATTATATATAAAAAAACCTGAAGTAAAGGTTTATATATAAGTTAAAATTACTATATAATTACCTAGTTTTATTAGTATTAAAAATAAAAAATAAAAAACAAGCCCGAGATAAAAAAAAAAACCTAATATAACAAATAATAATAAACTATTACTTATTAAACGTAATTATAATCCCGGACGGACACTTTTTAACTTTTTTTATTATAATAAAAAAAAACATTAATTAAACTTAATAATTTATTATATTTAATATATTTAATAGATATTATATTATTAAAATAATAAAAAAAAAAAAATAAAAAACCGTTATATAAACAGTTTATAAATTATATAAATATACAATTATACCCCAAGGATTATATAATATTCTAACTTTCTAATATATAATAATAATAATACTCCGGAAATTTTTAAATAAATTTGTATTTGTTTACTTTAACAATATCTTTATTTATTTAAAAACTTTAAAAAAACATAAAAAACATGTAATAATAGTTTTAAAAAAACTCTAACAAATAAAACTATAATTAAACGTAAAAAAATATGTATAATATATTTAAAAAATTAATTTTTTAAAATTTACTATTACCCCCGGAAAAATCCAGATATAAAAAATAAAGATTAAAACAATACGTAATTAGAAAATACCGGACCCGTACATAGTTATTAATATCTAACAAGTATTAAGATTTTTGAACTACGTACAAGCTTTAATTATAGATTTTAGAACACTAGTAAAACTTTTTACAAAATATACTATTAAAAAATACGAAAAAAAAACGTTTTTTATTTTAAAAAAAGCTAAAAAAACATTCGAAACGTTAAAAACAAGGGTTATTTCCGATTTAATAATACGATTACTAGATTTAATAAAAAAAAAAAACTAAAAACAAACGTTTTAAACAATATAATTGCCGGAATATTTAAACAATTAAAAAATAATAAGAAATAATACTTAATAATTTATTATTCGAAAACGTTATAAAACGCCGAATTAAAATACCCAGTTTATAATAAAAAATTACTAATTATTATTAAAATATTAAAAAAATAAAAACTATTTATAAAAAAAATAACAAAATTATTTAAAATTTATTCCGATTATAAAAATTTAATTATATTTATAACTATAAAAAACTTTAATAAACAGTATAAAAACTAGTTAATTTTTTTCGCAAAATTTAATTTTAAAATATGTTATATTAAAAAAAAAAACAACATTTAAATAAATATTTTTAATTAACGAGAACAAAAAAGATTTAAAGTTTTTAAACGGAACATTTAAATATTACACCTTTAAAAAAATAAAAGCTTACGTATACGGGCTATTTTTAAAAATCTTTTAAAAGTTTAATTATAATAATTATAACAAGTTTACAACTTTTAAAAACTAGTAGAACTACGTAAATAAAAAAGGTTAAAAACGGATAAATTAACTTATAAAAAGAAGATCTACCTACCCGAGACTTTATAAAAAAAGTTCGTTAAAAAATTCTGCGAACATTTTTTATATAAATATTAAAAAATAATTAAAATAATTAAACATTTATAAAAAAAATACGATTTTTTTAAATTATAAAAAATTATAAAAAAAATAATAAACGTTTGTAATATTTATAATAAAATTAAAACTATTTAATATAAACTTTACGAATTTTTATAACTGATATAAATATTTAATAAAATATAATATATTATTATTTAAAATTTTATTATTATATTATTATTATTAATTAACCCGGTTATAAAAATATAATACG